>VDFB02000363.1:118768645-118988830 GCA_007258455.2 Sequoia sempervirens | reverse complement strand
AATTGGTCCCATATCAATCATCCCTTAGAACACTTTGGATAAACGAAATGATGTGCCACCATCCACTAACATGTCCTAGGATGAATCCTTCCTACAATGGGCATTATCTTTTGGCAATAAGTTTATGTTATCATCCTTAGAAAACACATCCTCTTTCTGTTAGCGGTATTGAAGGGCATCAGTTTGTTTGTTTACTTGGTCTTTATCTTTTGACTTATCTTATTTGTGCTCATTCTAAGGATGTCTCGATGATATCCCAAAACAAAGGATTTAGAGAAATAGGAATGGGGAAACGATCATTATCTTTTGTCTGCTATGCTGGTTGGACGTTCTTGTAATATAACCTCGGCGAATACTTGCTTTGTTAGGTATGCATGAAAGAGGTCTAGGACAACTTATTGACTATTGTAGGGATAGGATTACCTTTCCGTGTTTTGGTCTGAGGTGTCTGAAACTTCTAAAGTGCATCCTAGCAAGGTTTATGTATGTCAAGTGTGAATAAGAATGCTCCTATCTACTTGTCAAGTCAAAAGTTCATCTCATTGGGTACAACGCCATCCTGGTTTTCTATACCTTGATGCATCAATACCACGTGTGTTATCAAACATAAGAAAATTTGGCCCTTTGAAAGTCCCAATTCCTCGGCAAGTAATCATCATCATCATCATCATCATTCGCATTTGCATCATCTTGTGTCTTGTTGAAATGACTTCTTTTCTTACTAACCGCACTAACAAGGTACTATGGTAGTTGATCATCATCACCATCATCAACACCGATCTTGCATCCACAAATCATTAGCATGTTGCATAAACATATCATATAGGAAACATACGTATTGCATAAACATATCATATAGGAAACATACGCATTGCATTTTTATCATCATATAAACAAGTTATCATAAACATTCTTCATAGATAGGTGCATCAACGTCAGTGCATTTCACCCATTACATTGCATCTCAGGAAATTATATCAATCATTGCATAAACATTCATTTGCATTTCATAACCATTTCATATAAATCATCGCATAGCATCTACGGAAGCATTTCATAATCATTTTTGCATAATCATAAACAATAGGTATATAAGCATTTAATTCATTAGGCATACACACTTGCATAACATCATGACATCATCTCACCACTTTACGCATCAGCATATCACTTGGCATTAACATATCATTGCATCACATACATCATGATTTATTATGTTTAGGATAATAACATTTATTATTCTAAGCATCTCATAAAACCATCTCATTATGCATTAACACCATTTAATTTGCACCATATTACGACCAGCGCATTTCATATTTCATTATCCATATCATCTCATAAATAACATCATAAAACATTCATTGTGTAAATCATTCCACATAGGCATAGACGTATAAAATTCAATAAAAAAATACATATATGCATCCATTCATAAGCATAATTTACATATCATTCTACATATCATTTCATGTATCAAACCATCGCATTTGCATTATCATAAATAGATCATCACACTTGCATATCATAGGTTAACATAATATAGATCTATTAGTCATAATCATAACGCATGCATCATCACAAATAAATGCATCCATAAAGACATCATTGCAAAGCATATAGAAATAAACCATCTATACATAAAGAGAACATGGGGCATCGCATCAAAATCATCATCAAATATATATCATCAATAATGTCACTGTCATAGTACAAAGAATAAATTGGATCACTATACATATATGTCAATCGATATAAAACGCCCATCGGGCTATCAAAAAATGAGCCCATAGGGCACAAAAAGTATATCATCTCGATCAAGCTCGATCCCTGTGAATGTTGCCCTCGCCCCTCTCACCGTGACCCTCTGGTGGTCTATGGCTAGCCTACTCTGAATACTCTAGGACCCACTCTGCTCTGGGTACGGCCTCATGATAAGACCATCGGTAGTACTCTACCTCTCAGATAGCATCCCTGTAGGATTGAACTAACATTGTACCATAGGAAGAGGAGGTTGTCATACTCTCTATCTGTTGTCTACGACCTAGCTCAGTGGCTGCCTGTAGCTCTGTAGCCTATCTCTGCTGCACGGCCTGATCCCTCTCGGCCCTGAGCTGCTCTCTCTCAGCCCTCACCTGATCTCTCTCTGCTATCACCGCCTGAACCTAGGCCTGCAGCTACGCAATCAAGGTGTCTCGTGCATCTTCATGTCCTACTGGTTGTACCCATGGCTACACGTGAGGCCGATCCTCACCCTCGGCTCGTGGTGGTGGAACTGGCGGCACCTATTGCTGATCCTGCATATGAACATCCCCCTGCCTTGGTTGGACTAGGGGCACGACTGGCAGATCTCGTCGAACCTTGGCTCTCCATCCTCAGCCTCCCCCTCTGCCCTTGACTCTATGCACATCTGGATCCTCGCCTGGAATGGTCAACCGAAGTGGAGGTTGGAACCAGTCTCTATAGGCCTGCGTGGTGCCTAGATCTGCTAAACCCTGATCATAAGCCCATGGTCAAGCTACCAAATGTCAGAAACTGTCGATTGCCTCTGAGGTAGGAATACCATGTCCCCATGACACCTTTGTCATGTTGTGAGCAAAGACGGCTACATAGTCGTCATCAGGTCGATCTTGCGGCTCTCTGAACTGACATTGCATGCGTCTGGATAGGTACCTCTCGATCATCGTATGCTCCCGCCCCTGCATGTACTGGTCCTGGCGGCAGTAAAATAGTTGATCGGCATCATCAGCCCATCCAAGCCGACCAAGGTATGGACGCCAAGTGAAAACTAGCATCTCGTATAAGACCCGCCTCCAGTAGGGGATCTTGTGCTCACCAGTGTGTGTAAAGGACACACCGCCTCTATATTGTGCCACGAGGGCATCGTCTGCCCCCATCAAAATTGGAATGACACATAGATGTAGCACAGAAATGTGCTCCCATGCCAGATGTGAAGTAAAGTCACCCCAACCCCCAGCGCTCTGTCGTCCATGTATATGTACTTATGAAGGTCCCTATAAATCGAAGCTAGAAGAACAGGCCCCCATGCGAAGCGAACTGGCCTGTCTCGAACCATCCACTCCCAGCAATACCCCCAGCTAGGACTAAAATATCACCCTCATATTTCTAGGGCAACGAGACCCGAAATGATGGCTGCAATCGCCCAACGGCAGGGAGGTGCTATGACCCTATATCGCTCTAACTCTATCTGTCCCTCACAGAAGATGATGTCCCGTGTGGTGAGGACTCTGCCGCAGGCCTCGCATCCCTCATCCATGTCAAATATCACTCATCGGCCATGAATAGGAAATCATAGAATGTGCCAAATGTCCTCCAAAGTGACAGTAGCCTTGCTAGTGGGGAGATGAAATGATGATGTCTCGTTGTGCCACCTCTCGGCCAACGCTGATAACATCCCTAGATGGATGCGCATGAGCGTTGCGTACGTAATGTGCCACAATCCTACAACTCTCAGTCGATCCTGGTCCTTGTCACTCAGGTCTCACAAGATGCTAGCCAAATCTCACGACCTGTGCTCCCGAGAGTAGAGCTCCCTCGCCGCATCCTGCATCAAGGAAGGTCAACGTGTTAAAAAAATTGAAAATTTTCTGATATAGCACTCCAAAAACGTCCCTAGCGGTGCAGTTTGTGATGGCATCACAATTTGATTTTACTCAAACTCTAACGCTAGAGCCCAAAAATATCCAAATGGCGCCACCGCGGCACACTTACCATTCCAGCGTCGCAGTTTTCGTGAAATGGGCGACACCGCGTCGCACTTTATCAAATCAGTCTGCCAAGCCCGAGCTCAACGTCAAAGTTTTTAAACTCCTAACTACACTGCTACGGCATAAAATAGCACCACGCGGTGTAGTTTGAATGCCGAACGACACTTTATAGCGCCGCTGGAGGTGAGCCGCTCCTTTAAAGCATTAAGGCATTAAATGAAAAAATGAAGCTTGGGTAAGGCTCACATATCGGTGCCCCAATGCCAGGTGGTCGTTAGTATGTCTAAACTCGATCAATGATGTGTAGGGGAAGTTTTCGTTGCGCCATATCACCGGAGAGTCACAGCTCAAATCTCAAGGTTGTTGGCGGAGGTGTGTGAAAATGACTTGAAAGTGACCCCTTAGGCCCCTTTTAAGCATAAAAATTAGGGTTTTTTTAACCCTGAATAGCTATCTTGCTAGAGTTTTGGACCCCCACACCTGCTTTTGTCTAATTGAGGCTTGTTTTTCATCATTTTATTGTGTTTAAACACGTTTTTAGCCTTTCGGACCCCTTTCAGACCTGTTCGGTACTTTGTCACCTTTTTTCACGAAATCACCCAAAAAATTAAAATTTTCATCTGATCTCTCAAGGGGCATTATAATGGCATGTTTTCTCTCACCATGCAGTAGTGGGGCAAGTTTTTAAATATCAAAAAAATTTGGCTTTGATCGAGATCGTTTATTTCTTTGAACCAATGCAACGAGTGCATTGCTTCAAAGAGGGGCAAAATGTAGACACGTAAAATATACTGATTGATATTGTGCATCTGATCCTGACTTACTAACATTGTTTCTTCTTGAATCATCCCTCGGTCTAACTATTTAATCAAATCCCCCTATTTGATTAAATTCATCAATATTCCTCTCTTAATTAAATAAATCATTTTATCTAATCAAGTCAATCTCTTTTGTTAATTATATCAATCCATCTGATCTAATTATCCCTATTTAATTAAATAATCAATTTATTTGATTAAATCTCTAAATTCTATCCATTAAATTAAACAAATTAAAACCTTATTTGATTTAATCTAACACCGTCTCTTTTAATTAAATAAATCAAAATCCTTATTTAATTAATCTCTTATCATATTCCTCTCTTATTTGATTTAAATAAATCCATAAATTTGAGTCAAATAGGTCACATCATCTAACCTCTCTCATTAAATTAATTTTGATTAATTTAATCTCATCTCATGTCACATCCTCTAGATAATGCAAGTGGCACATGAAAATAGATTTAATTCATTTATTAAATCTCTATTTTCCTCACAAGGCATCTTTTGGAATATGCTCTCAATTTGAATTCAAAAATTCCAAGTCAACATGTACATCCAACAAGGAAATAAATTCATCTTACATGTCATTTGCCTTGAGCTAAGTGGCATTTATTGCATTTTCCCTTCCCTCTTACATGTCATTTCAACAAATTTGAAATTCAAAATTATGCATTTATTGGCACAAACCCCAAATCTTGCACATCCTTCATCCATTCATAGCTTGACAAGTGGCATCTTGACATTGGATGAATGTTAGTCCCACATTGCTCAAATTTGGACATTCATCCATTTTGGAATTCTATAAATAAAGAGCTTGTATCCTCATTTGATCATTCACAATCTAAGAAAAGTTACCATGCTCAAATATCTCTTGAATTTTATCCATTATCATTGAGTCATAGCTAAGTTTTTGCAGATTTTGGTTTGGAGTCTTCATTCTTCACCAACAAAGTGGATCAATCATCTTCAACACATCAAGTTTGCATCATAGGAATTGGGAAAGGGTCAATTTTCACATCAAATTGGCACCAATTCCCCCATGGGATCATGAGTTTGCACATCTAATTAGGATTTAATCTTTGTTTTATCATTTTCATTGTGTTCTTTTGTATTTTCTTTCCTAGTTTGAAGTTGTAAATGGATTTCATGGGGAATCCTTGTTTTGGCTTGCAATCACTTGTCTAACTCGTTTACTCTTGTTGTTTTGCAGGTACCAAGGTTGGGGTTCGCACAATTTTAATTCTAAATTATTTAAATTACTTTATAATCAATTTAATTTAAATAAACCAATGAAACAAGGCCCTCCTTAATATTAATTTTACCCCAAAATTTTAATAATAATTAAACAACATAATAATGAACAATAGTGTGACATCACAATTTAAACAAATAACGATAAACACCAAGTGAGACAACTAACAAAGAATATAAACCAGATGGACCAAGTAACAAGTCAAGTACTCATCCTCATCAAGGATGATGGCAAGGGTTGGGGAACCTTTTGTCAACTCCTTTTTCCACATCATTCCCATTGGGTTTTTAAGGCACACTCAGACCTGACAGTGCAGGTGGAGTCAATGCCTAGTACATGCAACCTACATCAAACAAGACGTCGAGCAACACAGATATATATATCAAACAACAAACACACCATGAGAGGAAATCACAACATAGTAGGGCGCTCATGAGCGAGTGATGCTACATCGTCCCTCTCACCAAGACCTCAAATAATAACCACATAATCGAGTAACAATAATTACATCATAAATAACATCATATATCAATTGCTAATTAGATGCACAACAAGCATAGACATGTTTCCACATGATATACATAGCCAAATTAATCCAAACACACAACTAACTCCATATATCATCATAACATAAGCATCAGTAAAGAGTGTCATGATCATCAAAGTCAAATAAACTATCATCCAAACCAAATCAAAATGGTGAAACAAGCACCAACAAAGTCTCAAGGTACATAACATATCATAATAATTATCAATGCAGTGAAAGCAACACAAGAGGCACTACACACAAAGCCTTAACCATGATAATCCTAAGTGTACTTTGTACCCTAAGATGAACACAATCTATGTATCCTTTCTCTAACGTCCACCACCTACCTATGCACCATCTTTCATGTGTTACTTGAGTTCTCATTTTCCCTACTCCAAGCCTCTCATAAATGCTTTATACAATTCTCTAAGGGGAGGATTCTAAACCATTAATCCCTCTCATAAATAATTAATTTGATTAATTCTTTGTATTATTTTTCGTCTTATTTTTTATCACATAATAAATTATGTCAATATATTTTTTAAATTTAATTCATAAGGATTACTTTTCCCTCTTTAAATTCAAAGGTAAATTAATGTAATTATTATTTTTATCTCCCTTTTTCACCAAAGGGTTAAATTTTGATCCCCCTTTTAATTCCAAAGGTCCATTTATATGCAAAAAAGTATTCTTTTTCATTTTGGAAAAAATTCCAACAACACTCCCCATAATAATACTCATCCCTTGTCAGTAGAAGTGTATTGTATCATTGTATAGTTCCCTATTGTTATCCTTTACTTATGCACTATGAATGACAAGATATTTTGTCAAACACCATCTTCTTGTGTATTCCCATTTCACTCCACCTTTCTATATCTCCATAGTATACCCAATTTCTTCATACCATTACCACTATGTTGTGACCTATGATCTCTTGCCATGATAATTTATTATTATAGTGATAACAATATTGGTTTTTGGGGTCCTCCACATATCCTTCTAGAAAAATACTATTTTAACTTACCAAATTTATATGCACTGACTAATTTTTTTTATATTTTATTTTCATGATAATTTCATCATCATTATTCCCCTTCTTCTACCCTAATATCCAATCCATTAGTGATTCCTAGAGGCTTATAGGTGGATCACCCCTTATTCTTTTCTCATTGAGTGTCAATTAAGCATGCTAACATCCATACTCATTAATAACATCATTAAAAGAAAGAGAAAAGATATACAAACCTACGAAATAATATTAAAAGCCAAATTAACATGATTTGAAGGCTACATCCAACTCAAAAAGTCAAAAGGCACAAAGCATTTCTATAGAAAATCTAATAGATTTTGATAGAAAAAAAAGAGGGTGAGAAAGAAAGATTAGAAATCCTAAATTATTTAGTTATCTTGTACAAATATACTCCAAAATTAAAAAAAGGTATCATCACTAGTTTATGCTTCACTAGGCCTTATCACAATTACACATAAATGGTGCACACTCTAAAAGAAACTCATCAATTTAAGAAAGGGAAAAATACACCTAGATAATGGATTAGTACTTTGATATTCCAAAATATTGACAAGAAATTTATAAGTCATTTGAGATTTGCAAATACCATGCCTCAATTGATATCAAATTTATAATCCTACAAGTATATGCAAATAAAATTTAATAATCTGCTTGAAAGGAAACCATGAAAGAAATAATACAATGATGATTCTTCACTATCTATCCCACAATTATGGATAATTTCCTCCTTCAAAATGATTAATCTCATGTCTTTTTATAGACATAGGCACTCAAAAATCATTTACAAATCAATGGCTCATATTTAAAATGACAACATATTCTATTTTTCAATAACATATTCCAACTTTCGGTAAGTTCTGGGCATATTCCAACATATTCCCTTCTTTGATAGGTCAAGTATTCCAACAATTGGGAGCTCCAATAGTTGTAATTTAATTTATCTGGAAAAGAAAACAATTAAATCCATCAAATATTATAAACTTTGTGAAATAATTTTGGAAAGTGAAAATGCAATCTGTAGATTAAAATTTAGGTTTTACAAAAATATTAATGTTTCCAACAATCAAAAATGGTTATTCATGTTTTAAACAGTCATTGGAACTTCAAATAATGAAATGTCTACTTAGGGGTCAAAATCTCGTAAAACAATATTTTTTAACCTTATAGGAGCATTTAAACTTTTTTGGAATTTAAAAGGGAGGTAAAATGTCCATTTTCTATATAAAGTTTAATTTGGGTGTCATTTCAATCCTTATAATTTTTTTATGAAACATTTTGTCCCTCAAAAATGTCTAATGGCATCTACTCTTGTGTTATTAATAAATTCTCATTCTCTATGATCACTTAACAATGAGTAGTTCATGTCCCTTTTAATATTCATTATTTAACACATGTTATTTTACCTTTTTAAAGACCATTTTAACACTTTGATTTTAATTTTAAAATGGTCAAATCCCCTTTTAAAATCCTATAGTTTATTACGTGGGAATATAATAAAAAGAGGCATTTTAAATATTCATGGGAATATAATAAAGGAAGTTGGAAGTGCACTTGAAAGTTGTAGTTGGAAGTGCAATTGGAAGGTGCATTTGGAAAATATCGTATTGGATATTTACGAGATTTTGGGCTCTAACTGGACATACAGTAAGTTGGGTTCCAACTGAACTTATGAGAAATTGGATTCCAACTAAACTTGTGGAAAATCAAGTTCCAATTGGTCTTGTGGGAAATTAGGTTCCAACTAGTCATGTAGAAAATTAGGTTCCAACTAGTCTTGTGGGAAATTGGGTTGCAATTGAACTTGCAATATTTTCTATTTGAACTAAACCTTGTGGGAATTTTTATTTGAATTGAATCTTTTAAGTGGACATTGTAAAGTGCAGTTACACTTAAAGAATTTCCTCAAATCTCTAAACCTAGACTTAAAGGAACCCTCAAAGATATGTGAACCTTATTTTTAAAGGAATAGAATATTTGAATACGAGTTTTCACCTTCAAAGAAAATTTGACCAAACCCTTTAAACATCAAATCAACCCTCAATAACAAACATGAGAGCACAAGACCTTTAAACCAAAATAATCTCATTTTTCAAAATAATATGGACAATAGGATGGCAACAAGACAATCTACTAGATGCTTATACCAATTTTTTGGAACATGAACCATTTGACTCAAATTTAATTTGAAACCAAGCTTACACAATAGGAGGCACATACAGACAATGAGGAGTGAAACATTGATTCTAAGAGCAACATTAACTAAACTAAACGCGCGCCTGAAAGAAACATGGGGTCCTCATTTTGTCAAAATAAAAAAATGGGGTGTGTTGTGAAAAGACACAAAAAATCTAATATTTAATAGAACATAAAACCTTGGTACCATCCCAACAGTGTTGTGTATACCAAAGTATAGAACAAAATAATAGAAATTAATGTTTACAAAAATATTCCCATCTTATACCTAGTTACACCTCTAATTGAGCTAAGGCAAGTAAAGGAAAGAAAAGAAGGGAAGAAACTTCTCACCAAACCAAGACTTGTTGACTAAGTGTTGTGCTTAAGATGCTTAATTAATGAAGATGAATGTGGTTGCTCAATCTAGTAGCATAATATTACCTTCCATCCAATTTCTATAATTAAAATGGCTTGTGGAATGGTTAATTTATATATTTTCGATAAGGGTGATATATGGATTGTATTTGATCTTGTGTAATGGATGAATGAGGCTGATCCATTTGCAAGATAGAATGAGAATTTTACAAGTGGCATCCTATGATTGATGCATATGATTAGGGAAAATATTGGAAAGACATGGAGGGTGGAGATTTATTCAATTTTAGAGGGCGAGGATTCAAAAAGGGTCTCTTTGGAGCCTAGTGCATTTGGAGCCATGTGAAAGATTGATTTTGTTTATATTAAACAAAGTGGTGGAGGAATGCATAAATGATTGATTAGTTGACTAAAATTTATTTGTTTGTTCAACTAATGTTGAGGGAGATTTTATAAGAATTAAATAAATATTGTGTTATATTTGATTTATTAGAGAATATTTGGGGAATGATTGATTTAATTAAATAATTTTTTATTTAATAAAGGTGGAAGCATTATAATAAAGGTTTAATTGGTTAATTAAATAAATGGAGGTAATTTATTTAATTAATTTCATAAGAATGGTTATATTTCTTAAATAAATAATCATGATTTATTTAATTAACACTAAAAAATGATCAAATAGATTAACTGAATAAAGAGTATTTCTTTAATTAATTTAACAAAAGTGGATTTGTGGGATAGTCTTGGTGTGATGGCAACCAAAATGTGAGAATGCATTTTAGGTATCTAAATGTGCAATCCACTTTCACCCTTATTTTGGTAAATTGAATGACATCAACATCAAACACACTTCTTGTTTCCTCCTCTTTTTTTACATTTTCTATGGCTTATACCAATTCAATCTCAACTCCATGATTATTTATTTAAATGGAATCCAATATTTCTTAAATGAATTATTTGCTATTGCAAATAAAATTGTTAGATAAATGAACATATTTGGTAATTAAAGGAAAAATAGATACTTATATGTTTTATTTTTAGTTACATTTTGGTGAACTCAACTTTCTTTTTTGTGACTTCTTAGACATATAAAAAACACAAAAATAACATACTCACAATATATTCAAACTCAAACATCAAAACAAACACAAACCAAAACCAATAACCCTCACACCTAGCTAACCTTCCCCATGGTCATAATACTAAGGGAAATAATCATGTCATAGCAGATACTAGTGTGCTATGGAAGATGCAAATGTGTATAAATAGATATAACAATGTGAAATCAAACATGGATGTACATGGTCCAATATAATTGAACTTGGATAGAACAAAAAAGCCTAGTTCCATCTCTAGACTACAATCCACTATTACCCTTCTTTTGGTAGAAAATATGACATCATCAAATATACTTCTTATTCCCTCTTCCCTTTTTATGCATTCTATTGCTTGTGCTAGTTAAAGCTCAATTGCATATTCATTTGTTTAAATAGAATCTAAATGTGTTAAATGATTCATTTTCCATTATAAATCAAATTGTTAGATGTAGAGGAGGGGGACCAACCACACCAAGGCTCCAAGTCACAGAGAGCTAAGAGCAAAAGGCTACCCTAGTCTACCTCAAGTTGGACAAGTGTTGAATTTCAAGGATAGAGAATGAAGAGCACTCTTGGTGCTTCTATCACTCTACTGATCTGAGATTTTTAATGGGGTTAAATGAGAAAGCTTCTAGAACCCAAAATGTACCTCAGAAAGCTCTCTGCCAAAGCACAACAATGTAGATTAGGGATGACGGTGCAATGCGCTGGCATTTCATGGGTGTGTTGGCGTCCATAAGGATAGAAAGTGTATAAGGATAGCGAAGAGAGTCAAAAACCTACTAACAACTTAGCGGTTGAGGTTTAAAGATGATAACTAAAATGATAGATAATAGAATGACTAAAATGATAGAAAAGATGATATAGTAATGACAAGAATGAAGGTGTTGAAGATTAACTCACGAGGAGTCCAGTTTGCTAGCAAGCTCCACACAAACGTATACCTACACATAGCCAAGAAGGGAAAAATGTTGGGGTTGTATAGGGGTTTGCCACAGTCAAACCCCCACTTTGGTGTTTCCACCTCCACAGACAGCCAAATAGATAGATATATGGAAATACAATAAAGAAAACAATACTGGAATGGAAATCAAACCAAACACTACGAGAGTCACTATGCTAGTCAAATCCAACAACAAAGTAATGGTAAGAAAGTGATACCACCCTTGACCAAAGGCACTCAAGGCCAATGAGAGAGGAATGCAAGACAACAACTATGGCAGAGTTGACATGGCCACAACAATGTTGAAAGCAGTCTTGCAAGACACCAAGTTGCAGCTTTTGTGGTAGATGTGAAGAATGTTGTGATTGTTGGAATCATGAATCCAATAGTGCAGTAAGTAGCAAGAGGATGGAGAAAAACATGAAGCAAGAGCGAATGAATGCATAAAGAATGTGAAGAAGATCTGTGAAGAAGATGGAATGAAGATGAAGGATATTCATTTGAAGATGAAATGAGAGGGAAAGAGCCATTCAAAGTTCAGTAGGAAGACATAGAAGTGTTACACTTTGGCCCCAATGGCGAACGTAATGCCTCTACAAATTCCAGAGGTAGGAATCTTGTTAGGATGGCAACACACCACGTAGGTGCTTGTGCATCGCACAAGTGTCCTTGTTAGAGATTCCTCCACCAACACTAAAAACAAGTGCCAGGTGGATGGGGTGTAGAATGAAGACATGGAATTACTTGGTTGAATTTTATTTTTCTAAGGTGGAAGGTGTAAAAGGGGAATTTGCAAGAGGGGTTCAAATTCACTCCTATACATTTTTCCCCCACTTTAATGAACATGAGTGCCAATGAGTGTTCAATAAAGTAGATCGAAAGAGTTTAAAAACCTATACCTGAACCATCAAGGAAGCAGAACACAATCTAGCGAGCTTGAAAGCGTTGGTCAAGAAAATGGCTCCATAGGTACTCTCTCCTAATAAGGTTTGAACAAAATGCACCAAAGGACCAAAGACCAATGATGGAAAAATCCCATAGGATGTAAGGGCTCATAGATCCTTAGACCTACAAAGAAGGCACCCCCCAGTACTCTCTCCTAAAGGAAGCCCTATGTCATGGACTCTGCAAAGTCGTATTGGAAAGCAGCTTCATAGGTGCACCTGCAAAGCAACATGTTAATCTACAAACAAAACATGTTAGATAACAAAAAATAATCCATGTAGGCAAGCAAGCAGACAATAACACAGATAGTCAAAAATTGAAGGAAGATCTTTCAAAGGGGTCCCTTGGGAACCCTTCAAAAGAGAAGGTGTCCACTCAAGGGACACATTGTTTAAAAGTACAATAGTATTTTTAGTGATTCAATTCATCATAAAGGAATCCTTTTGAAATATTTTCACTTCACCACAAAGAAGGCACCCCCCAGTACTCTCTCCTGAAGGAAGCCCTATGTCATAGACTCTGCAAAGTCGTATTGGAAAGCAACTTCATAGGTGCACCTGCAAAGAAACATGTTAATCTACAGACAAAACATGTTAGATAACAAAAAATAATCCATGTAGGCAAGCAAGCAGACAGTCACAAATAGTCAAAAATTGAAGGAAGATCTTTCAAAGGGGTCCCTTGGGAACCCTTCAAAAGAGAAGGTGTCCACTCAAGGGACACATTGTTTAAAAGTACAATAGTATTTTTCATGAATCAATTCATCATAAAGGAATCCTTTTGAAATATTTTCACTTCACCAAGGAATTCAAAAGGAAGAAGGCCCCCTCACAAGGGGAAGATCAGAACTTCACCTGCAGGAGAAGGTGCTCCCTCCTCAAAGGAAGGTTTTTCAAATTCTTTCTTTGTGAACCCATGATGAAGGAAAAATATTTTGCTAGGGGTCCTTGTTAAGGAATGCAATTTTTGAAAAATATATTGAATATTTTCAAGAAAAGATTCATTAGTCGCCAAATGCGTTTTTTGAAAATTGAAGTGACATGATAGCCCCCCCTTAGGATGGTACGTTCCAAGCACAAAAGGCACGTGACATCCTAAGGAGAGAAAAGCAAGAATGAAAAAGTGATGTTGTGGCCCATGGAACATAATGACATGTAACCATGGTAATGTTGTTGCACATAGGAGGGACAACACATGAGCACCACAACATCACAAAACAAGCATGAAAGATAAGCTCAAAGAAAGAAGAGACAATAACATCACGAACAAGGGATAGGGGTGATCTAATATTTTAGGGTTAGAGTTGCTCATAAATATAGATAAATAGATATAATAGTATATAAATGAACTGTCATCAACCCCCTACTATATCAGACCATATGAAGTAAGGCACGTGAAGACAAAATGAAAATAAAAAATTGGGTCAACATGGAAGGGAGGCCCAAATGCCCCCAACAATTTGCATCATCCCCAATTGTCAAAAATCAACACACAAAAAAGGAAGAATGATGTGACAAATAGAGGAAGTTTTACGACATAAAAACATTTTGGTGTCTAAGCACCTACAAGGATGAAAAGGGTCATGCAGGAACACATAACACAAGCACGGGGGAACACAACACACAATCTAATCTACAAATAAAGAAGAGGTGCCCCCTAGTCCTCATCAACCAAGAGGTCATCGTTCTTCCAGTATAGATTATCATAAGAGCGGAAAACAAGCTTGCAAGGGCAGAATATCAAGGGGGGAACCCTCCGACCTTGCAACAAGAGCCAAGGAAGAAGGCCCCTCGAGGTCTTCTCTGCTCAGTTCCTATGGGGTGAATGTCAACAATCTTGCAAAAATCATCGACAGGGTTAGGACCCCATCCATAGAATTAAACATGCACTTCATAGGAGTTCCATGTGTTAACTCAATGGGAGAGGGAGGTAGTGCCCAAGATCCACTGCTAGGCTCACTAAATGACTCAAGAGTAGTAACGAACTCCAGGGATGTCGAGGCTTCCTCTGTTACTAGGACAACACAAGCCAACATAGAACCACCCTCTGAAGAAGGCGAGCCCTTCTTTTGACCCCCATTACTAGCAAGGTCATTCCCCATCTTTCGCTTTATCAAAGGATTTGAGATCCCCACAGATGAAGCAGAGAATGCAAAGGAGGGGAAAACTGTAGCGGACACTATCGAGGTATTCAACATGTCCACAGGTTTTGAAAATGGCAGGATGTCTAGGAGGGACATTAGAAGGGGTGGTTCAACAGATGGAGCAATAAAAACCTACACCATCTTCAGTTGAGGATCATTCACGCTCGTAGCAAGAGTCGAAAGCAATATTGAGGCTAAGGGAACTGAAGTAGAGAGGATGGAAGAGGACATAGCAGAAGGTGCCAAAGCAGGAGTTGTTGACTCCTCTTCCATCTTCTGCAAGGCAGCCTACTTAACAACCAAAGCCTTCCTCTAATGCTTCTACTCACGTGCAAGGCAATTTCTACGACTCTGGGAGCTAGAGGCTACAACCTAAGACAAGACAAAAGACTCTTGTTTGACCATTAGAGTATCCATCATAGTTGTTTCTGGTGGACGGAGGGACTCTTGGACGGGAATAGGAGGGAGAGATGGAGATGATGATGGAATGACAATAGGGGGAGTCAGCTCTAATGCCTCAGTAGTGGGCCTCTTCCCATTCACTACCTTAGAGGCAGGAGCAGTAGGAGGCCACAGAGGCCAAGACATAGAGGATGCTCCACGAGGACCCTTCCCTTTACCATACCGAATGGGCTGAGGCACCATGGGTAAGATGGGAAGTTCAAACACAGGATGCTTGGGCTTTCACCAAGCGAGTACCATCAGACTCTCCAACAAATTCTTAGGAGCAAAAGTTGAGAGGAAGCGATAGGAGAAAAAATGGAAGAAGAAAGAGGAGGGCCCTAGGCGTGCTTCTCTTCTTCCCTTTTTCAAGCCAAGGCAGCCTCATTGTTTTCCTTCAGGCAGGCTCTATGCAAAATGGCATAGGGAGAAGGAGGGTATCTTAGCTTAGGAATTATGCTCCCACTCTTGTACCTCACATAGGTTCAATACAAGAGGTTCATCCTAGGAGGAAGCAGACCAATAAGAGTAGGCCAAAAATGATCCAATGAGTAGTCCCCACGCGCAATTGACAATCTATAACTGATGTCATGGTCTACATGCATTGAGCCCTCATGGGAAAACTTCAGGCACTTATAAACTACTGAGGGAACTGCATTCATAGCAACCAACCAGGGCATACCTAGTTTCACCCTGAAGAGCCTGGACCTTGAAATGACGTCAAAGAGTGAATTTACGGTTCTAGGCCCAACTAAGACTGACAAGGTGATGCAATCAATGGGAGAAACTAAAATCCCATCGTGTGTACAAATAGTGCTCCTAGATTCGTCATACCCATCCTTGTGTAAAAAAATAATCAACATAATATCCTTAATGATGACAGTCACCCAACACATAGGATCAACGAGAACACCTGTTATGGTGTTTCCATTGATATGTGTGGGGATGTATAAGGGAGATGGTTCTATTTTAGAATTCATTAGCAAGTCGTATGAGGTGAATATTATGGTAGGAGATCCAATCATAGGTTGCACAGATGGGATGGGTAGATGTAAGAAGGAGGTCATTTATACATACACTAAATGGAGCTTTCACAAGAGCCCCCGAGGGTTATATGGTGACCCACTCAAGGTTTCATTTCTCAATGCTTAGGGAACCTTCCAGCTACGCCACTAGGGGTCATAGGTTGGGTTGCAAGGCTAGGCGCCTTGCAACACTCACACCCACAACACTCCTAAGATACGATGAAAGGGTCTTTCAGCACTACCAAATGGAACCAAAATGGTTCATGTTACATTCACCAAAATGTAGAGGGGGACCAACCACACCAAGGCTCCAAGTCACGAAGAGCTGAGAGTAGAAGGCTGCCCTTCTACCTCAAGTTGGACAAGTGTTGAATGTCAAGGATAGAGAATGAAGATCACTTTGAGTGCTTCTATCACTCTACTGATCTGTGGGTTTTAATGGGGATAAACAAGTAGGATTTTGGAACCCAAACTGTACCTCAGACAGCTCTTTTCCAAAGGACAACAGCGTAGATCAGGGACAATAATGTGGCGTGCTTGCGTCCGTACGGATAGAAAGGTGTATAAGGATAGCGAAGGGTGTCAAAAACCTACTAACAGCTTAGTTGTTGAGGTTTGAAAGATGATAACTAAAATGATAGAAAAGATGATATAGTAATGACAAGAATGAAGGTGATGAAGATTAACTCACAAGGAGTCCAGTTCACTAGAAATCTCCACATGAACATGTACCTACACACAGCCAAGAAGGGAAAAATGTTGGGGCTGTATAGGGGTGTGTCGCAGTCAAACCCCCTCTTTGGTGTTTCCACCTCCACATATAGCCAAATAGATAGATATGTGGAAATATGATAAAGAAAACAATACTAAAATGGAAATGAAACCAAACACTATGAGAGTCACTATGCTACTCAAATCCAACAACAAAGTAATGGTAAGAAATTGATACCACCCTTGACTAAAGGCACTCAAGACCAATGAGAGAGGAATGCAAGACAACAACTATGGTAGAGTCGACGTGTTCGCAACAATGCCGAAAGTAGTCTCACAAGACACTAAGTTGTAGCTTTTGTGGTAGATGTGAAGAATGATGTGATTGTTGAAATCATGAAGCCAATAGTGCAACAAGTAGCAAGAGTATGGAGCAGAATGTGAAGCTAGAGAAAATGAATGTGTAAATAATGTGAAGAAGATTTGTGAAGATGGAATGAAGATGAAAGATAGCCATTTGAAGATGAAATGGGAGGGAAAGAGTCATTCAAAAGTCGGAAGGAAGATGTAGAAGCATTACACTTCATCCCCAATGGTAAACGTAATGCCTTTATAGACTCCATAGGTAGGAATCTTGTCAGAATGATAGTGCATCGCGCAGACATCCGTGCACCACATAAGCGTCTCCAATAGAGATTCCTCCACCAACACTAAAAATAAGTGCCAAGTGGATGGGGTTCGGAAGGAAGACGTGGAATTACTTGCTTGGATTTGAGTTTTCTAAGGTGGAAGGTGTAAAACGGGAATTTGCAAGAGGGGTACAAATTCACTCCTATACATTAGATAAATGAGCATATTTGGCAATTAAAGGAAAAATAGACACTTATATGTTTTATTTTAAGTTATATTATGGTGAATAAAAATCTTTGAACTTTATAACTTCTTAAATATTTTCAACATAAAACACACAAAAATAATACATACATTCAAACTCAAGCATTAAAACCAACAACCCTCACACCCAGCTAAACTTCCCCACCACATTTCCTTTTCTTCTTCTATGAACTTCATATTCTTTCTACATTTTAAAAAATTCACCCACAACTCTTACCCATTAACATCCACCCAACAGTTATCTACTTTCTCAGAATTTATTATATTGAGTGTATACCATCTTCTCACTCTATGCCCTTACATTGTAGCCCCCCACATTAACCATTATTCTACTATGGCTCATACTATGCTTTCTTTGGTAGAAGCGATGAGAACTTCACACATTTATGGCATACATTATCGGCATATTGAATAAAAAAAGTTCCAAATGATAGCCACTAAACTTCAACTACTTCATTATGAGGTTGGTAGGTTGGAGGATGGGATAAACTCATCTTCTCTCATTGATGCCTTTCTTGGTTTACTAATGTCCACCTCCTATGGTATAAACATTAAATAAATGCATTGTCTAGATAATGAATGAAGCCAATCCTTCTCATGCCCAAGCCTCCTCTTCTTCATTTTCTTCTTCTATTTTCTTTACTAATCCATATATCATTTATCATACTTCATTAGACATCCCTCCCATTCACATCTCCTCCCAAAAAATATGTCCTCCTCTACTTGGTGATTCAACACCCATCTATTCCCAAACTCCTCTCTCCATCTCCCCCTCAATATTCTCCCATCATCTTCCCAACTCCCACACCATCACTTTCTCCATGACTCCAACCTCCCTCTCTACTCTCCCTCCTAATTTACCAAGTCAAAACCTTTCCTACCACTTCTTTCACTTCTCTTATACAACCCCCTCTAAACCTATCCATGCCACCCTTATATCCCCAACCAAACCCCTTTCATACTCTTTTTCATATCCCCTTCTTTTCATTCTACTTATGTTCCTCCCATATCCCATAGAATGACTACTTTCAATATTACTTTTTAATATAGCATCCATCACTTAGAATCCATTTAAACTAAATTAGATGCTCTTTATCCATCTTCTTACAAGTTTATCACAATTTAATACCATCACAACCCTCTTTATTATGACATTTTGTCTGATCCTTTTCCTCTCAAGTTTTTGGCCCCTTGATTTGAAATGTACACTAATAAAGGGGTATAAACCATCCATGTTAAATCATTCAATGCTACGTGACTTGAATTTATTTATGATGACCACTTGCTCACCAAACTATTCCCTAGAATATTAAAGGAATATTCCCTTATATAGTAATATTCACTCCCATAAAGTTTTGTATATTATTATCCCAAGTTGGTTCATTATTTTGTCTAACACTTTCAAGTCAACATTGACTTGATAGTCACTCTCTCTTGTTTGATTAAATGTAATCAAGAATAACTCAAATGAGTGAATGATTTTATATTATGTTATTAGTCTATGCTTGTGAAAATACACTACCAACTTCTTGATATTAGATCCAACATCTCTTCACCAATAACCTTCTACAATAGATTAAAAGCAAGGTTTAATTTAATTTCCAAGTTATCTTTGTAGATAGTGTATTTTTTAAAAAGAATGAAATCAAGCTCTTAAATGATGATATTCTCAATTATAGTCCATCCCCTTTTGCTTCTCAACCTTATTCCTATTTTTCATATTATTCATCAAGATTCCCCAAAGTACCCTCCACAAACCCCATCACATCTCCAACCTTATTTAAACTTGACCCTAGATCTAATGCTAAACACATTGACAATTCAAATACCTCTATCAATGTTATTTTAAGCCATAAACTTTGTGAAATTTTTCTTGCCTCACCAACCCTCTTCATGTATTTATTAACCAATTTCCCTCTACCAGTATTTTCACTCTTCCACCTATTAGACCTCTACATGTATCCATGGCACTTTTTTGTGCCTATGAAGCTCCCACTTTTATGTGGATACCATTAATTGGGTGGCTGAGACATTGGATTATACATGAGTGTTCACCATAAGATACAATAGCTTGTTGACATAAATATTATCCCTATCAAGGGCCATAATGATAAACATAACAAGTTTTGTAACCCCAAATCTAAACATAAAATTTATACCAATCATTTGCCCTAAGACCAATGGTGTAATCATGTTGGTCCTATCATTGAGGCCCCCACTCCTAATACCTCTAACACATGATATTCCTTCTTCTTCCTTTGATGATTTTGTGGGTTCTCTTGATGCCCAACCTTCTTGTACTCATTTTTCTCCTCTCATCATGTTCTCCTTTGACTAAATATCAAATAATGGATATCATGGGCCTATCTATGTTGAAGGAGAACTAGAAATAACATTATTGAGGAATTAATAGAACAAAATCATACCTTTAACATTTGATCCAAAGAATTCCTCTTCAACCACTTTTTGTAATGGGAGTATTATATTGCCTTTAGTATGGTCTTAAAATGATTTAATGGTACGTTTATTAATATATTGAACTAGATTATTCTTCCCATCTAAATCAATCCAAAGGAATTTCTTACATTGTGTCACACTATTTCTACTTTGGATTGGTTTCACTCTTCTTGAGCACCCTTGGATGGGTAATACAAGCCCAATCCTTTCCTTCAATTATTTTCCAATTTGTGAAACTTTTCATAATAATTAAGCAGTGATCATCCCATGCCATCAGTACAAGTTGTTGACCCCACGATTGTCTTTGCATGAAAAGATTGACCTTTTAATGTTCGATACAACCACCAGAGTTAATGGATCCACAAGAGATGGTTAGTCCATGTCATGAATCCCAAGGGGAGAGCTGACCATCTACCAACAATCTCCTCCTCAATGTTACCCGAGGGGATTCGAACCTAGTGCCTTTGGAATTGATACCAATTGTTGGCCCCACAATTGTCGTTGCACCAAAAGATCAACCTTTTAATGTCTGATACAATCACCAAAGTTAATGGATCCATAGGAGGCGGTTAGTCCATGTCTTAAATCTTGAGGGGAGTGCTAGCCATCTACCAACACAAACCACATTTTGAACTTATAAACTTCACCATTGACACATGTATTACCAAATCCATGGGACCACCTTGCAAGTATTATGAGGTACTTACCAGTGCTTTAAAGAATAACACTTCCACCACTATTTGAGAAACCTTTTCTTTCCTATATGCTTTCCCACAACTACCATGATCTTACTCCTCCATTACAAAAATCCAAACATAGCACACTACCTACTCCTCCCCTATATAAATATTCTTCTACTCGATCTTCCTCCACATCTAAAATTGGTACTTTTCTACCTACAACTAAACCTAAACCATCCACCCAACTATATTTGATGTCTCAAGCTATCTTTGATCCCTCCATCTTCTCTCCCACCACTACTTGCTACTCCAAATACCCCTCCTACACTTCTCCCATCACTGCACAACATGTATTTTAAACCCACCCCATCACTTCCTCCCAAAATTGCTTAAAAATATAATCTTCCTCCTCTTAAGCTCCCATAAAAACCTCCAAACTATCCCCATCTTTCCACATCTACTACACCTATTTCTATACCCCCTAATACTACTTTTATAATGTTTTTAGTTGATATGGAAGCCAAACCTTCACAAATTTGAGTTCTTAAGCCAAAATTTAAAACCCCTCCATTATCAACCACCTTTATTTCATGCCCTATCATTCAAACAATGTTCCCATTTATTCTATTTATCCCTTTGTTGTGACTTGTCTATTTAAATTTTATTTGGAGGATATTAAAGATGATCATTGCCTTGATGTTATGACCTACACCAACTACACTAGTTAAATTTATTTCAGTAAACTTCTTTATGTGCACTCTTGTTATGTCATGTGTTGTTCCTTGTCATTCATAGATAATGCAAGGTCACACTTGTGGGTGCATGTTGACACATAAGATATAGAATCATGTATACTTTTATTTATGTCCCCTTTACCACGTACCTTCATTTTCTATGTTTATGTACTATTTCATTCACATGCCTTCCTCCAAATTTCATTCACCCTTCATAGTATTTTTCTTCCTACGAATTTAGACAATTCAAAGCACCAAAGTGCTTAATCTTCATCATGTTGACCCAAAATCATAGTTTCCTTGTTATGTTCTTGAAAATATGATTTTTTCTCATTCATTGTGTTGTTCTATGAATTTGGGGATGATGTGAAATATCAAGGTGCTTCACATTCATTATGTTAAACTAAAATGTAGTTGCTTTTTTATGTGTCACTTTCCATCTCTATTTTCTTCCTTGCAAGATCCTTACACATTCATCTTATGTACCCATGTAGATTTATCATCTAGAGATGATGCAAGGTACTAGGATACTTCAAACACACTCTATTTATTTTGACCCAAAAAAATTGTTTCCATAGTTTCTTTCCCTTTGTTTTTGGATTTTTGTTCCATGTTTGCTATGTGATTGGACTAAACTATGGATTGATATTGAAGATAAATTTCTTTCGTGAATCTATCAAGTTGGTGAATGTATTTGGGTTGATCCTCAAGAATTTTGTAGTAGTTTCCTCAGTTTATTCCTTAATTGTCAATCCAGGAGTCATAAACTTGTGAAGGGTGTTGTAAAAGTCTACCTAAGGGCTGAAACTAATGAACTAAGGGGGGATGGATGCATTTAGAAATTAAATCAAGGCACGCTTCTTAATCTAGAAATCAAATCAAGACACACTTCTCAATCTGCAAATTTAATAAAATCCTATCTTTAATCACTACCTTCCTATTTCAATTCAACACACACACACTCTCTTGAATTCTCATTTAAACTCTTAGTCTTAGAATTACACAATAAACTCCTAATCCTAAACTCGGTTTGAATCTATTGTTTCTGTTTCCTAACAGAACTTGTGATAGGAAGTGCACCAGGAATTGTGATAGAAATTATAACAGAACATATGATAATAGGAAATAAAGTATGTTATGAAATGATGCACTGTCAATAGTAAATTCTATTCTACACAAATCAAATCCCTAGTCCTCGAATTACCAACAAGCACATTAATGAATAATGGAATCAACCTTGAAATCCAATTAAATGTGACTGTGAATAATTCTGTGTACAACAAATCAAGTTATATGTGACTGTAAATAATTAATTTTGTGTACAGAAAAAAATTAACTTCAAATCAAATCACACAGCTATAATTACCACACTGAAAACTAAAAACAAATCACCAATTGATGCAAAGAGTGGGCCCTACCTCCTTGGCCAATTGATAATGGAAATATTTATGTGTTCTTAGCTCAACTTAGTCACACATGCACATGAGAATTTTAGAACGATTTGGAAATAGCAAAATAACTTTGCATTATCATCTATATTTGAAGTCTTTAAGTTTGCACATATTTATACTTAAACAAGCACCAATAGGTTTGTTGTGATTTTTTTGTGACATATGACCAACAAACCATTTAAGTTTGATCAAACAACAAAACATATGAGTTTGACAAAACTAACAATGGCCACTGGCTAGAAATATATAACAGTCTTAACAACTATTATCTTCAAAAGTAGGCATGAACAAAAATAGTTTGATCATTTCCTTGTCCGCGTTCTCAACCACTTTAGCAACTTCCCAATTATTTCTTGCCATTTCAACCACAGATTAGTTAGCATTTTGACCAACATTGACATTTTCTAATCGTTTTATTTTCCTATTACATTTTATCAAATACTCATACTTCCTATGACAAATAATGACAGGAGACAGAAAAGATAAAGGAAAAGGGAAACAAAAGGTGAAATTATTGAAACATTTTAACCCCCATCATTTCAAAATGATTGGACTAAACTATGGATTGATATTGAACATAAATTGCTCTTGTGACTCTATCAAGTTGGTGAATGTATTTGGGTTGATCCTCGAGAATTTTGTAGTAGTTTTCGCAATTTATTTCTTAATTGTCAATCTGGGAGTCGTAAAATTTTGAAGGGTGTTGTGGAAGTCTACCTAAGGGTTGAAACTAATGAACTAAGGGGGGATGGATGCATTTAGAAATTAAATCAAGACACACTTCTTAATCTAGAAATCAAATCAAGACACACTTCTCAATCTATAAATTTAATAAAATCCTATTTTTAATCACTACCTTCCTATTTCAATTCAACACACACACACTCTTGAATTCTCATTTAAACTCTTAAAATCAATTTCTTAGAATTACACAATAAACTCCCAATCCTAAACTCAGTTTGATTTTGTTTTTTTGTTTCCTGGCAGAACTTGTGACAAGAAGTGCACCAGGAATTGTGACAGGAATTATAGGGACATAATTTGTAAAAAAAAATATGATAGCAGGAAATAAAGTATGTTCTGAAATGATGCACTGTTAATAGTAAATTCTAGTCTGCACAAATCAAATCCTCAATCCTCGAATTACCAACAAGTACATTAATGAATAATGGAATCAACCTTGAAATCTAATTAAAGGTGACTGTGAATAATTATGATTACAACCAATCAAGTTAAACATGATTGTAAATAATTAATTTTGCGTACAAAAATGAAATTAACTTCAAATCAAATCACACTTATAATTACCATACTAAAAATTGAAAATAGATCACCAATTGATGCAAAAATTGGACCCTGCCTCGTTGGTTGATTGATGATGGAAATATTAATGTGTTCTTAGCTCAATTTAGTCACACATGCACATGAGAATTTTAGAATGATTTTGAAATAGCAAAATAACTTTGCATTATCATCTATATATGAAGTCTTTAAGTTTGCACATATTTATACTTAAACAAGCATTGATAGGTTTGTTGTCGTTTGTTTGTGGCCTACGACCAACAAATCATTTATAGGTTTGTTGTGGTTTGCTTGTGGCCTACGACCAACAAACCATTTATAGGTTTGTTGTGGTTTTTTTGTGGCCTACGGCCAACAAACCATTTAAGTTCGATAAAACAACAAAACATATGAGTTTGAAAAAACTAACAATGGCCACTGGCCAGAAATATATAGTAGTCTTAACAAGTACTATCTTCAAAAATAGGCATGAACAAATATAGTTTGATCATTTCCTTGTCTGTGTTCTCAACCACTTTAGTAGCTTCCTGATTATTTCTTGCCATTTTGTAACAACCTCGGTGTCCAGTTCAGTAAAATTTCCCAAGTTTTCACCTCAAGTGAATAAACCATGATGCCAAAACATAGCAATACAATTTTTTCTTTCCATAATGTAAATTACATGCATATTTGAAATAGCAATATTTCCAAACTTCCATTGCATTCCATTGTAATTTCAAAAATCTTTCCATAACATATATGTCATATTGAATGAACTCAAGTTTATCATTCAATATTACATCATTCCATATAAATCGGTACATGATACATACATAGCCCTTCTGAGCTTCATCTAGCAATAGATATACAAATTGATCCTAATGTTGCAGCAGTGGTGCATACCTTTTGGATGTAATCACTCGTAGGTGCATACACTCCAATTGTCCCCAATGTTGGTGCAAACATCCACAAACCTTGACTGCCATCTAATGAGGAGAATCATCACTCAAGCGCTTTTCTGCCAACCATAGACTCAAATGCGGTCCCCTACACATCTACCTCACAGGTGAGATGGCCCTACCCTTCGACAAAGATATTGGTTGGTAAACCTCACAACAATAGCCTATCTAAGCTTAGTGTTATGTCCTACAAACTAGAAACTAATCATACGTTTGTCTTCCCTACGAGTATGAAAACCTTGAACTAGAATGCATATAAGGAACATAGTGAATTAATAGTATAAACAATGGCAACTTACACTACTTTGGCCAAAGTATTCTCACCCAGTAATTCAAGTGACAATCATCCTATTCATATACACCTCTATAGCTCAGTTTAGATCATGACCGTTCATATACTATGCCTAGGTAATTTCCTCCAATGGGTAATCATTAACCCCAGAAATAACCTATTCCCCTTTTCCCAAATCACTATGGTATCTCTACCAATAAGACAAAGCATAAGTTACCCCTTCAATGGATATTCCTATCGCAGATATAACATATGAGCTTTTCTATTTTACACATAAACTTATTAACAAGCTATTCCCTTCAATAGACAGCCTAGTCCTAGGTTTAACTTTATAAGCTAAAGTATAGCTACATAACCTTTATTTAATCGTAGATTAATTATTCATATATAATTAACTCCATTTAGTAATATATCACATTAATAAGTGATTCTCATCAAGATTATAATCACATCAATGAATGATCTCAATCGAAGAATCATCATGACAAATAAATGATTCCATTTGAGAGTGTAATCTCCTTAATTAAAAGGGTTTAAACAAAGAGTCTACTCTTGTCAATACTATAACTTTATATTAAGAGCGTAATGCAACTAATCAAGTAGCAACTCTAACTCACTAGGTATTTCCCACCTACATTCCAAACATATAGAATTCCATAAACTCAAGTGATTTGGCTTAATCATAAAGGTGGGTTTCAACCTTGATACATCCTAGTCTTAGGATAAAGTCATCAACCAATGACTAGTTCGATCATATAGGTTAATTTAACCCTATATGTTCTAATCAAGACCAATTGAACAACTCAACCAAGTAGGCTATTCCCAGCCATAGGTTTTAATGAGTAGTCAAGTATAAATCCCAACCTAGTAGGTAAAAATCTACCTAAGATCTCATTCTTTAATTAGACAATACTTCTTGACCCTAATAGGTTAATCTAAACCTAGGGTTCCATTCAAGAGTATGGTATGATCAAGTGAACATTTACGTAAAGATATTTGATGTGGTCTACATAATGTCACATCATAACTTTCATACCTTCCCTTTTGTAATGCTAACCCTAATATTCCCAAGGTTTCCTAGCATAATTAGATAACAATGCCAAGTCACTTCATGACATTGACATATTTCACATTATACACTCATTCTAAACTATCTATGTATAGAACATCTATATCTAATCCTTGAATAGGGTATATAGGAGTATTAAGACACTTCCCTTATTCATATTTCGTCATTTCTAGTATGTAATACCAAAGACAACCAAACACTCCTATTAGGGGGTATATACAAACACTTTCATAGAAAAGCATAAAGCAACTTCATTTCCTTTCCAAAGAAAATGCTATGATTTCTTGATGCATGTATTCTCAAGTCATTCAAACAAAGCATTCAAATCTCAGTCTTTCATAAATAAAGACAAATAAGAGAAGACTAGATCCTCATGCCTGCAATACGCTTAACCAATTTATTGACTTGATGCACAACTTTCCAATAGTAGCTTCTAGCTTCACTTAGATCTCTCAAAGCAATACTTCACTATGACTTCTCTCTAGAGACAACAATATGCACTCACAAATTAATTCACAACTCTCTCATAATAGCTCTCAATTCTCTAGATAATTGCAGTAGAATAAGTTTGCAAAACAATGCATCCAAATGAGAGAACTAGCCTCTCTATCTATACAAAAAATGGAGACTTTGCAGTCTACAAAAAAGGCATGCAATTGACAACTCTCTCTCCATGAAATTTGACTCATAACATAGCTAAAAGGTGACAACAAACTAAGTGAAACTCAACATAAAATGCTACAGATCGACCCTTTCTATTTGATAGCAACAAAGACTAATTCAAATATGCACATGACCAAATGATGACAATCGAATTGAAACTAAGATAGAATTCTACAAATTTAAGAGCTCCTATATGTTGGCACCATGTTGCGGCCACTATTCCTTATCTCTTGGCACAATTTCTCTCTTTGAAATAGTCTATAGTTTACAAGCAACTCTCACACAATGTCGACTTAGTCATAGTTCCATTGAGCAACAGAGTTAAGATGAGTCACTCCATAACAATGGTGTATAAATGGTGCTTTGACTTAGTACATTTCATGTTGTTGCTCTCCAAGTGCTTTACTTGCAGCACTGTCCATGTTTACTAATATTCAGCATTAAAGAGCTTTAGACTTTGTTTATAGCTCATGCGTTGCTTCCTAAGTCTTAAGACTTAGTCTCCTATCCTCTACGTTGGTTGTGGCAGTTCAATGCAACATGCAACTCTTATTATAGTGTTGCTCTGGTTCATTTTTCAACACTTAAACTATAAGCCTTACTATTGTTTTATGTGCCCCTCCTATACTATGCACATCATACTAGCCTATGAGTTTCTATTGCTTCTATCTTTGGACAGAGTGTTCCAAGCATAAGTAATTCACTATTTATAATTTAGAGATGCATTACCATAGTATCGACTGTGGTTTACTTCCCATATCAACCTTTATTGTTACGCAATACTTGCATACGGTTCGGCCTTTATCCAATGTCGACATATATATTATTCAGCCTTTAAATACTTTGCATATCTCATATACAAATCAACCTATGTTCATATATATAAAAATTGGCCTATGTATGTGTGTGTATATATATAAAAATCACCCTTTAAGCATCACATATATTTATATATGTATGTATACACACACACATATATATATCCCATGTCAAACAAGTATGTACATACAATAATAATAATATATATATACTATATATATACACACCCCTCTATATAAGCATTAATGCTCATGTGTGTGTGTGTATATATATATATATCCATACACATATATACATATCGCTCAAAGTAATAAAACATTAATCCATTTGATAATTGAACGATTACGATTGAGTGATATATTCACAATAATACCATATTAAATAACTTATATACACATATGCATACTTATACATATATCAGTATACCCGTATAGCCACTCATTATGTCGACATATACACATGTATTGATATTTGCATATACATATGCATATAGTTCCCATACACACACATATACTCACTTATTCTATTGATTGGCATATATTCACGTGATGCATATATACATATATACGTTCATGTCTCTTTGTCCTTTTGATAACACTTTGCTCATAAGCAACCCGTTATTAAGTGTGCATATGTATGTATACCTAAGCCCTCTCATGCATGTGTTACTCCATGTGTATGGTCTATTGTCGACATGTATTCGCTTACATATATATAAACATTCGACGTATATTATACTCATCAATCAAGCATGGTAATAATATGGAAGGACTCATAAGTTCCAAACGTATAAACATCATCCAAGCATGCATTCAAGAGTAATCATGACCCTTACTAATGCAAACACTTCACACTAAAGGATGACTTACCAATTCCCAACAACATGACTAGACTCAACCATTCCATTGTGAGTGTGTGTGAGCTCAGATAGGTTTCATTTAGGGTTATCTGACCAATCTCTTCTTTTGAGTGATACTTCCCATCCACCTAGAGGTTTGAACCTGTCCCTGCAACCAGCTTAGCACATTTGCAATGGTAGTTAGATGTTCATAATAAATCCATATACATCATATAACTTAAGCATATACATATAGCAATACATGTTCATCATCAATGTAAACATAATTACTCTTCCAAGGCAATTAATACCTTAATACCTATTTCAATATTCAATTCATTTAACAAACATATCAAAATCATGATTGTATTTACCATCCAATTTACCCGTGAAGGTAAAAGTAAATCAGTAATAACAAGACAGGGTGTAACACATTTCAACCACAAATTGGTTAGCATTTCAACTGACATTGGAATTTTCTAATCGTTTTATTTTCCTATTACATTTTATCAAATATTCATACTTCTTGTGACAAATAATGATAGGAGGACAAAAAAGATAAAGGAAAAAGGGAAACAAAAGGTGAAATTATTGTAACATTTTAACCCCCATCATTTCCCCCCAACTTAAGATCTTGCATGTCCCAATGCATGTAATAGCTCACCACGTAACCCTAGAGGATGACACAAACACAACGAAATCATAACAATTTTTATTTTATTTTTTAAATGTAATTAATAACAAGTAAAGTGAACTACACTTAACGCATACATCCTCTAAGGTATATGACAATGCTTATATTTGAATCCCATAACTTACAAAAGTAAACTAACCATAGCATATAAAATTAAACTCATGATAAAAAGAACATAGATCCAAAAGCATTAAACTCATCACATAAAATACAAAGTACATTGAAGAATCATTCATAGATTGCATTTATTCAATATAGCAGTTACAAAGCTCATTTCCAAGATGAGGAAGATCATACAATGTTACAATTACATTGATACAAGAATCATCCTCAAATACAAATGAGTAGTACATATACAAAGTATCCAACTGATACAAAAGAACATAAGAAATAGTACAAAGAAACTGGTACACGCAAGCTCTCCAATCTGGAAGATCCCACCATCACAAAGATGAAATGGGAACCCAACGGTATAAGGTGCACGTTCCACCCAACCAAGTGGTACCCAAAGACCCACCCCCATGCTAGGAGATAGTAAAAGGGCTTCCTAGGCAAAACCAACAACCTCTAGACACAGGCAACACACAATACTATACTATACAAGAACAATACATACATAAAGGTTACATTGCTTCAAGAGTAAAATAATCAAGTATATCAACTGCACAATGCATATTGTTGTCATAGGATGAGTGTCATCACAAAGCTGCATGGGTTATCCTAGGAGATCTTCTTAGGCCCCGACCCCCATCTTGGGTTATCTTGGTAGCCTCTCATGACCCTCGGCCCCACATGCAAACCGATGCGGAATCAAATATCTTTCAAAGGGACAAGATAATGATCTTGCCATTATAGGCTTTCCCGTCTCATCTCAAGTCTAAACAAGCCCTTGAGCCATGAAAGAGGCACAATTATCTAGTTAAGTGTTTTAAGCCACCCTTTCCCCCAATACATTCATTTAATTTCCACTAAATTAACTAACTCTCACATGAGTTATCCTAGCACCACTTTGTGTGCTAGCCCCCATTGAGAGCCACTCCCCTACTAACAATACAAGGATCTAATCCACAACCAAGGGTAAACACAGTGCACAAAACGAATATTAAATCCCAATCCAAAATATAAGAGGCAACACATCCCATTCGAAGTAACTGAGTGTTTAAACAGCATAACAACCAAGTGCACTACCCAAGGAAAATAAAGGGTTGAACCATAAAGCATAACAACCCCCTCATAAAATAACATCATCTAGAAGACTTACATACACAACTAACCAATTTCCCCAACTTACGAGAACAAAAGAAATCATAATTAAATAGGCAATTCAAGCAGGAAATAAATCTACCATTAGGATCTCCTAAATCCAATTTCCTTTTCAATAAAATACAATAATGCATTGCCCAAAATAAACTAATTTAATACAATTTCAATTACAATCAATAAGAAAATTAAATCCATTTGTTTATTTCAATTTCCCAATTACATATAAATAAAAATCAATTTCCTCTTTTAAAACATTTCATTTAAAATGATCTAACTTGTGCTTTTGCATGCACCTATTATAGAAATATATATTTTATATATATATATATACAATTATATATTATTTAAATATTTAAAACCAATTACAATTTCCAAAACATAAATTATATATATATATATATATATACATATATACACATATATATAAATATATATTTATATTTATAAATTAAAATTCATATTAAAAAAAAAATTGAAATCAAATAAACTGAGCGGACGAAAGTTTGAAAGCCATTATTAATGGTTGGCTATGGGGGCGGCTGCATACACAGCCAACTCCCATATGGGGCATGCGGCCTGTGAAGGCAGCGCTGGGCGCTACCTCCAAAGTCTGCCTCCCCCTATGGGGGCGGTTGTGGGGGTAGCCCTCCCAACCCCCATACGAATATAAACTTAGACCTGCGATTTTAAAAATCGTCGAACGAACATTTTCCCAGGGTTTTCAAAATAGAAAAATTACAAGGAACTTCATAATATATATATATATATATATATATTCATCAAAACGAATGCTCCAGTTGAGTAAATTATTTTCACAAAAAAAATTCTACAAGAAGAATTTAAAATTTTTTTTATAGAGGTTTTCAATTTCCCAACCAAATAAAACTAATTGGAAGAAAAAAATAATAATCTTCTACAGGAAATCTTTTCCAATACAATCAGAGGTTTTCTACAAATTTTAACAGGAAGATTGAAATCAATTCCTATAGAGATTTTCCAAATCTTCTATTGTTTCCCCTCTGGGATTTCTATTGTTTAAAAACAATTTCCTATAGAGGCTCTCAAATTTCACTATAAAAATTTTCTGAGTATTCTATTTTTTAAAATCAGTTTCTACAGAAGCTCTAAAATTTTCACGACAATTTTTTTTATACATGATAATCTTTCAAATTTACAAAATATATTAAAGCTTCTACACAAACAACATATTCTTCTTGTACAGGCAATCTTTCCAATTTGCATAAAAATAATAACAATTTAAAGAACCTGTTTCTGGATGCTTGAGGAAATGATGTTTGAAGTAGAGCTTCGCCTTCATATTCCAATTTACCAAAGCTTATTCCAAATTATCCACTTTTCTAGAAAGATGAAAATAAAACCAAAGCAAAAATTTCCCGAGAGCTTCTTTCCCAATTTTTCAACAACCTCTCCCAAAATATCTTTTCTCATTTTTTGAGAATTAATTCCCAACAACAGTGTTTAATTTTTTCTAACACGTCACAAATAAAATATCTTTTCAACCAAATCACAGATATTTCCTCTAAGATAATTACAAGATATTTATGCATTTAATAATTCATAATTCACATATTAATTTCTAATTAAATTTAATCTAATTAATTTAATTACTTTATAAAATAAATTTAATCTCAGAGATTAAATCACTTTACAAAATAAATTAAATTTAATTAATTAAATCAAATATAAATCTTCTAACAACATTAATCAAAATTAATTAAATAATCACTAAAAACCATTATAAACATTAATTAACATTATTTTCCCATGGAACATACCTTGCAAAATAAATGAACGATAAGGAAAACATGGACAACATAACAATAAAGCATACCGAAACAAGGACTAATGACACATTGTGACTAGGGTTGTGGCTTGACAAGGAAACCCTATTACTATCTCCTAATCAACTATTTCATTGGGCAATGGACATGCTCAAACCTGTGAATCCAAGTGGAGACGATGTCATGTACCTATAATCCTGCAATCAAAACATATGTCATACATGTAAATAGATCATAAACAATCACACGGTGAAGAGAAAATCACAAAATTGCAAGGCGCTCACAAGCGAGTGATGAAATCCTATTCCCTTCACCAATATAGTGTCACATCAAAACTGACAAAATTAAAACATCAATTAACTATAGATGAACATATATCAATATCAACTCAAATAATCAACTATACTAACCAGAAAGCATGTCATAATCAATAATCATCCATAAAGTGTACCATCACATCACAATATAAAAACCATCATCGCTCCAATGTCAGCGATCAAATAACAACAACATAGTATCATGGTCTATCAAAGTAAAAACACTATCTGAAAACATAAGCAAATCGAAGGGGTGCTACAATGCAAGAAAATAAAAATTACAAACCAAGATAACCTGGTTAATTTCTAAATGGTATTAGAAATTTCCCAGGACCATTGATGCCACAACTCTTCCATTTGTATCTCATGGTCATGGATAAGCATATACTCATCTTTGGAAACTATTGCTTGTTCCAATTCTCCCTTTAATTTTTGAAATTCATTTTCCTGTAGCTAGGAGATGGAATTAGCTTGGTGAAGTTGATTCTGTAATTCTTTATTTGCCTCCTATAATTTTTCAACTAAACTTTGTAATTCTTTAATTTGTCTAAGGGGGATTTAATTTCCTCAAATTCTTCTTTAGCTTCTACTTCAACCTCTATTTCAATCCTTGTTTCCATATTTGTGTCAACCTCTTTCTCTCCTTGGTTAAGAACTTTTTCTTCATTGTTATGTTTGGGTTCAACATATTCCACTATCATTAAATTCTCTACACCAAATTGCTCAATGAGGGAAAGGGAACCCTTAGGCCTGCCCTGTTTTTCTGCATTGGTAACAATAGGGCTTATGGGTACCCTTATCTCTTGTTCTCTATCTTGAGTCTCATTAACTTGTCGATCATCCAATTTTGTCTCCCCTATGGTATTCAATTGTGCAAACCCTATTTGTATAGTTGATACATTAATCCTTGCTTCCATATTAACTCCATTAATCTATTCCTCATTAAATTGATGCAATGAGGAAAGAGGGATCTCATCCCTTTCCTGCTCCTCTGCATCTATCCCCCCTACTACCACATTAATCCTCGTAAACTGTTCTTTTCCAATCTGGTTCAAGACTTATTCTATTTCCACATTAATCTCGTCGTGTTGAGGCAATGATTCTTTCATAGTTATGTCTTTTATTTCTATATTGAACTGCTCCTTATTATGATGATGCATTAGAGAGAGACATTATGATTTAGATGAAATATGGTCTTCTTCTTGCTCAACCAAGGGTTTAGTTTTGGGAGACTCTTTACCAATTAATTCTTTAGGTTCTTGATCAGGAATTGTTCTAGGAGGAGACTTGTTTGCTTTTTGTTTCTTTGCCCCTTTCTTTCTATCTCAGATGTAGTTTTATCTTTTCCCTTTTATGTTCCCTACTTCCTTTTCCCTGTTTCTTCAGGACCTCAGATAAAACCTCAACATTTGAATCTAGGTCATCAACCCTTGGACTACCCATATGACTAATCACATTGGCCAAGTCTTCTAATCGGCTTATAGGACTAGTAGCAATATGTTTACCTTTCCTGACACTAGGAGACTTGTGACCTAATTATTTTGGACACTCTTCAGATAGGGTTTATTTTCTTCTAAGTGATTTATTTGATGACCCTGAAGCTTTAGAGGATTTATCACTTGAAGTTTTAGTTTATTTAGTATTTGAGACTTTCTAGATGATTTCCTAGTGGTTTGTTTCTTTGAAGGGCTTTCACTCAGGTTTACACTAGGCTCTTGATTTTCTTCAGGGCCTCCTTTAGGCACGCCAATAATTCCTTCTTCCTCATCAAAATCTTCAGAGGAGGATTCACCCAAAGAGTCTTTAGAAGTGTTAGAACTGGTATCATCATTTATGTTAACAAACGTATCCCAATCACTTGGGGGAAGAGCTTCTTAAGAGCATCAATAATTAATAGCCTAATTATGCCATGGTGGGCTAATGAATTAATTTTCCCTTTTTGAACTACCCTACTCATACGATGCAAAGAGCAATGCATAAAATAAGATATATTTACTATCTGATTCCACCTCAAATGTGACAACAACCTTAAATGTTGAGCATATACATAGACATACCTCCCCTTGTAAGTTATATACTTCATCAAAAACTTGACTACACCATTCCTAATTTCAAGTAACGAACCCAATTTAGTCCCTTGGCCTTGTACTGCCTCCATAGACTCACCCCACCTTAGAAATGTTGTGTGTATGGGCTTTAATTCAGTCACTTTCTTTGTGTCACTGGGAAAATAATTTTCACCAATTAATGACAATCTTGTGATATCGAATACCACCACAGCAGTGATAGGAAATTGCAAACCTCTCACAGAAACCTTCTTACCATCAAAACTTGAAGCGAATTCTTGGGCAACCCTCTTATCAAATCCCCTCAATTTCTTGAAATAAATGTCCCACTTAGCTTGCTTAAACACTGCATAAATTTCTTTGTTCTCACGAGCTCGTAGTTGCTCCAATGAAGTGGGTTTGTAAAAGGGTCTCCTATCCTTTGCCATGGTAATTTTTTTCCAAGAAGTGCGAAAGTAGTTTAAAAAAGGGGATAGTTTTAATAGTGGCAACAAAAATAAGATTTCCTAGAAAATAAGAGTGGTTTACCAGGAACAGGAAAATATCATTTCAAATTTAGTAATCATGGCGTGAAGAGATGGATTTATGGTGAAAAGTGTGGACAAGTAAGGTGAAGATAAGAAAAGATTAAGTTGCTATAATGAAGGGGAGTGGTAGATGTCAAAGAAGTGATGGGAAAAATAAAACAAAAATAAGGCAATCCTTTTCCCCCCAACTTAGCTATGAACCATCCATAGGGCACGTCATGATTAGCCACAAGAAATAAATGTAAAAGAAAAATAAAACTTTCAAAAGTACCAATACTGAGACAAAGCGCAAGTCTTGTCATGGAGTATGGAGTTGTAGTAGCTACTCAAACCACTTGAAGAAATCTGCATCAGCATGAGAAAAGCTAGGCAAGGCAGCAAACACATGAGTAAAGGACACACAGTTACCGATAGTGGAAAATTCCAATGAAACAAAGGAATCATATTGTTGACGAAAGTGTGAACATGGAAAAGACATCAAAGCATTAGAAGTGCAATACAATTGGCAACAGGATGAATGCTTATGACTTCAAACAAAAATAAAGAAGTTCTTATCTGAAGAAAGCCAGTAACCAAGGAAACAAAAATTGGTGCCAAACATAGAAGTGTGAATGGTGCACTGATGGTCCTGCCCTAAGAAAAATAGGAACACGTGTTTGTGAGAACCAAAACACTCAACCAAACTAGAGCGGAAATGAATCAATGAAGAAGGTCGAAGGGATAGTGGGACAAGAATATCACCACTCCTGTTGCACCATAGAATAGGTAGCGACATGAATATCAACCTCCAAAAAGGTTCCTGGCACAAAAGTGGCAAGATCTCTACTTTTGCTTCTTTTTTTCTCTTGATGATAGACCATCGATAGCCCGATTTTCACTCTATCACCACCTAGAGGCGCCAGGAAACTAGTTTTCACCCCTAAGATTATTGAATAGTTAACACCCGCTAGAAGTTGATTTCCAAGCATTAACTGGACAACAACGCCCAAAGGTTTTTGATGTTGGATCTTTTATTGCTTGTATATATGTATACATATATAGATATGTATCTTTTATTGCTTATATATATACATATATCATTATTCAAAAGAAGTGAGAGGAACAAGAGTTAGTTCTTCCATCACAGTACAAGAAAATGTTTCTTTCGAAAGGGGCCATTTGTAAAGCTTCAAATGATACCCATTGACAAGAAGAACCATGTGTTTAGAATCCACAGTGCATAGTCTAATGACACCATTATCGTACATAATCTAGATTTCATAAGGATTGAGCCAATGAGTATGAAACTTCCCTTTGAAGTCCTAGAACTAGGAGTCATAAAGCAATTACCAATCCCCAAGTTGGAATGTTTGTCATTGAATGAAGTAGTCATGCCACTATACTCTTTGTTTCTATACCACTTCTGCATGAAGAAGGGCCTCCTGAAGCATCTCATCTAAAGAATGGAGTTGACCAAGTTTCTCTTTCTAGGCTTCACTGAGACACATCCCAAGTTGAAGAGTGGTGTAGAGATTCCTCACTTTGAATTCAATGAGCAAGACAACCTTCTTTCCATAGACAAGCTCATATGGTGTTAGTCCTATGGTCATCTTCAAAGTTGTGCGATAGGCCCAAACTACTTCAAGAGGTCTTTATGCCCAGTCTTTGTTGTGCAATGCTACTGTCTTTGTAAGAATATTGTCTAATTCTTGGTTGGTTACTTTCACTTTCCCATTGGCCTGTGGATGGTATGGAGAGGACTTCCTATGCTTGATTTCATATTCTCGTACCAATGCAACAACCAAGTCAAAGGTGAACTGTGCTCCCTAGTCCATGACAATTTATTTAGGCACATCATACCTAGTAAAAATCTCTGAATACAAGAAATTAGCAACCTTAGTATCCCTAGCATGCTTTAAGGGTATGATCTCTACCCATTTGGTGACATAATCTGTATGAACCAAAATGTATTCCTTATTCTGAGGAGGACTAATGGGCCCTACAAAATCTAAATCCCAATTTTTAAATGGTTTTATTAATAATTGTGGGTGTAAAGGAATCTCATCATAGTGGGTAGGTCATCCCATACATTGACATTTATCACAATTTTGAACAAACCTTTGATAATCTTTGTAAATTGTCATCCAATAGTATCCTATAGTTAAAACTTTATTAGCAATTCATTGTGTTGTGAAATGGCCTCCACAAGGCTTAGAGGATATCAAAAACATCCTCTTTTGAAACACAACAATGCATAATATTATCAAATCCCAGTACGGAAAAGTAAACCATTTATCTAACTATATTTCCCACTAAGCCCTATAAGCTTTCAACATTCTCACGAGGAGAAGTGGGGTGGAAACTTGTAGGTAACAAGATAGTTAGCAATATCAACAAACTAAGGGTTTTTTACAGAAATAAAAAAAAGGTGTTCATTTGGAAAAGTATCATCCATAGGAATTGGTTCATCATCATGTTGCATTATAGATAGAAAGTCAACCACTAAGTTCTCTTATCTTGGTTTATTGAGAATAATAATGTTGAATTTCTATAAGAGAAATAATCTCTAAATCACTCATCTTGTAACTGTTGTCACGAAGGATTGCACCCTTTATCTAAGTGTGAAACTCAACAATCCTATGCAACATGAGATCAAACTCAGGTTGTGGGTGACCTACTATGAGAATGAACCTCTATATTATGGGTTCGTTCCCCTTTATATCTCCTAGAAACTAATGAATTTGTGAGAAAAAAGGAAGAAGGATAACTGATAAAAGGGAAAACTAATTCTAGGAGGTGATGCACCAAAATGTAATTAACCTACAGTAGCCTGATTCACAACTACTTCTCAAAGGATCTATTTACACAACTTATTTTGGGCAATCTAATCACATTAATATTTCATAAAAAGGGTTTGGTGAATCTATCTTTTCTAAAGGAAAATAGGATTTCACAACTTGGAAGATGAGACAAATCACTAGCACAATTTATGACTTGTGATTATTAACTACTTTTGCATACATGCAACCATGAATAAGATAGAAATTTAAAGGTTTTACTATTAAAACATATTAAATATTCATCAAAATTATTCATAAGACACACAATGCTTGAAAATAAGAAGGTAAACACTTGATTCTATTGAATAATGGAAGGAATCTCTACAAAACGCTGATAAAAATAATCTAAAATAACTATTGTTGTATCAAATATGTAAAAATATCTGAGTTACAGATCTCTAAGTCTCCATGCAACATGCAAGAGAAGCTAAAAATTAAGAACTAAGGAAAAAAACATAAGCTTTTTCTCCTTTAATACAAAAATTGTCCCAAAGTGCTAAGAGGTGACACTTGTAGCCAATTGCATTCAAAATATCTTTCTCACGAGCAAAATAGAAAATCCCTAAAAAGGGGGGTTGCAACTACTCCAAAAGCACTCCAATTTGACTAAAAGTCAAAGAAAAAGCTCCAAATGCATGCTTAACACTTCAATTCTACTCCTTCTTTTGTTTTTGCATGATTTTGGAACAAGGATAGACTATTTGAACAAATATTAAAGACAATTAGTTATGATTTACTTTAATATTTGTTATGTGATTGTTTATTTTTGCATTTACATGACAAATATTAATGTAATTTGTAAAAAAATTACCTTTAGTATTTTTTTACATATTTATTTTGTCTTAATTTCATACAAAAAATAAAGGGGTGGATTTAATCTATTATTTATTCTTATCTCCTTATGACTCATGTGGACTCACCTCTCACTAGGTATTTGTCAAGGCCTAAGTATTAATAGTTATACACTTAATGAAATAAAAGTGAAAAATAAACATAGTACTTGGGTTGGCGAGGATTTAGGGCTACATTGGCAAACCCTAAAAGAAACCCGAGTGGGCTCATTATGCATTCATTTCATTTGTCTGTGACACCATGCTATGCTGCCAAGGGTTTGGAGTTTTGAAGATTATGTGCAATGATACACTGGGACAGTGTTGGTAAGCTCTTCCTTTGCATGAAAAATGCTAGATTTTCTCTTTACTTTGAAAGAAAATATTGTCTGTGCTTTGTTGTGACAAAAAGATGAAGAAAACTATCATTTTCTATGGTATTTTCTTTGAAATGCAACACTTTTCAACATGTGTGGTTCTTCTTGGTTCACTTCTCATGTATTACTAGGGTTTGAGAAATGCTTACTCTTGCTACTTTAACGTTTCTTTCATTACAATCATTTCAACTTAAACTGCAAAAGAAGAATTAAATAACTGTTAATCCTTACTATGCCTTGGTTGTCCTTTCACATGATGAACTTCTTGTTGGAAACTTGTATCCTTCATTCTTCATCAACTGTATGTTTTTTTCTTTTGAAGTGTTGACATTGAAAAATTTTGTATTGCAGTCGCAACATCAAAGCGTAACATGTAATTTGAGGGCATCAAATGTACTGCTCTTTATGATTGTAATTCATGCATTCTTCGATTATTCAAATATGTTGTATTTCTCTCCATTTGATTATGTTTCTTGCATTCCTTTTGATTGTGATGATTAACATTCTCTTTCACCATCCTCTACCTTGACTGTCATTAGTGTCTTTAAGGTGGGAAAGACATCTCTCAGTCATGGTGTGAAACTCTACCCCTTTATGCTTTCTTTGTTCTTGATAATCATGAAGTTGACTATCCTCTATCTTCCATTCACTGTTCACTAGCTTTTGAAATCAATATGGATCTATGACTCCATTTGCATTTTGAAGGTGTCATGCCCAAAAAATTTACTAGGAAATGCAACAATTTTTTTTTCTTTATCAATTAAGCTATTTAACACTGTAAGTGTTTAAGACGTAACACTAAACATAATTAACAAATTTCAAGATAAGGATGTCTATTCAATTAGTTAGATACGCTAGTTTATATTCTTGTCCATGCATCTTATCGAGAATGCTAATAATTGTTAACCATGCATGCACATGGTAACATACTATACATATTGGGTGAAGTTGAACCCACACAGATCCACCATTGGCACATTGCTTGAGCATGGGGTGAGGGTATAAAGTATATTTGGGTGTGTATGGCTTATCATGCACACCCCTTTAAAGAACATCAGGTTCGCGCTTAACCTAGAGGGTGAAGTAACCTGGTTAGAATGGACAGTATAGATCAAGGTCTCATCTATCTCTATGTAACAATGTTATTATATTGGAGACGAAGGAAACACTGTCAAATTGTAGTGATACTCTTCATACTTTTGCCAATTGATATCTATTAACACTTAACACCTGCTTAGCTCTAAATTAACTCACTTGATGCAATTCTCAATAGTTTGATCTTATTATTACCATTAGTACAACTTCGATAAAACATTATTAAAATCGTCAAGTACCATGTTATATTCACTTAACAAATATTTTCTATTTAATTAAGGATATAAATAATCCTTATAAAAAAAAACTATATTAAATCATTTTTAAAGATATAGTTTAAATTATTTTTATATACATATTAATTAAATAAGTCTTAAAAATATAAATTAAATATTCTTTATATAAATATTAATTAAATTAGTCTTAAAAATATAAATCAAATCATTCTAATATAATATTAAGCAAATAAGTCTTAAATATAAATTAAATCATCTTAATTAAAGATATCAAAATATAAATTAAATATAAGTCTTAAAATACAAATTAAACCATCTGTATAAAAATACACGTGCTTTTTAAGAGAGGAGTAAAAGGGGCTAAATTAGACCCAAAGTATGAATTAAGATATTTCTATGTATAAGTAACATTGTTTATGTTAGGATAAAAATATAAAATATGCCATTTGTTAAGTTTTCCTATTCAAGAACAATGACATTCTAAATGTAAACTATTCCATCGATTTAATCAATATTACTTTATTTATTCTACCTAAGGAGCTATCCCAAAGGTTGTAAATTAATTTGTTAATTAGTGGTAGAAGTTGCCTACTTGCAATGAATGTCATTGATCTTCTACATGTCATTTGCGCATCCCTCTCACGTGTTTCATACAACGTCAAATCTAAATTTATGAGTGTAAAAAAAAGTAAATGCAAAATAATTGAGTTTTTAGGAGTCTTTTCTTTAAGCTCAAGTCCAAATAATTGTAGTCGTTCTCGGCTGTATGATAACTGAAGGTCAGATCGATGGTTGGTTTAAAAGTTGGAGTTTGATCTAGTAGTTAAGATGTTAGGTGGTCATTTATTAGAAGCCATATCTCTCCTCAGTATGTCAGTAAATAATTCATCAGGCTGTCCTCTCGGTTGGTTGCCACATGGATTGAGAGGAATTACAAAAATATGCTCGCTTCCTTATCACCCAACTAAATGATCAACTAGTCCTCTCCAAGATGTCTTCTTGATGATTCGTGGGACGACACTACGGCGTGGGTTTTGGGCGAATTCATAGGTGTAAGAGAAATGGTGTAGTTTCTAGCGTAAGAGATCAAGTATTTAGTATTAAATAAGTAATGGTGCCATTAATTTTGTAGAGCAAAAGAATAGGAGTACGCAAACAATAACATTGCTATTATTTATTAATCTGGGTTTCTCTTAAATGGTCAACTATAGATATCTAGGCTAGTTTCTGTGCACTCCCATGCAGCCGTGAATCAACAATAAGTCACCTAGGCCTGTCTTGGATAGAAGTTTGGTAGAAATAATAAATGTATGTTGAAGAGCTTGCTTGGGAAGGTAAGAATAGTTTGCTTATGCAGCCAAATCAAGTTAGAAATATGTCATTAGAGGCGTGCCAATCAATGTAGTAGTATGTAGAGTCAAATGTAAGTACATATCTAGGTTAATACGTTTGCCTTGAATACAAAAGAAAAAAAATACAAAAATAAATTAAATTGGAAATCATGTCTCCATCAATATCGACGTCCATTATGGCTGAGTTGCAGGCAACAATAATGTTAACAGATAGGTTTGAACGCTAGTAAATTGTTGGTATAGTTTAAATCAATTAGGTGAAATTTGTATTTAACCATAAGCCTCTAACCGTTTAGAAATTGCTGGTAAAATTAATTCTAATGTTGAGCGGCATTTTATCATGGATACTACATATGTCTTTAATCTGTGAATAATTGCTAATAATGCCAACGTTATAGCAAAAAAAAAATAGCAGCAAAAAAAAACATTGAAGCCTGTAACTTAGGTTTAAAACAGTTCAAATATATATATTCGTATCAGTTAAATCAATACTCTTATGAAGGTCACTATTACACCTCTGCATGAGCTTTTCCTTCAACACATTTATTGATGACTGTCTAAGCTCTCACCGTCTTCATTATTTGAACTATGTGATAATCTTTTCCGTGCCATCATGGCTCTTTACAACAATTCAACCTTGTAAATTATCATATCTTTGTGGATTCAAGGTTGTTTCTCTACTTATGACTGATACTTCTTGTTTATGTAGACATATTTTATTCATTTATTGAATCTTGAAAATGTCACTCAACATTGACTTAGTATATCTATGATGGAGCCCTAATGACCTTAGCATGTGTCTTCACAATAAGATGATTATTCTGCTTTCAATGAATCTGTTCATTTAAAATAGATAGAGCAAAATAGAGGTAGTCAATAGCTTTTAGAAAGGCTATGATCTCATATTCACATCCATGAAGTATGATTGTCTTTTGTTGATGCTTGAGCTCTCCTTGTTTGATGACTATCTTTATCCATGCTCTCTTTGATAAGTCCATTACTTGCACACTTTGCAAATATTTTACTGCCTTTTATGATAATCATAAGGAATGTTGACCAACTCTTTGCTCTCTTCATTTAGTGAATCCCCTTCAATTGTTAAAAGGTGATTGAGAAAGGCCTACTAAAGTGACTATCTCTAGTTATTCATCTACACAATCCATGAGAAATTTTTATTGTGACTCCATATGAGACTACACTTACTTCCAAAAGCTCATCATCCTTCAGACTATGACAGTTGAAGATACCGATATTTGACCTAGACACTATTGTTTTGCATCTTGGACTAAACTGTAACTTGTATTGATGTATTAAAATCACTAAATCTTGATTAGAGGTCATAGGAATGTCATGCCTTCAATCTTTTCTCAATTCATATTATGCCTCCACATAGCATTGTGTTTTATACTAACCACTATGACTACTTATTCATCCTTGCACAATCACTGTACCTTTGCAACTATCATTTATTTTTCTTTTAACTATCCTCTGTTCCTTGACCTTGCAAGGACTGTCCTTCATGAATGCACAAATTCCTTTCATTTAGATATGTTATTGTCATTAAGATTGTGACTGTCATGCCTATACAAACTTTGTTCTCTGTCAAACTATTGTCCTCCATTATAAATAATTGGTTATTTAGCATAGTGGGCTATGCTTTTAATAGTCCCTTTGCATGATAATGACTGTCCTTGACTATTTACTCCTTATCATGGCTTGCCCTTTTCAAACTTTGATCTCAAAAGTGTGAGACTATCTTTCTAACCTTTGTCTATGCCATGATATATGTTATTCTTGGAGGACTGTCCTTTGACCTTTTAACAATGGTTGCTCTTATTCTTTGAAACTATGACTATCACACCATTTTGATGGCACTCCTTATCAAGAAGTTACTATTTGTTGAATACCTGTAACTACATAGTGAATAAAAAAGTTAAGAAAATAAGAAACCCAGAGCTTCTCATGATGATTTGATGATCTTGACTCCTCTTGGATATTTCTGATGACTGTGTACTAATCTTGAGACATATTTGAATCTAATCTAATGCTTAATAAGAAATAGGCTGAAAATCAATTGATTTGACATATTGAGAGAATTGGAATCCCAAGCTCTAACATTACTTCTTTATCCCTTGCAGATACCTTTGGAGCTATCAACCAAGGAGTTGAAGATGCAACTGATCAACATTGGGGTTTGTCATTTAGGCAATGAAAAATCCCTTTCCTCTTAAATATGCTCCCTATTTTTAGATGTTCAATTTATTTCTTATTGTATCTTATCCAATTATTCCCACGGCTTATGTAGAAAACTTATAAACACATTTCTTGTAATGAATTTAAATAGCTACTTTATGCAAAAGCTTGTATACTTTTCTTCTTTTCTGTAAAATAATTGCATAATGAAAATTGAAAGTTTATTTCTTGGCACTATTTGCATGATAATGAGTATCATTAGTAGATTTTGTGTACCATTCTCTTTCTACAAATTAAAACATTAGTGTTGTCCCAGCCTAACCTGATTAGGCTAAAAAGCACAATTAGGTAACAGTAACAACTGGTTTATTCATCAAAAATCTAATAGTAAACTGATCTGTATGTACAAAAACCTTGTACCTAGTTATATAGTGGTGACATTTATTTATTGCATAGACTACAACCAAGAATTCCTTCTTAGCGACAATATAGTTTACCTCGACACCAGTAAAATTCTTACTGATATAATAGATAGAGTAAAAGAGAGTCTTCCTTTTGTCCAACTACGACTCCTATGAAATTATTTGATGCATCAGTATGTATGTGGAATGGTAGTTCCCAATTAGGTCCTCACAGTATAGGTGTAGTTATAAGTTTACCTTTGATCTCTTCGAAGGCTTGCTGGCATTCGGGTGTTCGAGAAATCTACATCTTTTCCTAGCAACACAAAGAGAGGTGAGGCAATCTTGCTGAAATTTTGAATAAACCTTCGATAATAACCAACATGTCCTAGGAAGCTATGTACATCCTTTGGAGAGGTAGGCATATGCAAGTCTTGAATGATTTTTACCTTTTTAGAATCCACTTCAATTCCTTTTGTAGAAATATAGTGACCCAAAACAATACCTTCAGACATTAAAATATGACATTTTTCATGACTTAAAGAAAGGTTAGTATCAATACATCATTTAAGTACATTTTTAAGATTTACCTTGGCTTCATCATATGTATTACCATAAGCATTAAAGTCATCCATATAAACTTCCACATAGTCATGAATTAGATCTGCAAAAATGCTTAGAACAACCCATTGGAATGAAGCAGGTGCATTACACAATCTGAAAGGTAAGACATTATAGGAAAATGTGCCCCACAGGTAAGTAAAGGTAGTTTTGTCTTGGTTTTCTAGGGCAATACGAATTTCATTATACCCACTAAATCCATTGAGAAAGGAAAAGAACTTCTCTCCAGCTAAGGTGTATAGGACCCAGTCAATGAAAGGAAGTGGGAAATGGTATTTCTTAGTGGCCTTGTTAAGGGTCCTATAATCAACACATATTCACCATTTTCCATTCTTCTTAGGAACAACCACAAGTGAGGACACCCATTAGCTATCTGATATAGGTTAGATAAATCCTACATTAAGCAACTTTTGAAGTTCATCCTTAACTATTTCCCATAAGACTAGGTTTAATCTTCTCCAGGGTTGTCTCATAGGTCTACTCCCTTCCTCTATATAGATATGGTGTGTACATGTAGCGGGATGAATGCCTCTTGTGTCTTGGTAATCCCAAGCAAAGGCCTCTATGTGGGAATGCAACATCTCAATCAGGTCCTCTGATTGTGAGGCATTTAAGTTGGGATTTATGTTAAGTGTTTTACCAGGAAAGATTTCAGTAGCTTGAGATAGTACAAGGGTATCTACAACAAGAAATTGTGAATTAGACGGAGATGGGTCAAAATTACCAGATATCAAAAATTACCTGTATATACAAGTATGCAGCAATAATTGATGTAAAGTAATAAAATGATGAATAGACTCCAAACTACTAACTAATGGAAAGTTTCCAAAAAGGGAAATTATCACTTACACCCGTAGGAAAAATCATTGTCTCTAAAACATTATCAACCAAATAATAATTTTGCAATAAATTATTAATAATAGTGTCTTCTAAAATATCCTCAAATTCCCTACTTTTATCTATTGTCAAAATAGGTAAAGACTCTTCTAAATCACTATCTATCTATAAGGGATCCTCTGTTTCCAACAATGGCTACGTTGGAGGGTACAACCTTAATTGCTTCATTTGCTTCTCGTTCAAAATCACCATGTTTCCAGACTTCCAATTAATGAAAGCATTAGTAGTAGCTAACCAAGGTCTTCCTAAAATTAAAGTGTACCTCCCTAGCTTAATCTTTGGTTGCAAAATCATGAAATCTATTGGATACTCCCAATACTCAATAGAAATAATGATATCTTCAATCATACCATTGGGTTTTACAAGGGAGTGATCATCCATTTGCAAGACTGTTGGAGTAGGTCTTAGCCCTTGAAGGGACAACCTCTCTTTAGTCTCGTTAGTCATTACATTTATAGTTGCTCGTAGATCCACAAGTGTATTTGGAATGATTACATCACCAATACACACCTTAATCATTAGACTCCCTAGATCTGCATACTTAGGGACAAAGATCCTCCCCAACATCAAATCTGCTAGTTGTCCAATGACTTGGACTGTCTTGGGGTCTTGTTTCTTCTATTGTTTCCTCCCACAGAGTTCTTTGACTACTTTAGTGTACATTGGAACATCTTGAATAGCCTGCAACAAAGGAATTTTAATGTTAACATTACATAACTCATTCATAAAATCAAAATCTAGTTGAGGTGTTTCCTGTTGTTTTGGTTGCTCTTGCAACTTGTTGGGAAAAGGAGGCTTTGGTTGCTCTTCTTCTAATTCAATTGGAGAGTCTTCAACTTCTATGATGGTTGGCCCCTAGAGGTTCTTCCCTGACCTTACTATGTACACCATCAATTTCCAATGCATTGATAAGATAAGTTGGGAATCCTGCCACATCATTATTATAGACTAGTCGAGTCACCTTATTGTTCAGATTAGGTGATGGTTGTGCGGGCATAGGTGTGGCTTTCGGGGGTTGAGCTGAACTATATAGTTGATTAGATGATGACGAAAAAAGTGGTAGGAGTTGTTGGGATTGTTGATAAGGATTTATTGTTGGAGGTGGTGGATATGGAGGAAATGATTGGTATTGTGAATATGATGGTGGTGGTGCTCTCCATGCTTGCCATGATTGTGGAGCATGGGGATATTGTTGAGTCCACTAGGGGTAGTATGGAGGTTGTTTCCAACCTCTGTACCATCCAGGTTGGTTTGGGAAAGAATTCTATTGAAAAGGACTTTGGGGTGTTGCTTAGTGGTCAGTTGGGGGCATTTCTCTTGGTTGCCAAGGTCTTCGCTAGGCCATGAAGTAAACAGGTTCATCCGTGTATTCTACCTCGGTCATACCTACATGAAGAGGTTTTAGAATAGTGTCCCTATTAACTTCTTCTAAAGAAGAGATTTTTGTTCTATTATATGGAATTTCTTCACCACTGTGCCTTTTTCGACAAATGAGACAAAAGACGGCTAAGGCTCTTTAGTCTCCTCCTACTTCCTTCATGTATACAAAGTATCTATTTGTTTACCCATATGATTTAATAAATTGGTTTTGAGATCTTCAAGTAAATTATCTATTTCATGATTTGTTATACCTGTTGAATTTCTTGAGGAAGAAAACTTACTTAAATAATTCCTCCGCAAATTTAGAGATCTTGAAAAGTTCTTGCAAATGTCACACATGTCATCAAATTTCAATTTAGAGACATCGCCTTTACCTATTAAATTCAATGCATCCATAGTATCATCTTGTATTCCCCTAAGAAACAACATTTTAATAGTATCAGGAGTTAGCCCTAGTTGTTGTGATCATTGTAGGCCGAACATGAAGTGCCTGAGGTAATCTTCCATGGATTCATCTTCTTTTTGTGTCATATGGAATATCTCATCCCAAACCTCTTTCGTTTTACAATACTCCTGGTATTTCATCAAAAATACTTTCTTCATGTCATTCCACGTTCTGATGTTTCTCAGGTTCATGAACCAATGTAGTGTTGCATCCTTCAACGTGGTTGAGAATCATTTGAGCTTCTATGTATCAATTTGATAGTCATAACTATGGCACAACACATCAAACTCAAATAAGAACATAATCAAGATCCTCAACAAAAAGTCCACGAAAGACAGGCAAAGCGAAATGGGGTATGTTTTTCATAGGGGCATCCTCTTTAGGATGTGTAATTTGAAAATAAAAAGTGATTGGGTTGTTGTGAGCCAATTCCCTCTTATTATTATTATTGTTGTTGTTATTGTTGAGATCAATGTTGAAAATGGAGGTAATTATGTAGCTTAATACTTTGTAAAACTATGTGACTGTAGATCTAATTAATTGTTCTTTGTTACAATTTCTTTGTGGATGATTATTTGTTTAGATACATTTTACCATTTGTAGAAATAGATAGAAGATTGTAGAAGAATAAGACTGGAAGATAGAAGTGACACAACATATATCGTGGAGAAACTCTTTCGAGAAAAAAATCCACCACCAAAATCAATAGTGCTTGTATTATTTAACCTTGGAACAAGATTACAATCATTCTTTATTAATCCTTGCTTGAGATGCTTCTTTTGCCTTCAACAATTCTTCTTCACAACTTGCAATAAAATCTGATAGAACTCCCTTCAACTTGCTGCAATTTATAGACAATAATGAGCCTTGTAAACTCCAAAGAGTTTACAATTGCAAAGCACAAAGCTTATCTCACAAAACCTATGCCTATTCTTTGCAAGTAGAGTTCTTCCATGAAAAACAATGTCAAACCAAGTCCTCCATCAATTTGGGCATCCAAAATTGAAGTCCTAACTCAATGTTGATTACGAAGATATCTTGTAAGCTTCTCCTCAAAGTTGGTGCCCAAGAATGGGCCCACGTAACTCAGCCTTATAAAATATCTTCTCATGCAAAGTGTTAACTCCAAGATGCCAACTTGCGCACCTAAGATTGGTCCAAGTCAATCTCTGTTAACTAAAACATATCTCTCCACCATTCATGCAAACATGATGCATGATTGATCATCCCCACTTAACTGAATGTATCACCTATTATCTATCATGCAACTCATGTCATTAGTCATGCATTCCAAGTCAATTGAAGTCAACTAGCATTCAACTGAAACTAACTACATGCAATTGAAGATAATTGAATTGAACTCCATACATGTAAACATCAATTCCTAACTTCTAGGATCTTTACATGCATTACTGGAGTGTTATCTTTCTCCAAACAATTAACTTAACTCAAGGTACATTCCACCCTCCATGTGGGTGCCCCATGTGCTCCTATTTTGTAGGAGTTCTTCATGGGCATCCCCACATGTTCCTATCATTTAGAATTAATTACAGATGTCAATTTACATGTTCATTTCATTTGAATTTAATCTCTTTCTAATAATAGTGTTGGGAAAAACTTTCCAAGGACTTAGGAGATACATGAAATAATGTTTAGGATTGCACTTAAATGGCATCCTATTCCCAACAATCAACCATGACTTGAGATGCCCAAGGGGTAAAGAAAGTTCTGAATGGTTTTTAGTTTCTTGAGGATGGACCAGCTCCAGACTCATAAGATTCTTGGAATAACTTTTCAACCCTTTTATGCAATTCTTCAAAAGACTTTGGACGTGTATCAGAAGGGGTCTCAACAATGGTAGACTCGATAACACACTTTTCAATATCTGGTTTGACTAACTCTTCCTTAGGTGATGTGTGGACAACTAATGATTGTAATTTGGTTTTCAATTTTTCTTGCTATGAGCTACTTCTCTCAACAAATGGTTTTGATTTATTTTTTAGTTTTTATTGTTGTGAATTACTCTCCTTATCCTTTTTAACAAATCTCCCTCTACTATCTCTATTGTGATTCATGCACCTTTATGATTTACAATAGAGCAAACTAAGGGTAATTGTCCAAATGAGGGTGACTATCACGTAGACTTTTTCCTTAGCGCACTGGTCCTAACGTGGTTCACTAGGCTAATAGGCCTTTAACACCATTCCCTAACAATGACGCTAAAATGATTAGACTAAACTATGGATTGATATCGAAGATACATTTCTCTCATGACTCTATCAAGTTGGTGAATGTATTTGGGTTGATCCTTGGGAATTTTGTAGTAGTTTCCTTAGTTTATTCCTTAATTGTCAATCCAAGAGTCATAAACTTATGAATAGAGTTGTGTTAGTCTACCTAAGGGTTGAAATTAATGAACTAAGGAAGGATGGATGAATTTAGAAATTAAATCAAGACACACTTCTTAATCTAGAAATCAAATCAAGACACACTTCTCAATCTACAAATTTAATAAAATCCTATTTTTAATCACTACCTTCATATTTTAATTCAACACACACACACACACACTCTCTCTTGAATTCTCATTTAAACTCTTAAATTCAATGTCTTAGAATTACACAATACACTCCTAATCCCAAATTTGGTTTGATTTTGTTGTTTTTATTTCCTGACAGAACTTGTGACAGGAAGTGCGCCAGGAACTGTGACAGGAATTGCAATGACAAAAATTATAATAGAAAATATGATAACAAGAAATAAAGTATGTTATGAAATGATGCACTGTTAATAGTAAATTCCAGTCCCCACAAATCAAATCCTTAATCCTCAAATTACCAACTAGTACATTAATGAACAATGGAATCAACCTTGAAATCTAATTAAATGTAACTGTGAATAATTCTAATTACAACAAATCAAGTTAAACATGATTGTAAATAATTAATTTTGCATACAAAAGAGAAATTAACCTCAAATCAAATCACACACTTATAATTACCACACTGAAAACTGAGAATAGATCACCAATTGACGCAAAGAGTGGGCCTTGCCTCCTTGGTCGATTGATGATGGAAATATTAACGCATTCTTAGCTCAACTCAGTCACATGTGTGCTTGAGAATTTTAGAACAATTTTAAAATAATAGAATAACTTTGCAATATCATCTGTATTTGAAGTCTTTAAGTTTGGACATATTTATACTTAAACAAGCACTGATGGGTTTGTTGTGGTTTGTTTGTGGCCTATGACCAACAAACCATTTAAGTTCAATAAAACAACAAAACATATGAGTGTGACAAAACTAACAATGGTTGTTGGACAAAAATATATAATAGTCTTAACAAGTACTATCTTCAAAAATAGGCATGAACAAAAATAGTTTGATCATTTCCTTGTCCATGTTCTCAACCACCTTAGCAGCTTCTCAATTATTTCCTGCCATTTCACCCACAAATTAGTTAGCATTTCGACCAACATTGGCATTTTCTAATCATTTTATTTTTCTATTACATTTTATCGAATACTCATACTTCATGTGACAAATAATGACTGGAGGGTAGAAAGGATAAAGGAAAAAGGGAAACAAAAGGTGAAATTATTGGAACATTTTAACCCCCATCACTATGCTTCTTGTTGGCAAGATATAGAAGGTTGTAAGACACCACACATGTAATTTGGGTCATTTCTAAATGCATATATCTATTATATACCACTCAAATAACCCTAAAACACCTCTAATATCCTTAAATAAGCTATACAAGTGTAAAATATCACAAATGAAAAGGTAAATTCATGATAATAGGCTAATTATGAAAGGACATGATGGAAATAAATGACGAGGAGGAACTAAGAGGCTATGTAAAGAATTAAAAAGTGGGAGATAAGAGAAGGAATCATATGAATTAAATATGCGTGGGAATAAAAAAGATGATAAGTGAGAGCAAAGCATGAGGAAATCATTATAAGACATGTATAAGTCATTAAAGTATATTAATTTATGATTTTATGCATATATTGATGTATATAATTTATTATAACTTGGTTTACATTTATTACATCTAAGTTCTCTCTTTTTATTGCATCACACCAAGGTTTACTACATATAACAAAATATTTAAAACTTGGTCTTCTATCAACACTTCTCTTTAATATGACATTTTATTTCACTCCTCTTTCTCCTTTTTAAAATTTCTTCTATTATTGCCATACTCTCTCACAAGTACTATTCTTGTCATTTATTCACAGTTTTATGTTCCCTACAATACTACAAACAAACATGTCTTTCTTCACTCTTTTACTAATTTTATCATTCCTCTCCATTTGTATGCCAACTTATATGGAGTACAACCTTTGCAATATTTGTCCAATTTAAATCCTTACTCAATATTTCTCTTCCATGGTGTCATCATGTTGGATTTTACAATTATTATCTCTCCTCTCCTATCCTCATACTATGTCTTCACCATACCTAACATCCATTCACATCCATTGAAACCCTTCTACTTTTTTTTTTTATTATGCCTGTGATATTATTGGTTACTTATCTCACATTCATTTTCCTCTTGCCTCTACCGTGGAGAAAAATTCTGGAGGCATCTTTGAAGGTATTTCATTACCCTGATATACTCTTCTAATTTGAGTCCTCCTAAAAAATTTAAAAAGATCACAATATATTCCCTTTCTTTTTTTTTCCTTCTTTTCCATTCTTACAAATATTTCTTTATGTGCTTTCTTCTCCCAAAAACTATTTTACATAACATTTATTCCGCTTGTTTTCTTGATTCACATTTTTAACCCCCTACCTAATGGTTCTCTAAATCATTATTCTTCTATGACATAAATCCTTAATTTCTCTACCATCACCTTCTTTTACACTCACTTTGATATTTCCTTACTTTCTTCACCATGCCTATTGTATTGTTAGATTTTCTCCTTAACATATTTTACACTAGTTGCCCTTGTCACAAGGGTAAGGGGTGCACCGTTGAGGTAAATAGTCTCTTGTTAGCCCACTTCGCTCTTTCCCTCATTTGTGCTTACACAATTGTACATCCTCTTTACACATGGATATATTACATACTTTACACTACACTCTTCTTATCTCATTAAATCAATCACATCTTGTCACATCTAATCAATTTAAGAGGGGGCATATATTTTATTTCTGATTATAAATAAAAAACACCTATAAAATTGTTAAAATAGTCCTTCATGGATCCCTACATCACACACCCTTAGTTAAAATTATTTTGCATTAGTCCTACACCATCCCTTTTGGTTAATGTAACTTTGTCTAAGTTCTACACCATTCCTAGTCAAAGTGATCCTCTATGGATCATTTACAACTCATCAATGATGGATTTCATCCTTCGTGGAGGTCAACTTGGTAAAAAATCCATGACTATCACATAAAATATGATCCCCTTAGAATTATCTCACTCATTTCCCAATCTTAAGTATTATGAAGGCCATGTTGGTTCCAACTCTATGATAAACTTTACTTATCTAATTCAATAATTGAAATGGAAATGGTTTAAGACATTTATAGTTAACTCTTCTAAATGTTTTCATGGCATGCACTAACTTCTCTTCTTGTGTGTGTTATAAACTTGAAGATGATGCTCAAGTGAAAGATTTATAAATAATGCTAAATGAAGCTCATTACTATCCTTTTTATCAAGCACAACAAAAATAATTTTATTTAGTTTAGCACAGCTGATTTACTATAGCTCACATGTATGCTAAAGTCAGGGCAAAATGTAAGGCTGAAAAGTGCATACTTAACATTTTTCTTTTAGTTTTACACTTATTTTAGTACATACTTTTAATAAGTATGATTTGGACCATTTTAACAACTTGTAACTCATATTGTCCCTAAACCACCCCTCTCACATGGACATGATTGCCTGCATATTAAAACACTTGTTCCATCTTTCTTATCTTTTTGTAGCTCAAGATATTAACATGTTCTCATGCCCTCTAGACAAGGTTGCACACACTATTATCTTACAAATTCAAACCTGTAATTTCCCACTCAAACACCTATATTTTCATAAACCTTAAGGTCCATTTCACCTTTGATGTTCAAATTGGGTCCAAGATTGCCAATTTAATTTGGTTGGACTAAAAATAAAAATGAAGTCAACAATCTCCAAACATCCATCCACCCGTATATAATTTGTAGTCATCTAGCACCTATTTTTAGCTACCCAGGGCTTCCTCCATTGTTGCACACTCCACTTACCTCCATTTCTATAATCACCTACACCAACACTCAAGGTCTCACATCTCAAGCCTACTTGATATTACTTTTGTTGAGTCAATCTAGGGATCTAACTGAGGCAGGGCCCTAAATGTGCTTCATATGCCAAGTTTGCTATTTTTAGATACTTGTAGGTAATGAAGCAAGAGTAGTAGGTGTTGAAAGGCCCAAAGAATTTACATTAGAAAGTATAAAGAACAATACCAGTAAGGGACATAATGATGCCATACTAAACACACCACATAAGAAGGACACTAACACGTGGAATCAAACAAAATCACATAGAACTAAGCATAGACACATGAAACAATCCCTGATGTAACACAAAACTCAATTTTAACCTAATAATGTGTTGGTGATATGAGATGTAGACCCCAAATCCCTAAGGTTTAATAAACTCCCAAGTGCTAGTGGTGTCAAACTTTAGAAGATTACCACAAACTATATTCAGGTTGGGCAACTTAGAACCAATTGATGAAATGGGGAAAATATCTTTCACTTTTGTCTTTGCAAGACCGAGGGGGGTTTCCCTGAGGTGCTAGTTTGGTTATTGAAACTATGACAAAACACTTCCTTACAACAAACTATACCCACTACATGGTGTATTCCAATATTGGTGTCATAATATACCTACGGGCTAGTTTGAACATGTAAGGTTTAACACCTTATTAAATAAATAATCTTCCATATTAGATAAGTCTTTGTGAATGTGTTTTATAATAACCCTGTATGTTCTTACATACATTCAGACATAACCATTGAAACAAACACACAAATAAAATTGAAAAGATGTGTAAATTGATGTATTTTGGGTGTGTTGAGGATGATAGGGAGAGAAATATAGTCATAATTGATTCCTTTATCCATTAGGCATTAGAGTCTCTAAATTTAATCAAATATGCAATATCTAAAACCACGATAATGTCTTAATCAAGGCACCACAAAAGACTGTCTTTCAGAATGCAAAGGCAAGCTAGACTCTACACATACATTCGAGAAAATAATAAATGGTTGTAAAATATTACGCAAGTCTAGTTAGTAATCTATTAACATGCCCATACATTTCCTTTACTATGCTGAAAATATAACTTACAAAGGCTTTGCAAGGATTTTATAGACTTTTGGTTGAAAAATAAACAACATATATCCATAAATACATACCATACACAAGGAGACACTCAACTAAGGTTGTGTTTTCCTTTAATAATTCTATCTTCAAGGTTTACAATATGTTATTACGTATTTGTGTAAACTTAGATCATTACAATAAAAAAATTTGACTACCTAGAAATGGAAGTTAAAACCCTAAGGCTTCCTGTGAGAATTTTTTGCCTGCTATTGGTTTTGTATCTACTCATCCTTCTTCAAAGTGTTATCCTTTGATCTCCTTTCTTTCAAAATGACAACCAAGGCAAATATACCCATGGTAGGAGGGTGTATATAATGTTAAAAAGCCATCATGCAAAGGTAAACCCTAACCATGATTTCATCCAATGTATAGCTAACAAGTATCTTTTTCAAATTCAATCTAACCACTAGGAGGCATGAAAGGACATTCCTCTAACCCTTACCATACTTGAATATTGATGATTTGTGGGTTTGAGTGTGAGAATAGGTGAAATCGCCCATGAAATTCATTAAAATAACATCCTAAAGGTGTTGCTATGAAAAAAAGGGGCTATAAATGAGACATGGGTGCCTTCATTCCTTCTCAATCTATGCCAAAACATATTTAAGACTCTTTTGTAGCTCCCTTGGATCAATATTTGGTGGTTGTAGGTGTTGTGAGCATTAATGACGCTTCTTAGTCAAAATTATGCCTTTTATAGTCTATTGGCAGAGTATCAAGCTCAAGCTTGTTGTTGGGGATGAAAGAAAAAAATGTTCTGAAGGTTTAAAAGGCATGTAAGAGAAACTTTAAAATCTCATAATTTGCAAAGTGAGATTTTTGGGAAGGAAAGTTGGCAATTGAGGAAAAGGATGCATGAATGACAAAACCCATAATCTCAAATTTCAAGGAAAATGACTTAAAGAGGAAAATTAGACTTGGCAAGGAAGCAATACCAGGGATGACATGTTAGACAGACATAGCGGCATGCAAAACTCCAAAATCTCAAAATTTGTAAAGTCACTCGAAGAAAAGCCAAATTACAAGGTAGTGACCACAAAAGCACCCTGTAACAAATTTTACTAAGGATATTTGATAAACATACGAAAGATGGATACCCTTAAACAATTACTCAACATAGGAGACCCAACTAAAGACTTCTCATATTGATTATTAACAAAAGATAGATAAGATCAAATACTGACAAAACAAAAATTAGACACATAAAAATGAGGTACCAACACGATATAAACTTATTTGCACCCTTCTTCCACCAAATTATATGACAATTTATATAAATGGAATCTAACATGTATTAAATACTATATTTGGGGTTGTAAACCGGATTATTTGATAAACAAACATATTTAGTAACTGAACGGCAAAACACACAAGTAGATGTTTTATTTCGAATAAAAATTTCGTTCTTAAAATTTTCGATCATGTAATTTCGATTTGTAGCCTGATGTAACGTCAAGCTACTAATTATTGACTCGTAAGCTACTTAAACTTTTAATATATTACACCTTTTAATGCGATCTGGAACGTCCGAAAACATGTTTAATGGGCGTCTCGGCATTCATCAGAAGAAGATAAAGACCATGGCAGAACAATTTTAATGTGCGCAGGTAGTTGAAAGACACAGACATTTGTTTTTAACAGACATAACAATGGCGTCTCTTTTTAAGGTAAGCTAAGCTTTTCGCGCGGAAATTACAGTACAAACACCGTATGAATATGTTTTTTTTAAAAATAAAATAAAATTGTTTTATCTCATTCTATGCGGCTGAGGGAGTTTGCCATGTATTATTATTATTTTCTTTTCTTTTGCTGGTTGTTTCGTGCGAATGTTCATCCCTGAAATAATATATGTTACACTCTAGTACGGAAAGACCAAAACGATTTCCTCAAACGAAGCCGTCGTTAACTTTTAATGAACGTTCAAGTCTGTATTTGAAAATTTTCGAGTGGGAAATACGCGAGCAGAAGTTTCAAAAGCAGAAACCCCAATAATGCGAGTTTCTTAAACCCTAATATCAGAAAGAAGCAGCATTGTTACGGGAAAAAGTATTTACCCTTCTTTTGGCGATTTGGTATTTCTGCTTGTCTTTGCTAGTTGGAGTACGCCATAGCTAGCGATTTGGGTTTGACAGTTTACCCACTTTCATCATTTTATCAATGTCTGACTGGAGTTAAAGTCCTTGGGGGGCCCGACACTCAGCCATTTGGGTTCATCATTTTACCTGATTTCAGCACTTATTATGTCTTGCCAACATTTTATTTTATTTTAATGTTTAACGTGTCGTCGATGGATTTGGACATGGTTCTCCCTTTGTGGAACCCTTGATGGTTTTTACCACTTGAGCTTATCTTATTAGAAAAAACTATTCATATCTTTAGGTTGTATAAAGTGTTCATTAAGCGTATTGTGAAATTCTTGACATTCTTACCACTTGAATTCATCTCTTTAGACTGAGGATTAATCTCAAATTTTTAATAAAAGAATTAGGGTTCAATAAACAGGGCTCCAACTTATCGGCACAGCAAAAGATACTACAAGAGATTACCTAAGACTGCTTAAACAACCCAGGACACAGATGCAGAAGTGAAGAACCAACATCATATTGCAAGAGTAACATGCCACCAATACCAGAAATCAAACAGATACACCAAAGATCCAACTAAAATGTACTACTGAAAAGCCGAAATATCATGCTTTCAGAATCAGGCTTTTCCTTTTTTCCTATGAGAACGTAGAACCATAGAAGCAAACATTTTTCTCTGTAATATCTCAGCAAACCAAAAGAGAAAGATGTTCTCAATTTATGGGGATAATATCGTAAAAAATATCGAGAGTCCAAAAATGCAGTTTTTTTTTTTTTAAAATAAAGAAATAGTTGATGTTTTTTATATTTAAAGGCATCCTAATTGTATAGAAAGTGAGAGAAAGAGTAAAGGAGAGGCAAACTATTAATTTTGAAATATGGATTTTTCTCATTAAGTTTGAAACCATTACTTATAGTGCACACTGCATAGTGTGTTATTACATAGTTCCACATCAAAGTTTGAACTCTTAAAGTCAATCACAAAGCACAACATACAAATGTCAAGTTAGAAAGTGACAAAACTACAAAGAAACACAAGGCGGGCAAAGCCAATAATGCTAGCTATGATGAAGTACAATCTGCTAGGAGGCTGCAGTTCTTGATGAAAAGCCTCCCTCCTAAGCTGAATCAATTACTCTTCATCAAATACATTGGCTTCCCTCAAGATCTCAAGGTTTTTTGATCAAGTGGCTCTTCTTCATCAGTGGGCCATTATGAGTCAGGATTAATTTCATCAAAGTCAATTGTTTGATTGTCCTGGACATTCCCTATATAAGTAGTTCATATGCATCAGTTTGAAACCTTACAAAATAAGAATGATAATTTCTAATCGGAAGAAAACAATAACTACAATCTACAAATGTAAATGCAATTTTTCCCTACCTTGAAGTTTTTTCATTTGAAGGCGAAGGTTATGGTGGACCAAGATCATCAATCATTAGTTTTTGAGTCAAATGGTTGTATTTCTTGGAGTGTATGTGTTGAAATATACTCCAAGAACATTGACAACAGATAGACTACATGGTTGACTCAAAGTGCGCATTGCCATCCATTTTTATTTTTTTGGCATCTTTATCAAAAACATCCACCATTTGGCTGCTTTTTTTTTAATCGACATTTTATTTAGTTAAAAAAATTCAATCTTCAAAACAAAATAACGATCTTACAAATTCCCAAGTACTTAGTTTCAAAGTGGTCTTGCCTTATACAACACAGATTGGCGAAAAATGTTACCCTTTCCCTGTCGGTATGTGGGCAATTTTGCCAAGGCTGCCCATCAATCTTGTGATTTAGGGAAAAATCTCTCAATGCATTGGAATAAGCCTTCATTCACCTTTTTAGTTTGTCTGAAGGAGTTAGAATAAACCAATGTTGGATTGAAGAAGTATTCTCAATTCTGTAATGTTCCCAATTGGACAACTCTAAGAAATGGATGATTTATCAAACATATGCAAGCTGAAACAAGAATCAAATGATCAATGTAGATGCCAAACCCTAGCTAATTAACAACAATGCAATATTGCAAACCCTTATAAATCAAACTTATACTTCCAAACAACAAATTTAAACCCTCATAATGCTGTTATACATCCTCAAATGCAACATAAACAGTAGATTTGAATTGTATGTGTCAAACATATCAAATATGACTGCTGATTTATGATTGATTTCTTATGTACAGTGATACTATCATTCTTCAATGTTTATATGAAACCTTCATACACTGAAATTGACCAAATATGTAAGTATAATTAGATAATGAGTTGCTGGATAAATTATGACAGCAGCAATAAACATTGAAACACCAACTAGAAACCTCAGATCTGATTTTTTATTTATGACAACCAATGTAATTGGCAATAATTTATGCAACAGCAGCAATGAACCCTTATAAATTGCTCCTCTTAGGTCTGCAAATGATCTGAAAATGCCTTTCAATCAGCAAATAAAATATATATATCTGATTTGCTTGCAAATGTTAATCAATCCAAACCTCCACAAGCTGAAGTCTTCAATAAATCATTGTAGTGACATTGTAGCAAGCTGAAAATGATTTTAATCTATAAGCCTAAGTGCAATCCTTGAATAGAATCACCTCAAATGGAGATGAGGATTTTTGTCCCCAAATCCAACTATGGAATGCTAAGAGTGTTTTTTCGTCCTTGAATTCTTCATCTCTAAAATAGAAGGAACAATGAAATGACAAAATTGGCTGATTTGCTTTGTGCCTTGACCTTTCTTATATAGTTGCCTTTTTTGGACTGTCCATTTTATTTTATTTTTATTGAAATTCACTTTCGCCCCCAAGTATTTAAAAATACTTTTAATTACATCCAAAAGTCCTTTTTTGAATTACATTTTGAGTAAAGTGTAAAAATCACTTTTGAAACATTACATGGGATCTAAATAATATTTAAGTGGCCAAAAGTGATTGGGCCCACTTAAAAATATTATGAATTTGTTAGTTTTGGAAAGGGGACATGAGATATTCAGCAGCATGGAGGGCACAATGCATCTATCGATCCCATGTCACTTCAATGACCTATCGGTATGTACCTACTTGTATCATGGTTCATCCTTGCCTTGATAGTCTCTTTCACCCTATCCATGGTCTCATACAAGTAGCCCATTGGGGATATTTTACCATTGACTAGTCGCAACACTTTGACTAATGGCTCATGGAGAACTTGTGAAGAAATATGCACATTCTCATTCCAATTAAAAAGTGGGAATTCCTTGAATGTGGAGTTTTTTCTACGAAGATGCTATCGAAGCGCATTTTCATTCCAATTCAAAAGTGGGAATTCCTTGAATGTGGAGTTTTTTCATCGAAGATGCTATCAAAGCTTTTTAAGTTTGATTACCTTGAGATAGAGGAGGCCACTCAACTTCTAGCAGGTTGTGGTCTTCTTCAAAGGTTTGCCATGAATGATTTACCCTTCTTAGGTAATCTCTGTAATTCTATCAAATTGTATGGATTTACTTCAAAATCTGTGGGTCTTGCAACAAATTGCCATTGATTTTGTCTAAGAACAATTTCTTCCTTGGCAAATTCTAAATGAAGCATTAAAGGGTTATGATCTTTTCTTTGGGAAAATGATGATTGGTAGTTTGTTTACTCATAAAGATTTGCAAACAAATTTGGCTGTCATTTGTACTTACAATGTTATGAAACAGGGTTTGCAATTTCACTGTCATTTCATTATTGACAATATGCTTTGTGTGCATCATCAAGAACTTGGCCCTCAACTTTTTGAATGGGTCAAGAATACTTTTAGGCTTTGAGTTTGCTTTTGTCACACATTCCTCATCTACTTATAGCACAAGAGGGTGGAGTTCCTGACCTAAATGATGTTTGGGAAGTTGTAGATGGTTAATTTAGTCATCCTGATTTCTATGCTTCCAACAATGTTTATCCTCTATTTTTTGGCTTCTGTATGCATATTTGGTGGTTGTACTCAGTTTTGGGACACTTCCTTTGTTTTGGTTTTGAATCCTGCTTATGTTGAAGCAGTATTTGTTTAGGCTTTTTCTCCTTATGTGATTACGTTACTATTTTAATATAATATATTTCAGGCTTTTATACCTTTTATAAAAAAAAAAAACCACTTTGACTAAAGGCTCATAAATTCTTACAATCTCCTTTGCCTCTACCCAAAAACTTGTAACAAAAATATATTCTACCATGTTTTGGCCATCTGTATGATCAGCAAAGCTAGATTATGACTACTCATTTGAAATGAACACTTGTTTCAAATTCATCTTTTGGCCGCAACGAATTTACAATGGTAGGAAGTGTGTGGCAAAACTTGTGACCTTTGGTTGAAGAAGTTCCTTCCCATTTGTGAAGGTGTGCATCATATGTAACACCCTTGAATGATTGTAGGTAAATTTTGTGATGCTTTTGGTTTTCTGCAATATATATTTAATGCAATCAATTTTTCCAAGGTTTTCTAGGATTAAATTGAGACAATGAGTTGTACATGGACTCTGGAACAAAGTAGGATACTTGATTATTGACAAATTTTCCAACAACAACATAGGAAGCAGTGTTGTCTATGATAAATTGGACCAAATGTTATGGCCCCATCTCAATTGCCACCTCTTCAAATAGAGTGGATAGTGCTTTTAGTGATTTCACTCTATTTGAATCATTCATTGATCTTAGAAACATAGTGCCAAGCTTTGATGCAACTAGGAAATTGATGAGTGTAGAGTTCCTCACATTTGTCCACCCATGTGACATTATTGTGTAACTTGTCATAGCCCATTCCTTATGATAATCCACAAGAACTCTGTTCAAATCCTCAACCACATTTGTTAACATGCTCGTTCACAAGGTCTCATATGAAGGGTTTTGAACCTAGGACTTGCAATTGTATTGGCATCCATAATGTGCTCCCCACTTGTGTTATATCTTTGTGATATAAAAGAAGGCATATAAATTTGTTCATTTGTTGTTTTGCCCATGCTACCTCATCCAAGTGATTGACTTTAGCCTTTTTTGCCACATTTTTTTAAAAGGACTTCCATAGCCTGCTTTGCTTGATAGGTGACATTTGGAGGACATTTATGGCAACTCTTCTCATCATGGCTTGATTGCTTTGCTAAATGCCATTTGAAATGAGAATCCCTCCATTCAAAACTTTGAGGCAAAAATTGCACTTAGCTTTGTTTGTACCCTCAATTGATGTGTAGTACAACTGTGCAAAGTCTTTCTCACATGGCATGATGACCAAATTTGATAAAAAAAAAACTTACATTTAGCCTTTTAAATATCTAAAAACAAATTCAAATATTTTGTGATAATACATTTGTATAAAATAACATTTTAAATTTTATCGAATAGTAAAATTTAAATAAATACATTATTTAATAATTTTAAAAGTAATTTTTTGAAGTTCAACATAAAATTATATATAATAGCAAAAAAATAAAAAATAAAATAGTACACTTTAAAAAATATTAGAAAACCAAAAAACCTAAATTAAAATAAAATAATATATAATAGTTTACAGTGTACACTTTAAAAAACAAAAACAAACCAATGCAAAATTTATTCATCACACTCCACAAATTTAAACAAAAACATATGAACATACAAAGACAAAAACGATCGCATATTTAAAATTCATTTAAATTATTTTGGATACCTAGAGTAGATGTTGAAAATTGCGAACAACCACAAGAAATCCTAAGCGAAAATTGCAAATACCCAGAGGAAACCCTAAATAGATGTTGAAAATCATGAACATCTAGAGTCTAGGTAGTTTACAATTGAGAATATGAATGAAATTGTGGGGGTTTATCATTTTATGTAATGAAAAATGAAATATTGTAAAAAACCAAGAATACTGGCTGGAATTTCAGCAAAATGGCAATAAAAAAAAGAAAAATTATTGTTGCCCACTTTTTGGCTTTTGCCCTAATATTGTGTAATTTTCATCAAAAATATCAAGTAGGAGGGTGAGAACTGAGATCTTGTGCGATTTACTGCAATTTGCCTCCATGCATAGAACCCTATTACCCTTACATTGTTTTTTAGAGCTTGTTTTCTTCTTGTCGACATGAGTCCAACAGTTGTGTCTTCCTCCTCCTCATAGTTAGACGACTTTGGAAAACTTGAGAGCGATTGAAGTATAGGATCTAAAAACACTTTTGGAATGTTATCTCTGCTTCCCAAAGCTTCATCCTGAAACAATCTCAATTATTGAGATGCATTACTAGATCACAATGATCTTCTAATCAGAGGCTGGGATATTGCATGATTGGAACGATACACCTTTGTCAAAAAAAACTTCTGGGCTGAAACAGGCAGCAGGCATAGAACTACCCTCAGGATCAACTACTGAAGGGGAATGGGCTATATCTGCATATTTCAGAGTGGATGGAGGCACCCCTTTATAAGCATTCTGCATCTTCCCTTCAGCCATTGCCTCTTTCAGAGATGCATTTACCAGGGATTTACTTGCTTCCTTAGTGGGAATGGTTGTAGGCTTTTTCACAAGGTGGGAAAGGCACACAGCCTTCCACCATGTTGCCGCTTTTGTATTGTTTGGTTTGATCAACAGGCAATGTACAGTCATATGAACAACCTTGAATTGCTGTCTACACCTGAAAGCTATATTTTCATAATAAAGGGCTTGTTTCCACACTTAGTCTTCAACTTGAAGCCATATCTCATCTAGCAAACCTTTCAAGATATCTATTTCCACTTGATTCTGAGTAAGATGTAGATTGAATCAAGTCATTAGTTTTAGGTTCTAGAGTAAAAAAATCTTCTCAAAACATTTCCAATGCCCTGAAAGCAAACATCAACTGAGAATTGAAGTGGAAAGTATGGTAATTGCACCCAAAACAGCATAACAGGAAACTATTCTGTCATTGGTTTAAATACATGGTACATGGCTTAGTCAGCAGCATATGTTTATCCCAATACCTTGGGCCTTATCTGATATGAAAGATCTATACTTGATTTGTATAACAAGACAAAAAATCCGTGAGCATTGGGATAGATTTCTAGACAATCCTTGAGTTTATCAAGTGAGGTTTTAGTAATCCATGTGGTGCAGAAAAAATTGTGCTTAAAGAGCTAAATTTACAAATCAAACCTCTCTTCAAAAGTTTTACCTCTTCTTAAAGTACTTCCTTACCGGGCTTAGTCATTGTTCAGCATCTTTTGCACTGGACAATCTGCTGCCGAGAAGGATGAGCACCCGAAACCTTTGCATGCTGCTTAGAAGGAGAAATGAGAATGGCTGAAGGGTAAATCAGCACCTTAGCATGCCTAGGATGGTCCTTGCCTACAACATTTGCATCTACTTTGTAGGTGCCCATGCTTCCTTGTTTACATGGGGTTATAGGAGCTGTCGGAGTATGAGCTCTGTGAAGAGAACGGTCCAGAAGATCATTTCCCAATAGCATTGCCTTCTGTCCATAGGCTGCATCACTCTTGTCTGAAACCATACATTGCCTCCGTTTGCCAAAGAGGAACACAACACTTCTTCACCAATGCCATTAGTATTAGGTTTTGCTTGTGCGGAGGCAGGAATAACCGTTATCTTGCTCTTTCCAATTTTCTAATGCTATTCATGTATAATCATATGTTCACATTAATGATATGTCTGAGGATTCATCTCATTAAATTGCATTGGGTGTGTGCATTTAACTTGAAGATTTTTTTTTGTCCATGTTGAAGGGGTCTAGGAATGGGATTTTTGAGAGCTTGCTGTGCTTTGGGTCACAGGAGGGTTTGTGAGCTTGTTCTTTTACCTGGCAATGAAATTGTTGAACTTGGCCTGGTTTGGTTGCATGTTGAATCCTTCTACTATTGTGTTAACCTGTTGCAAATTTGGGTTGTTCTTCTCTCCAATGGAGTTTAGAGAACCCTCACATACACGGATGTCACATTGTGCAAAGTTTTCAACTTTATTGAACACTGCTATTTGAAGAATCTTCATATTCTTCTTCATTTTAGGATTCAGAGTTTAAGTTGTGGTTGCTTTCTTTTCATATAATACACTTTGTCTTCTTTTTTGACACCACCCAAGCTACATTCAGACCATTGAGCATTTATGCACATCCAATACAAGCATGAAAAAATGGCTTTTGTTTAAGATTGAATCTTTTTTCTACTACTGGTCAAGTCCTTGGGGAGAAGATCACCATTTTTTATCTAGATATCTTTGAAAATGTTTTCTATTTTGAAGAATCTTCATAATCTTCTTCAATTTAGGATTCAGAGTTTAAGTTGTGGTTGATTTCTTTTCATATAATACATTTTGATTTCCTTTTTGACACCACCCAAGCTGCATTTCAGACCATTGAGCATTTTTATGTACATCCATTCCAAGCATGTAAAAATGGCTTTTGTTTTAAGATTGTAACTTTTTTCTACTATTTGGTCAAGTCCTCAGGGAGAAGGTCCTCATTTTTTATCTATGTATCTTTGAAAATGTTCTCTATTTTGTGATTCTTAAGTCTTGCTTCTTGTTCTGGTCCATTGCTTCCACAGCTCCATAAACATTTATTCTATGCCCCTTTGTTTTATGCCTGCTCTTCATGTTCTTTCTGTATTTGCTTCTAGTTTATGATATGCTGTTTACTCCTTTTTAGGTATACTGTTGGTTCAACCAGCACAGTTCTGTATTAGAATTTAATAATTTTGTTGCTGATTTGTATACCTGTTTATACTTGACCACTGGAACCTATCTATATTAGGAGGTCACCATGGGTTAACCCTGGTCAGACCAACAGAAGCAGGGAAAATGTTTCCTTATACTTTCCATTTCCTATTCGGCAGGGCTAATCACAGTCTAATGTCACAATTTTTGCCTCTGATCATGGGCAAGCTAATAGTTAAATCTTTCCTACATCTCTACAATTGATTTCTATTATCTAACTAGTCACAAGTACATATTTTAAACAATTTTCATTGGGTTTCAGACCATAATGTTAAACCTGTACAATAACCAGCGGATAGCATATTATACTGTTCTTTTCCTTCATGGAGAGCAAATACACTTGTATTTAATTTAGAATTCATCTACACCTTTGTCTTTGGATTGCACCTGTTAAATGCTTTCTTGAGAATGCCTTTGTCAGCTAAATTTACCCCTTTTCATAGGTATGTAGTTTCCTCCCTTTTTAATTAAATTTGGTTAGTTATGGTTACTAAAGTATAGTCATGAAAGAAGCAAAATTCAAATATGCACTAAACCTGATTTTTGGTTGGCTTTTCTATAAGACGTATTTTGATTTTCTTTAACAAAGTAAAGTCGCAATGCCTGCTGAATATGTGTCAGTTAACAGGGGCATGCAAAATTAAAAAAAATCATGCTGTTTTAATGAGGTCAATACTTGAAAACTGTTTTTCTGGAGGGAGGTTTTTCAGTTTGCATTTCTTTTAAACTTGCCAAATCCAATAAGTGATTAGTTTGTTTTTTTTGTTGGCCTTATTTGTGTACCATGATGGAGTAAATTCATATATTAATTTTTAAAATCTCTGGTTTCTCACTGTAAAATTTGAACATTTAAGGAGACAATTATTTTGATATGTGAATTTGCTAAATTTTCTTACATATTGTAGGACCCAAACCAGCTTTCTGCGTACAGAGATCGAAGATTTAATGGAACACAAGATGAATTTGAGCATGCACTTCGCACTTCTTCAACTGTTTATATTGGGAATCTTTCTTTTTATACCACCGAAGAGCAAATCTATGAGCTCTTCTCTCGGGTTGGAGAAATCAGGAAAATAATAATGGGATTGGATAAAAATACAAAAACTCCATGTGGCTTTTGCTTTGTTATGTAAGTTACATTTTAGATATTGTAACCTCTAGTTTAATTTATGTGTTCTATTTATTTAACATTTTTGTGAGGTCATGATTGGTATTTGTAAGCAGATCTCTGGTCATAAAGGTTCCCGAGTCTTAATTCTGATCATTTCCCTTGCTAGAGTGCTGATATCATGACATGTTCCTTTTGGCATGTACAAAAGACATTTCAATAAATAGTATCATATTAAGCAGCATGACTAACAAGATATGAGAGATTGCAAGTGTAGCATTTTATTTTGCCCCTTTGAGGAAGCACAAAATGGAACATTTAAGGATGAATCTTTCATCAAATTAGAATGGGAAGCTTCCTTGTGATAAAAACTTAAAACTAAAACCGTAGAACTCTAAATTATAGACAAGATGGAAAATTTTATTATCTTTTGATTTGATGCTAGTGACCTAATCAATAAGAGCTAACACACACTCATGCAATTTTGCTAAGAGCAAAGGCCAAAAAGAATGAGTACACACAAGAATTGAATTGGAGATGGACACAAGATACTGAGTTAAATGCCAGAGATTTGCATATAAAGCTGCAAATATTCAAACTAATAGAGATTGCAATACAAAGCATGCAATAATAATTAAACTCGATTCAACTCAAAAAATCACATACTCAAAATAACAACCTAGCTTGAACAACGATTTCAGCAGCAAGTAGACATAGAATTACTCTTCGTTTTTCTAAGTTCATAAAGCACTTATTTATAAACGTTTTTAAAGTTTGCATGCTCATGCAATAGAACTTATTCAAGATAAATACAAAATCAAACTACTGAAGTTCTATGTTGAAAATAAAGTGCTTGCACACAAAGCAAACTAACTTTAAAATTATTTGAAACAGATCATCTAAAATAAAAAATATTTAAATAAATTTTAACTTATAATATTAAGTCTTACAATAAACCTTCTAGGAGAAGATACCTAAAATAGCAACGGAACTTAGCCAGTTTGAAACATCCACAGGCCCTTTTAGTTCTTCGAATGCTTTCGGCTTTGTAACATGGTTCTTGTACCTAGACACCTCAATTTGAAACCATGAAATTTGGCATTTTATTTGTTTTAGTAAAGCTACTTGTTGGATTGGGCTGAAAACTTGTAGGGATGTTTGATACAAATTATATCAAAGAAACCCTTTTCGTATCTCAAGAACTTAGATAATTGTTTTTATTTTATGAAGATAACATATTTTCCATCAATAAAAATGATGCCCCTACTTTTATGGCATATTTTATTTTTTATTTTTTGAATTTTAGACCAAAATAGGAATTTTTTAGGTAATATGTCACTTTCAAACTTTTTAGGCCAAAAACTTGTGTTCCATGGCATTTTGGGAATAGGGATGGGGGCACGGCAGTTTTGTTGATGTTAATGAAAGCGTCGGTCATATTCTTCCAGCGATCTCCTTTGCTTCATATTAATAAATTAAATCGTAGCTTAGAGCTATTTAATTTATTGAGACATCGTTTCACTCAAGAGGCATGATTTATTGTTAAGTTGCAATTGTTTAGGCTGACATGTTGATTAGTGAAGAGGCACGTTCAATAAAGAAATACATTGGTTATCAAGCTGACCTTGAAATGGCGCGATTCCTTATGTGGCCGACTTCTTGCTCATTGGATACGACTTAATGAAGAGGCGTCTTCCTCTATGATAGCCGACTTGATTTGAAGAGTGACGACCTTTCCATATTGTATATATATTCGATGTTTTTCTCTTTGTTGATCATTCATTCCATTCAAGTATATTCGTCACAAGTTGAGATCATCAAGTGCGAGTTTATTTACAAGTGCAGATCATAGTTGAAGGCTGAGTTTCTCTATCAGCGAATTTTCTCATTGTATATCTGTGTTGCATCATATCTGGTGCATATATTCTGGTCTGCAAATTGACCTCTTGTAAGGAGATCATTGTTGTTGATATTCAATATATAAGTGATATATTGTTGCTGGGTTTTTCTCCCTCGAGAGGAGGGTTTTCCTAGGGTATCTGCCATGTTATTGTGTCTGATTTTGAATTAATTTTCTGTGCATTTAATCTGATCACTAAATTTAACATGGTATTAGAGCAGGTTTGAGGAGATCGTGATCAGATTTGTTTATACAGCAATACTCTATTCTCTTCTTTATATTTCTTTGTCTATCTCTACCCTTGTCAAGATGGTGAATGGTTTGAAGATTGAGGACAGACTTAAGGGAGCATCAAACTTCACATCTTGGAGATTTAGGATTATGCTTACCTTGTGTGAAAATGACTTGGGTGAGTTTGTGGAGTCCAGTGTTCTTGAACCTGAGGAGGAAGAAGAGAAGTTGCAGTGGGTGAAGAAAGATATCAAGGCAATGAAAATATTGGTTGATTCCGTTAAGGATCATATCATTCCTATTGTCTCTAAGTTGAAGACGGCAAGAGACATGTTTAAAACTTTGGAAGAAATATACGAAATCAACAATACCAGCCGAGCACTTGCACTGATGCAACAATTACACCATGTGAAGATGGCAAAAGGAGAATCAGTGATTGCATACTTCATGAGGATTTCAGATTTGAGAGATTAGGTCTCGACAATTGGGCATATGGTTGATGACAAAGACTTGACTATGCTTGCTCTCAATGGTCTCCCTTTGTCTTGGGAATCCTACATTCAGGGAATCAGTGCAAGATTAAAATTGCTTAAGTTTGATCGTCTAAGGGCAGACTGCATTCAAGAAGAATCAAGGTTGGTGGCTAGAGGCGTTGGTCAAAGTTCAAAGAATGAAGATATTCATGTTCTTGCCTCCCATGCTTCGAAGAAGAAAGGAAAAGATGGAAAGAAAGGGTTCTTCAAGAGGAATTGAGATAAGGGAAATGATGATGCACCTGCCTCCAAGAAGAAGAGAGACATGTCCAAGATTCAATGCTTTAGGTGTGATAACTTTGGCCACTTTGCTAAGCATTGTCCAACTAGACCTAAAAAACAAGCCACTGTTGCAAATGTTGATGATGCTTCTTCGCAAAAGGATTCATGTGAATACTTGTTCTATTCAGCGTTATCAAGCAATGTACCTACAAATACCAACACTTGGCTGATTGACAGTGGTACTTCTCGACACATTACTGGATTTAAGGAGCACTTATCAAGTTTGGTGGAGAAAGATTCTTCTGAACAAGTTATTATCGGAGATGATGCTGGTTACTCCGTGAAAGGGATTGGGACCTCTACTCTTCATTTGGATTCCGACATTACACTTCAGTTGAGAGATTTTCTTTATGTTCTAGGAATCAAGCGCAATCTTATTTCTATTTCAGCTCTAGAAGATAAAGGATATCAAGTTGCCTTCTCCAAAGGCAAAGTTCTTGTGTGGATGGAGAATTCCAGTTTCAAGGATGCTCAAGTAATTGGTGTTAGACATGAAAGCCTCTATAGGCTATGTACGCATCCTCTTCAAGCATTAGTTCATGATTCTTCAAGCCTGTGTGATCTGTGGCATCGAAGATTGGCTCACCTCCACTTCCGAGCCTTACCTATCATGGAGAAGATGGTCACAGGACTTCCTAAGTTCAATCAGGAGCATGAAGGAACTTGCAAAGGATGTGCTATGGGTAAGAATTCAAAAGCTCCTTTCCATAGTAGAGAAAATAGATCTAAGTGTATTTTAGACCTTATTCATTTTGATTTATGTGGACCTATATCTGTTCCTTCTTCGAGTGGTTTCTTGTATTATGTTTTTTTTATTGATGATCACTCTAGAAAGATTTGGATTTATTTTTTGAAAACTAAAGAGTCTGAGGAAGTGTTAGAAAGGTTCAAGGAGTTCAAAGCTCTTGTAGAAAATCTTTCTGGTAAAAGAATCAAGATTCTCATATCTGATAATGGGGGAGAATACACCTCTGGTAGCTTTCAAAATTTTTGTATTGATGCAGGGATTAAGAGGAGTTCTGTGTTCCCTATAATCCACAACAAAATGGTGTTGTAGAGAGAGAACAGGACAATCGTGGAAGTAGCAAAAGCCATGATTCATGATCAAGATCTGCAAACTTTCTTATGGGCAGAAGCTTCTAGGACTACAGTATATGTACAAAATAGAAGTCCTCACAAGATCTTGGAGAATATGACTCCGGAAGAAGCCTTTACAGGAAAGAAACTTGAGGTTAGTCATTTAAGGATCTTTGGATGTCCTGTCTATGTTCATGTTCCAAAAGAGAAGAGAACTAAGTTGGAGCCTTCTGGCAAGAAGGGAATATTTGTGGGCTATAGTGAGACATCAAAAGCCTATAGGATATATGTTCCAGGTCAGAAGTTGATTGAAATCAGTAGAGATGTCACATTCGAGGAAGATGTTGCATTTAGAAGATCCAAGAGAACTCATGTGGAGATTGACTATGATGAGCATCCTCAGGATATGGAAGTTGACCATACTCCTTAGATTCAGAGGGAGACTTCCGAACCAAAGGAAGATGTTGATCCAGTTGAGCCCTTGGAACCTACTGATGGGCCTACCGATATTGTGATTAGAAGAAAGAGACCTCTATGGGCTAGACAAACTATGCAAGAGGCTAAAAGTTTTGCAGCTCCTAGAGGCACATTCAGAGAAAGTAAAAGACCACATAAGTTCTCCAATTATGTTGCCTTGATGAGTTAGATTATTGAGTCTGAGCCTTCTGGTGTGGAGGAAGCTTCCAGTCATCAGGTTTGGAGAGATGCTATATCCAAGGAGTACCAATCAATTCTCAAGAATGATGTTTGGGACATTGTTCCTAGACCCGAGGGCAAATTTGTGGTATCTTCGAAATGGCTCTTCAAAATCAAGTATGCTGCAGATGGGAGCATTGAGAAGTACAAGGCAAGATTCATGGCTCGTGGGTTTTCACAGAAAGAGGGAGTTGATTACGAAGAAACATTTGCTCCTGTTGCTCGTTATACTTTTGTTAGAACCATCATTGCTATTGCTGCATCTAGAGGATGGAAGATTCACCAGATGGATGTGAAGACAATGTTTCTGAATGGTTTGATTGAGGAAGAAGTTTATATTGAGCAACCTGATGGATTTGAGGTTCATGGGAAGGAGTCTCATGTTTGCGAGCTAAAGAAGGCCTGTATGGTCTTAAGCAGGCTCCTCGTGCATGGTACGAAAGGATTGATCGTTACCTGTCAAGTTTGGGCTTCTTGAAGAATGATGCTAACTCTAATTTGTACTTCAAGGTAATTAATGGTGAAGCACTAATTTTGGTCTTATATGTTGATGATTTGATTCTTATTGGAGAAGATCACCTGATTCTCGAGTGTAAGAAGGAGTTGACTTTTGAATTTGAGATGAAAGACTTTGGGCTTATGCATTACTTTCTTGGCTTAGAAGTTTGGCGGAAACCAAATGAGATGATTCTAAGTCAAGGGAAGTACACCATTGATATACTTAAGAGGTTTGGTATGATGGATTGCAAATCCATGTCTACACCTATGGAGACCAACCTACATAAATTGAAGGAGGCTGCAGCTAGTTCAAACTTGGTGGATCCTACAATGTACAGAAAGTTGATTGGGTCCTTGATATATCTAGTTAACACTAGACCAGATATCTGTTATGCTGTGAGTGCACTTAGTCAGTTCATGTGTGAACCGAGATAGATACATTTTGTTGCAGCTAAACATATCCTGAGATACTTGCGTGGCACAGTTGGATATGGGTTGAGATATTCTTCAGATGTGGATTTGGAGTTGCATGGTTATATTGATTCTGATTGGGCAGGATGTGTCACAGATCGGAAGAGTACCTCTGGTTGTTGCTCAGTATGCTTTGCAACTTGAGCCTTATGTTGAGACCCTTCCTGGTTGGACTTTTGATCAACCAATCGCTTCCTACAGTGCTTCGGCATATGACCAATCTTACTGCAGTAATGGCATGTAAAAGAATTCTTGGAGCTTTCCTCCGATTTGCCTTGTCCTTTTTGTTGAGTGGACTTGCCTTTGCCATCTTTGGTAGTAAACGCTTGTTCAACATTGGGAGTCTCGTTGCTGCTGCCAAATTGCTTCTTCCACCTATCCTGTTGCAAGAGCTTGTTGCACAACTCATCAAACTTCAGGTCAACATTGGTGGAGGTAATGTTGAGAGTTTCGATGAAGTGCTCATAGGATCGTGGCAAGCTTTTCAACGTGATCACCACCATATCCTCCTCTTCCATCTTTTGACCAATGGCCTCTAGTTGATCGTGAATGTCTTTGATCTTCATCAGATGATTTTGCAAGACACTTTGTCATCCATCATAATGGAAAGCGACATATTTTTCAGGAAGAACGCCTTGCCCTTGTTTGAGGTCTCATGAAGATCCTTCAAATGTTTCTAGATCTCCACAACAGACTTACCAGATGGTATTTCTGGTAACATCTCATCGGTGACAAACAACTTGAGAAGCATAACTGCTTCTCGATTACTTCCATCATCCTTGTCTTGATCCTTATCCGTAGTAGTGGGACAAGCTTCTGTACCTAGAACAAGTGAATCCAGACATCGATACTCAAAGATGATAAGCATCCTTTGCTTCCATGTGTTGTAGTTTTTCCCATTAAACCTCTGGGTACTTTCCAATATGACGTTGGTCAAAGACGCCATCCCTACCATTTTCCAAAAGCACCAAAAAATGAGGTAAAAGTCAGTGATCAGCTGGCATAGATCCCAAGGCGATCAGCTAGCACAACTCTCACGATTTTTTAAAAATCGTCAGAGGCCCAAAAACCCACAATTTTGTCCAAAAATTGAGAAAAAAACTCAAGCTTCGCCTTAGGCAGTAGAAAAGGAACAAATTTTTTCAAGAAAAAAATCTATCAAAAGAACCTTAGATGGTAGACCAGCAAATTTTTTTTAGAATTTTTGTTTCAAAAACTCTTCACAAAACCACAATTTTTACCAAAGAACCACCAAAAGTACATTAGAAAAGTGGCTCATGAATTTTGGTCTGCAAACCCTAGCCGAAATTTTTCGCAGAAACAACAAAATTGTTTTAGAATTTTTTTTCAAAAACTCTGCAAATCTTGAAACCCTAGTTGTAGAATGTAGAAACTTAGAACATGCAGCTTAGGAGCCACAAACTCAGTTAGGAACGTTCAAAAAATCCTGCCAATAAAACTTCAGCTTGTGATTTTTAGAAAAAAATCCTTGCGATTTTTTAATAGTAGAGAAAAACATTGAATTTTTTTAAAAATATTGGACAAAAACATCTAAGAAATTTTCCAATTTTTTTAGGAAAACACAAATTTTTATTGCAAAGAATTCGCCAAAAAAATTAAACTATGCTCTGATACCATGAAATGATAATTTATTCGTTATTCGTTATTAACAAGGAGAGGAATACTCTAAATAATAAAATATAGGATGATGTTTCTAAAAAGAAATAGTCGTGAACTAAAGAGAACTAAAGCAAAAAAACAAAAAGTTATTGAAAACTAACTGAAGCAAACAAAGTTAATTGAAAGCTAACTAAAGACTAACTAACAACTAAGATGACCATTAAATATTACAATAATACTTTAATACCTTCTCACTACTATACATCTAAAGGAGGGTCTTCATAAATCCCTCCATTACCTCATCACCTTCAAAAGAAAGAATTTGGCCAAGTCTAGTTGCAAACCACTTGGGATTAAGAGCATAGGAAGCCATATGAAGAGGGGTGTTCATTGTGTTCCACCTCTTTGTGATGATAGGTGTGATATGCTCCACATAGAATTGTCATCTAGGATTCTTATCACAAATTGCTTGCCTCACTTGATCAAGCATGTTATCAAAAGTCTCACAAATCTCTCCAATAGGTGAGTTTGTATTTGCATACCTTATCACCCCACAATAGGAGATATGATAGAGCAAATATATTCGCAAACAACATTTAAAAATCATAAGACATTAACACAATTAATAATGTAAATTAAAATTTAAAAATAAGAACAAAGTAGAAATATATTAATTATAAATAAAATTTTCTTACTTGATATTGGTCCACCAAGTGTCATTAAGCACCCTTTCTCACCTTCTTCCCTTTATCTTTGATTGAGCCCACTTTTTCCACTCTCCACAAATCACCATGGATTGTAAAGCATCTTGCACCTCCAACATCCTCTCCAACAAAATAACATAGCTAGCATATCTAGTCTCAATTGTTTTGAGGAATTCTTTCTTTGAATAAGATTGGAATAATGCAAGTGAAGTGTAATGGTTACATACAAACATTTGTATGTCTCTAGCTTCAACCACTACTATCTTCACCCAATTTATTTATGTCGGTGTCTTTCAAATCATTGTTCAAAGCATTTACATTGCATGGAGTCCAAAAAATATGCTTGTAATCTCTTTCAACCATCAAACCAATTAACTTACGAACATGAGCCCAATTTGTTACAACTTGCACAATATTAGAAGACTCAACCTCCTTCATGGCCTCCTCTGAAAGGGAAAATTGGTAATCAACATCCTTACATTAACCAGGGCAATCAATAGCTTTAAGAAAGTATGAACTAGCAGGACATGTAACAACAACATTAATGAGTGATTAATGTTGAAATATTAGTCCACCCATCTATGACAATGGAACAACTGGTCTTCATCCATGTTTGTCTCATCTCCTCTATCAATATGTTGACTTTTGAATATTGTTTGTCGAGGAAGGAGGTATGCAATTTGTGTTCTCCAGGGGGAACATAAGAGGGTCCAACTACTATTGCATCTCTCAACATTCATTTGAAATAAGGAGACTTTGCCAAATGAAATAGGATGGCATGGACATAAAAAACTTGGTCACTAAATTGTTGACTTGGTCATGTTTTTGCAAATTCATTAACCCTACCATTGTATTTTTCTCACCTTTAGTAGAAGTGGGCTTCCTTTTCCCTTTATCATGTCTTTCTCCAATTGGTACATTGGAATAGTCATCAATATATTTCAATGTTTTGGATGAACATTTCTTACTCTTAGTAGTGGTAGTATTTTTTTCCTCACTCTCCCCAACCAACTTCACATTTCAACCTATTCTTCCAATGTTATATCTTTACAAATTCTAACCCCATCCTCACTTTTACCCAATAAATGGTGTGTAACTCTACTATAGCTCCCATGATAATAAGTGTTAGAAACATGACAACTAATGCTTGCGGCCCCTTGTATTTTTATTCCTCTCAATGCTTAAATTGGTGGAAAATTGCAGCAAGGGCTTTTTGGGGTTGAAAGGGCATTTTTCAAAAATTTTGAAGAGAAGATGAAGGGCCAAAACGGTCTTGTGGAGCTCCAATAGAACTTGTGTGTGGATTTTCGAAATGAGAAGAATGATCCATTTTGTTCACTGTGTAACAACAGATTGAAACCAAAACGTTTTAAAACTAATTACAAACCCTCACCAATAAACTAAAAAAAATTAAAATAAAAAAACAAACTAGTCAAAATGACCTACCTTGATGCAATTGTTGTTGCTGAGCCAGTTGATGTCTTATTTAAATATTTCAGTTCTAAGTTTTTAACTTCTTTCTAATATTCAGCTATGTTACATGGAGAGGCACCCCACCACTTAAACCCTTGTCCTTGTAAGTGTAATATTGATCGATGATGTCTCCAGTAGGAATGGCACACAACCTCCAGTACATAGTCAATGGCGATAAAAATATATAACATAATGAATATTTTGAAGTTCTCAATTGTTTTCTTGTATATTAGGGCAAATAAAAGGTGTGGATAGAACACAAACCCTTCTGCACCCCTTATTTTCCCTAGTATACAAAAGAACAATTGAAAACTTCAAATCATTCATTTTGTTTTATATTTTTCTTGTGGCCATCGAACAACCATGCATCTCTATGTGTTTTGTGCTATTCCTATTTATAGAGATGTGTTTCCAACCATTCCTAATTATAGAGATGCATTTCCAACCATCCTCAATTATAGAGATTTGTTTCTAACATGTTTTTGAAATTTCTTATTTGGGAGGGATGGCTAGGGGATGTCCCCTAATGTCTTGTTGTCCCTGAAACGTGTTAGGGGACGGGGACGTCTTTGAGGGGTGGGGGTGTATCTCCATGTAACACAACAGAAAACACATTTTTTGGCTTGCCACACCAACTATTGTCATTTTTGGAATGTTGGGAAAATTGTATAGAAGTGTCTTGTTCGAGTTGTGTTTGCCACTTTTGAAATTTTGGACACATTGAACACAAGTGACTTGTTTGAGTTGTGTTTGCCACTTTTGAAATTTTGGACAAATTGTACACAAGCGACTTGTTTGATTTGTGTTTGCCACTTTTGAAATTTTGGACAAATTATACGGGGATGTCCCCTAATGTCTTGTTGTCCCTGAAACGTGTTAGGGGACGGGGACGTCTTTGAGGGGTGGGGGTGTATCTTCATGTACCACAACATAAAACACACTTTTTGGCTTGCCACACCAACTATTGTCATTTTTGGAATGTTGGGAAAATTGTATAGAAGTGTCTTGTTCGAGTTGTGTTTGCCACTTTTGAAATTTTGGACACATTGAACACAAGTGACTTGTTTGAGTTGTGTTTGCCACTTTTGAAATTTTGGACAAATTGTACACAAGTGACTTGTTTGATTTGTGTTTGCCACTTTTAAAATTTTGGACAAATTATACACAAGTGATTCATTTGAGTTGTGTTTTCCACTTTTGACATTTTGGGCAGATTGTACACAAGTGGCTTGTTTGAGTTGTGTGTACCACTTTTGAAATTTAGTGTCAATTGTACACAAGCGCATGCTTTAGTCATCTCTTGTCACTTTTGTGACTTTTGATCTTCTAGGCAATTTGTACAAAGGTGCCTATGCTGTAGTTGTCTCTCACCACTTTTCCTTTCCTTTGACAAATCTTGACTTTTTTTTCTTGCGTCTGAACTTTGATCTTTGTTTCATTTGATGTGTTGGAAAGTGTCTTTTGTTGGCTATGCAGTGACACCAATTAGGGCTTTAAAAACATCAATGAACATGGGAGAGAGGATTCCATAATGTCTAACTGGATGAGAAATTATCAGTGTTTTGATATGAAAACTGACTATATATGAAAGGTTTTGTATAGGTGCAATGGTGAAAGTAGAATATAAATTTTAACTTTATACCAAATAGAAGCTGCAACAGCAGCATAGGAGCAAAGTTTCTCATTGCATCCCATGCATTTTTTAATGGTACTCTCATTAGGCTGCAAATATGTAGCATAAACTATGTTCTTTGTTAGCCTTGAAGAGGTGGTGATGCTTAGCAACTCGAATTGCACATGAGACAGCAGCAACTTGACATCTTTAATAAAACCAATGGTTAGTAGCTCTATTTCAGTAGTGTTGATGTACGTTTTGTGACATACTGAACACGTTAGAAAAAAGAGTCCAAAGACGCTCTATCCTCTCTTGAAAAACTACCATGTATGCTAAGATTGCAAAAAGATCATATGGCAATTCCAATGTTCTTTAGTCAGGTCTTGACGTATGGATAAGCTCAATGGGCGTTGTGATATGCTGGTAACACAAAGGGACTTATGTTTGACAAATTACTCATAAGTGAGGACTTAGGTGGGTTTGACATTGAATGCTCTATTTCTTTTTGGGATTTTCAATTTTTTTAAAAAAAAGGAAAAAGGGATAAAGGTTTAGAAGTCCTATACTATTCCTATGAAATCAAGAGACGGTACGAATTGAGTGAAACTAAGAACAATACTTTGCTTTGCCACACTAACGACAACTACACAAAGCAAGTGCAATCTTCTAGGATTTGTGCTTAAGGTTTCTTTACCATGAATGATACCATCAAGAGAACAATATTATTCAAAGTAAGCATTAAAGCATCCACATTGTAAGCTTAGTCTAACTTTACGCATTGAACGAAAATCATCCATTCAAAGAAAGTATGAGTGAAAGTTTCACCAATCTATACTATCAATCTATCATTCATCTAACATGCATTCAAATCAAATACTACTTTAATCTATTCTAGGTGGAAGGAGAATATGTAACCATGCAACCACTTGACAATAGAAGGGTTCAAAGCAAATCATTTATTCTCAAAGTAGCTATAGACAACAATTTCATAAGACTCTCTCCCATACAATGAAATGAGAGAATGAGAGTTTATATAGAGTTTTGGAAATGAAATAAACAGCCAAGATTGATCCAAGATCAACGACAAAGATTAAAACAAAGTAACCCTAACTAGGGTTTCCCAGAATAACAATCAGTAATCAGTGAGTGAAGTGGCGTGAGGAGCTATCTTTGAGGGGGCGCATCCTTATCCTCCTTAGTGGCATTGTATTGGATGAATCTAGACACTATTGTGTTGACCTCCTCCATCGTGACAAGTGGCAGCATATTGACCTTGTATTCCAGTATGTCCAAATCATTTGCACATTCTGCGAAAACAATTTCCCACTTTGACTCTTGTCATTGGAAGGCATGTCAAATGGACAAGAAATTGGCTGCCTTATTCAAATTTTACTTAAGGATTGGCCCAGTGGTGGCGAAGAAAATTTCTCGAACTCTATGCCTCAGATTTTCAAGCTGCATGTCATTTTCTCAAACAATGTCTTTCTCAAGTGCATTTGCAGCCACAAGTAAAATCTTGTTCCGAATTTCCTTTGTCTGCTCCTCAGCGCTAATAGTATCAGCCTTCACCTTCTCTAAGACTTCATTCCACGCTACTAGCACCCAGTACCAGCTATTGAAATCATACACAACGCCTGCTGCAATAACCTTTCCATCGACTAGTTCCTGCTTTGGAACTCCTTTCAGCACTTTGAGACATGGAATAATTCTATCTTGGATATCTTGAGCGTTGTCCTATGCTTTTGCCAAAGCTACAATCCTTGAAAGCAAAGAGGAAGTTTGCCCATATGCCAAGATCAATTTCTCTACAAATATAGACACTTCTTCGCTTTTGTTGATTATCCACTCTTTGGTGTCTTTGGCTGTGGTCCTCTCTTCTTCAAAAGTCTCCTGGGAAGAGTTCATCAATGGGGGAACCGCTGAGCTGGCTTGATCAAGAGGCTTGGTTAAATGTTGAATATACTCTTTTAGGCGTTCAACTTCTTGTTTGTATTCCTTTTTCTTTGCTACTTCCTTTTCCAACCTTGCCTTGATAGAAGTGATTGAATTGTCCAAGTCTTCCACTTCCTGAATTTTTGTGGTTGGGCCCAAGTCGACAATGGTGATGGCATATTCTTGAGGAGCAATATCCTCCCTTGACTTATTAACTGTCGGTACAACAATTTGTATTGTACGATGGCCGGCTTCGTCTCTTTGGATGGTGGAAAACATTTTGGTGGGCTTCTTTACATTAACTGCTTCCAATTTGGCCAAGAAATCAACCATATCGTCTTCCTCTGGAATTTTTGTTTGTTCTTTTATCTTCAATCTCTCCTTGAACCAATCAGGGATAGTAGGTTGCTCGGTGTCTACTTCTTCCTAAATATCTTGTGCACATGGAATATCTTGAATTCCTTTGAGGATGGAAATCATTCCTTCTTGAAATTCACTATCTAGAATATCAATTTCATTCTCAGACTCCAGTATCTCTGTCCTAGTGGGAGATGGGGGTTCATCATCCTCCGGCTGGATAGGAATGGGAGAAGGAATCCTTATGTCTCCCAATGACTCATTAATATCTAATATCTCGTTCATGTTCGTGGACACGACAAAATGAAGAGGCTCTGATCTTTGCTTCTTTCGGGTAGGTTCTTCATCCACAATCTTGTTTCCTTTTGCCTCCTTCCTTTTCCTGGGATTGGTGCTCTCAATCGGCTCATCACCTTGGGATGTACCAGCATTTGAAGAGTAAGATTCCGCTTCACACCATTAGATTGTAAGTCAGATTCACATTCCTCTGCCGTAGCTCTTGGATCTGCTGATCTGCCCGCCATTGTGAAACTTGATGACTGGTCTCATCAAGATGGTCAAATCTGCAAGCTTAGGTTTTGACCATCTTACAGGAGGAAGTGGCCGATTCTCATCAAAGCCAGGCTAAATATATTGTCCATCATCTTCAAGCTGATTTGGCACACGAAAGAGCTCAGATGCCTTGATCAAATTCACTGGTAGTTTGGACCATAGTCTTTTTCTAACATCAAATTCATTTGCAACATTGGCCCAAAAGTCCTCTAGGTCTACCTTGTGTTTGTATTTCCTCCCATTCACAGCTCCGATGTGATGGTGAGGGTCAAAATCAGCTCTGGACCGGTATGACGTGAACATATACCGTTGCATCTCTAACCTGGCACCTTCAATTGCCTGTGCCGATGGGCAAGATTCTTCCATATTTCCAATAAAGAATGGAAAAGTGATGGCTGCCTTGCTTTTTACTCTCTGGAAGTTTTGATATGTTTCTAGCTGCCTAAGAACCTCAAGCAAGATCATTTTGTTGGTGGGATAAATTGGGAGCTTGAAAGGACATCCAGTGAATCCCTGAATTTTGATGTAGGTGAATCTTGGAAACTGGATGTACCAGGATCCGTACTTGCTGATAAGGCTCTTAGCCTCATGGGTCAGCCTTTGATGCATCCCTCCTTGCAAATATTCTTGTAATGTACATTAGGAATGCATCATGTGCTCTTCTGAAATGAGATTTCTCAGATAGCTACAATTGGGGGTAGCAATCATATGACTTGAACTCGTTCTCTCCATTGCCTACCACACCTTGGCAGATCAATCCTGAATATCTATAGGTCCTTGCCAGTAGATAGATAACATAAGAACTCATATAGAAAGATTTAGTCCTCTCCAAATTCATTAGCTGCTCATGGATGTTGTCTCTGATCATCCTTGGCCAATTGAACATCCTGACGCCTGAGGTGATCTTGTCAATGAAAAAGTACATCCATGTCTTGAATGGTGCACCTTGAGGGTTGCCCATTATCCTGTTCAATAGTAAAATGATATCTCCATAGTCTTCCTTGAAGTCTGTTCGGAGTAATTTCTTTGGCATCTTCTTTATAGAAGGCCTTGGCTTCTCCAACCATGCCTTGTTAATGTTGGTTGCACACTGGTCCATCCGGTCCTCAAAAAGTTTCCTGGCATCTTCCTTAGTCTTATATGAAGTCTGGTTGTAGCTGGGAATGCCGAATGCTTCTTGGATAGCCAACTCTTCGAGATGTGCAAAAATTCTTCCATCAGTCGCAATGATTGTCTCTCTTGCGGGTCGTAGTGTCTAGCACACTCCACTATTAGCTCAACACACTCCACAGCTGGAGGAAATCTAGCTGCTTGAACGATACCATTCCGCATCATTCTCCGAGCAATAGCTGTCGGCAGGAGTCCATCTTGTCCATACATCCTCTTCTTGAAGTCATTCAAATCTACATGCCCAAGATTGGTATCCATGACATTCTTCCACTTGGAATTAATTTTCGATTCTAGTTGTAATCCTTTGCTTGCGAACTTCATTTGAGCCTTTCTCGAAGGTTCTCCACAGGTGGTCATCAACTTGCGAGAAAAAATAAAATATATTAATTTTGAAACTCTAATTTTGATTTTCTTTGAACCTTCTTCTTGAAAATTTTAACTTTCAGCCTGTTAAAGGTCAGATTCTGCGAAAAATCAAGCAGAAAATAAAAGCACTTAGTAAATTTTGCAGGAATAAATGAATAAAGATAGAAGTAGAATAAAGAATTCCATCAAACTTTGATTCTAAATACTGGAATTATACTCTTGGATGGTAATTCTGCTTTAAACTTTGAGAATTCTGTCTTTGTCGCTGAAAAAGCAAGCTAGTCCTTTGAAAATTTCGTTCTCCAACTTAGAATTTCACTCCTTTCTTTGTTCTTCACCTTGAAAAATCACTTAATCTCCAATATTCTCCCGTCAAAAATTCTATCTCTTGTAATTTTGAGAGAGCTTAATTTTCTTGTCAGTCGAACTTGGGAAGAATGAGTTGAAAATGACTTGCTGAAACTCCTTATAAGGTTGAGAAGTTCGATTTATTTTAGCAATTTCATGTTTTTCTCTTGAGTTCATTGAACTTGGACTTGTTTTCTCTCGTTCGCCAAGGCAAGTTTCTATTTATTTCTAATCTTCAAGATTCTCTTTTTGAGTTCAAAATCTTCTAAGTGTTGGAAATAATTAAAGATTTTATGTGTGGATTTTCAATTTTCCAACCTTTAATATTTTATTTTATCCATGGATTTTTTTTTTGGCAAATTTTGTTTAACTCCATGGATTTTTATCTCTTTCTTGCCAAGTTTGGACTTCATTCTTCTTTTGACATCCTTCCTTTTTAGCCAAGGTCGAACTTTGCTTGTGTTTTTTCCAAGGTGGGGCGGACTTGGTTAAGTCTTTGCCAAGGTGGGTTGAACTTCAAGATATGCTTGACACTTCCTTCTCCAAGATAGGTCGGACTTCACTTGTCTTGTGCCATCCTCATGGCAGACTTTGGAGTGCTTTGGACATGCTTCTTAAGGTGGGGCGGACTTCAAAACTTTCATGCCATATCAAGGGCGGACTTCATAACTTTCATGCCACATACTCCTTGATGCTTAGGCGGACTTTAAAGTCTTCTTGCCAAGAGGTGGGCAGACTTTATAAGCTTCATGCCATATCCTCTTCTTCTCATGGCGGACTTTGTTGGTGCCTTTCCATATTCTAGGCGGACTTGGAGGTTCCTCAGACATTGTCCTTGGACGGATTTCATCAACTTATGCCATTTTCTACCTTTGGCCACCATGAATTTCATGCTGAATCTCTTGTCTTTTTCTGGATCATCTCGCCATGTGGTTGTCTCTTGATGATTTTTCTTGCTTTTTACTTGATTTTTGCTTGCTTTTTAATTCTAAAGATGAAAATGTTGACTCCCTTACCTGCGGGACCTTGACACTTTCTAAAAATAGAAAAAAGCAAAAAAGCAAGCTTTCTAAAAATAGTAAATCCCGGATTGGTCCAAAAGTGCCAAAAATAGAAAAAGCAAAAAAAAAAGCAAAAATCCCTAAAAAATAGGAAGTGTTAGAATTGATTGAAAGCAATGGCGATCCTCGTCCTCTGGACCTTTTGAGCACTTTGGTGATGTCTAGGCATAGTTTCGGGTTTGAATTCTCTACTTGGCTCGGGTGATAACTCAAAACTCTAACTTAAAACTCTCGGAGCAAAAGAACTTTATGAAATTGCAACCCAAAGCTAAACCCTAAAAGTGAACTATTGAGGGTCCCCATTTGCAATGGGGTGATGTGTGAAATAGGTCACAAGAAGTAGTCACCTATTAAAGGTTCATATACATTGTCTTGGAATATTTGGCTGCAACTTTGCTTGTTGCTGGTTAAAAAGGCATACCAACATATTCCTTCTCAACAAATATTTTGGTTGCCCATAGTTGATTAGACCTTTAACTATTGATGGTTTTTATTGTTGTTGCATTGCTGAGCTCATGCTGTCTATATAGAAATTAAGATGAATGTACTACTTTGCTTCCCCTTCAAGAAATTGTTAGCAATTGCATGCATTCTGATCTACGTTATGCAATGCCTAAAGGTTTGGGGACATGGGAATAAGGGAACAAAGTCTTGGGACCAAAACAAAAAAGAAGAAAAACTGTTTGTCCTAAAAACTTTCAAAGTAATAGATATGAATTAATAAGCATGTAGTTGCCATGTATGTATGCTTAACAAATATGTGCAATATGCTTACAGCAGTAAAATTAAAAATATCACTGCAATGGAATCAGTTTTTATTAGTAGAAAGATTGAAAATATAATAATATTTCGGGCTCATAAGCCTGATTTGATATCCATAACAGAGAAAATTTATGGATGGTATATTGCATATATTGGAAATGGTGCAAAGAACATACACATTGCAATAACATTGACATCTCCCAAGTTCTGAAACTGATAGATTATGAAGAGATCTAGAAACTGGAGACATATCAAATGTGGGAAAATAGGGGGAGGATAAATTTGCCTCTTCAAGCTGAAAAATCATTTGAGTTATTGCTAGTGTTCCTCTACTATACTCTCTTCTTAGTTTAAGATCTGTACATTGCTTTGTCAAACCTGTGGCTTAAATTGCTAATTTTGTTTTTGCATTCAAATGAGTGTACTTTTCCTCCTTAAATCTGCTGCTCAAGTTGCCATGCATGTTTTGCACATTAATATGGACAATATTTGTTTTTATGTTTACAAGTTATGTTAGTGCTCATTGAGTGTGCTTTGTGTCCTTAAATCTGCCGGTCAAATTTCCATACTTGTTTTGCACTTTGACATGGACAACATATTGCTTTTATGTTTACAAATTATGTTACGGTATGCATGGAATGTTCCCTGACCATACAATATGTCCTAGTATTTCATCCATGGAAAACAATCCCAACCAAAATCTGGGATGTTTTTTCATGCCTTCAAGTCTCTGGGATATTAGGTAATGTAGGAAATGCATTTTACAACCTCAAAGACCTTGTTCCCTAGTAACATATATCTTGATGTAATAATATATCTTTAGTGTAGTACCCATCTCTGTTTATTTTGCTCTCAAGGATGATGATGGGTGGTTCTCCTGCATTTCCTTAATGAAATGTGCTTCTAATGGCCCATCGTTGATCATCTGATTATCGTCTACAAAAAATTATGGTAAGGCATCTAAACAGTTTGGTGATTAATCATGCAATTGACAATAGGCAAATAGGTTAGTTTTGATAGATTTTTGAGGTAAATTTGTTTGGTCTGAAGTTAAAAGTTATTTAATGCGCTGGTGTGGTCAAGTGCCAAGTGAATAGTTGCCATTTAGTCTAACACAATGCACAATAACATAAGAAATGAAACCAATAAACACACATGTCAGAAACATGACTTTCTTCATTGAATTCTGACGAATCTTATACGTGAACTGTTTTGGAAGAAACACATAGGAAAACTAACATTCTGCTCTCTATTCTCAGACTCATTATAGGGAATAAACTTCACTTTTTGACCTCTAGGAGACCTCTCTTCCAAGTTGACTTATTCATCTTTGTTGCAAGCTTCACTATTCTTTTGTCAGCCTTTCTTTACTCAGACCTTTTATTCAAATTGAAAAATCGGATCCAATTCAGAGCCTGTATGGTAAAGTTATGGTCCAAGTTGCAGGAAATGCTCCCAGAACCGCTGTTTCACTGTATTCATGATTCTGAACTGAAATGGGGGCTCGTGCTGCCTGGAAACAGCCCTGAAACATGATGGTGTTCCTAAAAATGGTTTCAGCAACATCTTGACCATAGTTAAAAAACTCATGGTGTCATTGAGGTGTTTCTGAGCTAGTTTGTTCCTCTTCTTCATGTGGATGGTCTCAAACAAGTTCCAATTGTGCTCACAGTTGGATGCACTATAAGACACGGAGGGCAAATCTTTGGAAATTTGGGGTATTTCCACCCCAATTTGTCCACCAAACCTTTACAAAAAAAATATTGAAGAGTTAGAAACATAGAAAGGAAAGTCAAAAGTTCAAACAATATTTTATCAAACTATCAAATTATCAATAGTTGTAACTTGTAAATTTGAAATTTTATACCTGGTGACTGATTGTTTGTTGCTTGCTTAGCCAGGTTTGAAGAAAAGAGCCTACCCCTTCTTTCCCTTTAATTTTGCAATTCATCAACAATGAGGTTTGCCACCTCAGCCTGGGGTGTCATCCTCTGAATGCAAGTAGTGAGGCCCTCCATAACCTCTCCAATAGGATTTGAGTAGGAGCCTGAATGGAAGAAACAGGGGTTCAAGAAGTACCCTGCTGCATAGATGGGTTGGTGGAGTTGATTGTTCCACCTCCTCTCAATAATCTCCCATATGAGATCAAATTTGAGGCTGTCCCCCTTATAATAATTTCTTATAGCCTGCTTGGCCCTATCCATGGCCTCATAAAGATACCCCATTGGGGTTTTATCCCCATCTACCATGCAAATAACTCTAACCAAGGGCTCTGACACCTGCAATATGAAAATGCAAAAAGATTAAAGTTATAAATTTACAATGAAAGACATATTAAAAAAAATATATTCAATTTGAATTTAAATTGGAAGTTTTGAAGTTACCTTCACAATCTCTGAAGCTATTTGTGCAAATAGGTTGTAGAAGACTATGCATGCAACTCTCTTTCCTTCTAGCTTCTTCAAATAAGTTGAGTCTAGCCATGCTTGCCTCACAAACATTTGTTTCAAAGCCGTCAATGAACCAAGAATGCTTTGCAACGTTATGAAAATCGTTGCAAACCTTGTCACACTGGATCTCACCAACTCTTTCTCTTGGGTGTGATCCCTCATCAAGTGAAGAACCCAAGGGTGATTGTAGATAAATTTAGTGATCCTCCTTGCATCCTCTACAATCGGTGTGACCTAATCAAGTTTGCCTATGTCCTCCAAAACAAGGTCAAGGACGTGCTGCACAAGGTGTCCAAAAAAGTGTGCCATGTCTATCTTGGAGGATTCTACCAACTGCCACATATGCTGCTGCATTGTCAGTAATTATTTGCTCAACATTTTCAATTATTCACTATGTTGTGTTAGATTTAGGATCAGAAATTAAATAAGCAGATATAGAACAATTTTAAACAATTTGACACAGCATATACCTTGGGAAAACCCTCCAACTTGAGGGAGAAAAACCCAGCAACAATATATCACTTATATATTGAATAATAACCAGCAATTCACTTTAAAATGAGGCCAATCACAAGGCCAAATTACCACTATCACACTTGATGCAAATTCAAGATAAATAATATCGAACTCCTTGTATGATAATATCGACCTTGTTGAAGAATGACTTCGATCTCTATGAGGAATAATAATGAACACAATATTGAACTTTTGCTGATGATGAACTCACACTTGTCTTGAATCGAATGTAATGGATGATAGTGAATGAATGAACAATGCCTCCTTATATACAATTCAATGGGAGATCTCCAAACAATTGTGACTCTTCAAGATGTAAAGTCGGCCTCCAATGAAAGGTTGTGTCTCACACAAAGGGTGGCGGATATTAAGATAAAGTCGGCCACAATAAATAAATATTATTTAATATTCAAGTGAAGCGCCTCTTCACAAAATCGTTATCAATAAATAAATAGCCAACGGCTATATTTCATTTATTGTTTATTAAATAAATTTCAAGAAGTATGGAGCCTATGGCTATAACATCAACACTCCCTCTTAGGTAGGGAGGAATACTTCCAGATATCCAATGTCATGGAGTCTCTCAACATGACACCCACAATGGCTACACCCATATGTGGAAAAGAGCTTATCACTAAGTCACTCAACGTGATATCGTCCATCATGGCTACTCCCATGTATGGAAAAGAATATGTGCACAAGTGCCCATCACGGAGTCACTCAGCGTGATGTCGTCATCTCAACATGACATCCACCATGGCTACTCCCAGAGGGTGGATAAACACAAGTACAAAGAATTCATCATGGAGTCTCTCAACGTGATGTTGTCATGGAGTCTCTCAACATGACATCCACCATGGCTACTCTCAGAGGGTGGAAACAAGGGCTTTCGCCTCAAATTTCTCTCTCATAGAGAAAGATGCATTAACAAGGGCTTTCACCTCAAATTTCTCTCTCATGGAGAAAAAATGAATTATAGCAAAACACAGAGAATCAATGATGCTGAGTCTCCCTCTTAGTTAGGGCTTCATTCTCTACAACTCCAAGCTTGTCTCACAAACTTCACTTTGGAGAGAGGATTGGTGAGAATATCAGCCATCTGCTCACCGGTGCAAATATATCACAACTAAATAGCTTTCCTCAATACCATATCTCTGATGTAGTGGTATTTGATCTCAACATGTTTTGTTCTGTCATGAAACTCTGGATTGACAAAAAGCTTCACACAACTTTGATTATCGCAATGAATAACAGTCGGCTCCAATGATTGTCCAAACAATCTTGCAAGGAGCTTTCGAAGCCACATTGCTTCTCGAGCTGCTACACAAGCTGCAATATACTCGGCCTCTGCAGTGCTTAGTGCCATTGAAGATTGCTTCCTGCTACACCAAGAAATCATGGCAGACCCCAAACTAAAGCAACAACTAGAGGTGCTCTTCCGATCAGCTACACTCCCTGCCCAATCAAAATCAAAATATCCTTGTAGCTTTAGGTCTACACTGGAAGTATATTTCAAGCCATATCCAACTGTGCCACGCAAGGATCTCAAGATATGCTTAGTTGCAACTAGATGAATTTTCCTTGGTTCACACATGAACTGACTAAGTGCACTCACTGCATAGCAAATATCTGGTTTAGTATTGACTAGATACATCAATGATCCAATTACTACCTGTACATAGTGGGATTCACTAGATCTAAACTAGCTGCAGACTCACTTAACTTCTTCAAATTGGTTTCCATTGGTGTAGACATGGATTTGCAATCCATCATACCAAACCTCTTCAAGATGTCTATAGTATACTTCCCTTGACTCAAAATGATCTCATTGGGTCTCTGCCACACTTCTAATCCTAGGAAGTAATGCATATATCCTAGATCCTTCATCTCAAATTCAGAAGCTAACTCCTTGCATTTGATAATGAGATATTTTGCTCTAGTAAGAAATAGATCATCAACATAAAAGCCCAAGATTAATGCCTCACCATCAACTACCTTGAAGTAAAGATTTGAATCAACATCATTCTTGGGGAAGCCCAAGCTTATCAAGTATCAATCAATCCTCTCATACCAAGCACGAGGAGCCTGCTTAAGGCCGTACAAAGCCTTCTTCAATTTACAAACATGAGACTCCTTCCCATGAATCTCAAAGCCATCAGGTTGCTCAATGTATACCTCTTCTTCAATCATGCCATTTAAGGAATGCTGTCTTCATGTCCATCTGATGTAGGTTCCATCCCTTTGTTGCTGCAATAGCAATAATGGTCCTGATGGATGTATAACAAGCAACTGGAGCAAAGGTTTCTTCATAATCTATTCTCTCTCTCTGAGAGAATCCTCTAGCCACAAATCTAGATTTGTACTTCCCAATGCTTCCATCAGCCGCATGGTTGATCTTGAAAAGCCATTTAGAAGATACAACAAGTTTCCCTTCTGGTCTTGGTACAATATCCTAGACATCATTCTTGATGATAGATTGATATTCTTTAGCCATAGATCTCTCCATACTTGCTGACTTGGTGCTTCCTCAACACTAGAAGGCTCAGATTCAATGATATGGCTCATTAATGCAACATAGCTTGGAAACTTCTGTGGTCTTTTGCTTTCTCCGAATGTTCCTCTAGGAGCTGCAAACTTTTCTACCTCCTGCATTGTTTGCTTAGCCCATAGAGGTCTCTTTTGACCTATGACAATATCTCTTGGCCCATCAATTGGTTCCAAAGGCTCAACTGGATCACCATCCTCTTCTGGTTCAGTAGACTCCCTCTGAATCTCAGGAGTATGATCAACGTCCTTTAGATCTTTTGAATGCAACATCTTCTTCAAAAGTGACATCTCTTCTAATCTCTATTTGTTTCTGTCCTGGAATGTAAATCCTATAGGCTTTTGAGGATTCACTGTAGCCCACAAATATTCCTTTCTTGCTAGATGGTTCTAACTTAGATCTCTTATCTTTAGGCACATGAATATAAACATGAGAACCAAAGATTCTCAAGTGACTAACTTCAGGCTTCACGTCTGTGAAGACTTCTTCTAGAGTCATATTCTCCAAAATACGATGAGGGCTCCGATTCTGAACATACACTGCAGTTCTAGATGCTTTTGCTCAAAGGAAGGTTTGCAAGTCTTGATCATGGATCATAGCTTTAACTGCCTCAACAATGGATCTATTCTTCCTTACTGCAACAAGGTTTTGCTGTGGATTGTAAGGAACACAAAACTCCCTCTCAATCCTTGCTTCCATACAAAAGTTACGGAAGCCTCCAAAGATGTATTCTCCTCCGTTATCAGATCTTAGAACTTTGATCCTCTTCCCGGACAAATTTTCTACTTGAGCGTTAAATTCTTTGAATTTCTCAAGTACTTCTTCAGATTCCTTAGTCTTTAAGAAGTAAATCCAAGTCTTTCTAGAGTAGTCATCAATGCAAATTACATAATACCAAAAACCACTCAAAGATGCAACAAACATTGGACCACACAAATCAGAATGAACAAGATCTAGAATACATTTTGATCTACTTTCACTACTGTGAAAAGGACCTTTAGTATTCTTACCCAATGCACATCCTCTACAAGTACCATCATGCTCCTGACTGAGTTTTGGAATGCCATTGACCATCTTCTACATGGATGGAAGAGCTCTGAAATGGAGGTGAGCAAGTCTTCTATGCCAAAGCTCACTTGAACTGGTAGAGTCATGCAACAATGCTTGCATTGGATGAACTGAAAGTCTATAAAGACTCTTTTGCCGAACACCAATCACTCGGGCTGTTTTGATGCTAGAGTTCTTTGACCAAGAAAGAACTTTTCCCTTGCAAAATGCAACTTGATATCCTTTGTCCTCCAAAGCTGAAATTGATACAAGGTTCCTCTTGACGCCTGGTACGAACAAAACATCAGTCAAATGAAGAGAAATGTCGGAGTCTAGATGGAGAGAGGAGGCTCCTGCACCCTTTACTGAATAGCAAGCATCATCTCCAATTATTACTTGAATGTTGATATCTCTCTCCACCAAATCTGAAAGATGCTCTCTAAATCCGGTAATGTGACGAGAGGCGCCACTATCAATCAACCATGTGCTGCTATTGGTTGGAACATTGCTTGATAGGGTTGAGATAAATAGAAATCCACTTGAATTATCTCTTGAATCCTTCTGAGGAGAGATATCATTCACATCCGTAGTAGAAGCATGCTGCTTTGGTCTTGTTGCACAATCTCTCACATAGTGACCAAACTTGTCACATCTGAAGCACTGTATATGGGAGAGATCCTTCTTCTTCTTAGATTCAGGAGCAACATCCGATCTTTTGTCTCTATTCCTCTTGAAATTGCTTTTCCTTTCTTCTCTTCCTTTCCTATTCGATGTTTGAGTAACAAGTACATGATTGTCTTCATTGTTAGAACTTCGTCCATTGCCTCTTGCTGCCAATCTTGATTCCTCTTGAATACAATCTGCCCTAAGTTGATCAAACTTAGGTAGTTTCAATCTTCCACTAATACCTTGATTAAATGGCTCCCAAGATTGAGGAAGACCGTTAAGTGCCAACATGACAAAGTCTTTATCATCAACCATATTACCAATGGCACAAAGTTGATCTCTCAACTCAGTGATCTTCATGAAGCAGGAGATGATTGAATCTCCTTTCGCCATCTTAATGTGATGAAGCTGTTGCCTCAATGCAAGAGCTCTGCTTGTATTATTGATCTCATATAGTCCCTCCAAGGTCTTGAACATCTCTCCCGCTGTCTTCAATTTGGAGATAATAGGCACAAGGTGATCCTTCATAGAAGCAATCAATATGTTCTTGGCCTTTGTGCCATTCTTCCTCCATTGTGTCTGCTCAGTCTCATCGGAAGGTTCAGGTACTTCTTTTTCCACATACTCGAGAATGCCATTTTCTTCCAATGCATTGAGAACTCTAAACTTCCAAGAGGTGAAGTTAGAGGCACCATCGAGTATATCTTCAACCTTGAGAATGTTCACCATTTTTGTAGTTAAAATAGATACACAAAGATGAGAATAATGGAGAAAGATAATGCTGCTTATATAAATCTGATCACTATCTTGCTTAAACCCGCTCTGATACCATGTTAGATTTAGGATCAGAAATTAAATAAGCAGATATAGAACAATTTTAAACAATTTGACATAGCATATACCCTGGGAAAACCCTCCAACTTGAGGGAGAAAAACCCAGCAACAATATATCACTTATATATTGAATAATAACCAACAATTCACTTTACAATGAGGCCAATCACAAGGCCAAATTACCAGCACCACACTTGATGCAAATTCAAGATAAATAATATCGAACTCCTTGTATGATAATATCGACCTTGTTGAAGAATGACTTAGATCTCTATGAAGAATAATAATGAACACAATATCGAACTCTTGCTGATGATGAACTCGCACTTGTCTTGAATTGAATGTAATGGATGATAGTGAATGAATGAACAACGCCTCCTTATATACAATTTGATGGGAGATCTCCAAACAATTGCGACTCTTCAAGATGTAAAGTCGACTTCCAATGAAAGGTTGTGTCTCACACAAAGGGTGGCGGATATTAAGATAAAGTTGGCCACAATAAATAAATATTATTTAATATTCAAGTGAAGCGCCTCTTCACAAAATCATTATCAATAAATAAATAGCGAACGACTATATTTCATTTATTGTTTATTAAATAAATCACAGGAAGTATGGACCCTGAGGCTATAACATCAACATGTTGGAGGCATCCACTGATTTCGAAAACACCACTTCATTTTTGCAAGCTACCAAAAAATTAATGATGGTGCGGTTTTTACCATCCGTCTACCCATCGAAAAGAATAGTGCAGCCATATTTTTTCCATTATTCTCTTTGTTCTTCTACCGTTGCCTTTGTCCTTTCACTTGCATTATTAAGCAACCTACAAGTACAAAGTGAAATTAAGTACACAATTTTAATTTGTAAACAAAAAAATAGCTTAAATTCATCATAAATTGCTACAAATTAAAGAACATAAATTTATCAAAAAAATTAAATTTACTAACCTCCCACTCAAATCTGTGCGAGAAGGCGCCTTGTAGCCTTCTCTTGCAACTATCAATGCAGTAACCAAATTGTGCGAATAAGGAGAACTTGCCACATTGAAAGGGATGTTGAAATACCAAAAATCTGCACAAACAATGTCTGTCAGCTCATGCACCTCCCTGTTCCACCCAGTTGCCTCTAAGAAAGGTTGTGGTCCATGTGTGTTTCTAGGCACAAGAAAACCATGTACCATGCATGTAGGTGTTGATCCTAGTGCTTTACTAGAAGTAGATGAAGGGCTCGTGGTGGTAGTGGGTTTGCTTCGGATATGTGGACCACAAAGAGAGACCATTATGCCTTGAAGTGCATCATCATTTGACTCAAGGTTGGCTGGAGCACCTTGAGGAGAAGCTATGGATGCTTGCATGACTGCCTTTGTCCTCTCCTTTTGTAATTTTTTTCTTTTGTAGTTGCAAGTATGGCATTCATTTGTCTTTTTATTTTTTTAGTGGTGTTAGGATAAGCCTTGGCATCACGCTAAGTGATGCCTGCAAGATGGAATTTGAGGTGGATTATGCCTTCGTGATATAATACTTTTTCACATTTAATGCAATAAACTGAGCCAGGTTCGGGTCCTTGATAGGCATATTTCCAAGCAGGATCTCTAGCTCCTAGAGGACAAGTGCTTACAAATGATGATGGCAGCATGGATGGGGCAAAGCCTGAGGTTGAATTGGATGCAGAAGCTTCTCTATTTGCCATTATCAATTAACCTACATACACAAAGTGAAAGCACAACTTGTTAGTTTTTTAATGGAAAATTAAAAAAAACCCAAATTAGATTTAAATCAAAATAGATTACTTTAAATTAGTAAAAATTTAAACTAATATAAGATTCTAAACATTTTCTTCAAAAAAAAAAAGATTAAAAACAAACTAGGGTTTGAAAAATTTGGAAAACAATGAAAAATTAAAAAACTACTTTAAATTAGTAAAAATTTAAACTAATCTAAAGATTCTAAGCATTCTTCAAAAAAAAAAGGATTCAAATAAAAAAAATAACTAGGGTTTGAAAAAAATGTGAAAAAAAATTTAAAAAAGGAGTGATGAATCTTGTTTTGATCAATAGAAATCTATTTATAACCTTCTTATACTATATTAATGATCTTTTTTAAACTTAGATGCAACAAAAATGATTTTTTTTTTTCAAAAACAGAAAGAAAAAGAAAAACCAGAAAACCTACTTGGAAATCCAATTTGCCTTTGAAATTTGATCAAAATGCTCTTCAAATCTTGTCTCCTTGATGCAAAATCGCTGAAAATACTTGCAAAATGCTTGGGAGGGTGTTTTTGGTGAACTAGAGCAACTGTTAGCATGAAAATATGAATTGAAAACCTTTTTTTAGTGGCCACGGGAGACAACCTTTTGAGCAGCCATGCTTTTCACATTGACATGTTGAGTTTTTGGCGAGTAAAGCGAGTTTTTTGGCATATTGGTGTCTTCTCTTTACTACATCTCATTGGAGATGTGTGTATAATTCATAGTAGCAAAAATATTTTGGGGAAAAAATCGACAAACCGAAAGTATAAGATTTTTTGAAAAAATTGGGAAAAAATGGGCAAACCAAAAGTATAAGATTTTTTTTAAAAATTGGCAAACCAAAAGTATGAGAAAAAATCGGATTTAAAAAAATGAGTAATAAATTAAAAATATACTTTTTATACATTGAAATTTGTTAATTTTTTATATGTAGTAAATTAAAATTAAATTAAATTTTAAATATTAAAAAGGTTAAAATTTAATTTAAATAATTAAATTTGTTAATACTAAAATAAAACAATACTATATTTCTTAAATTATATTTATATATTTTAATTTGTTAAATTATTAGTTTTTTTAATATATAGTAAATTAAAATTATTACAATTTTGCCAATAGTGGCATGGTGTGATGGTTAAGTTGTGTTATTTTTGCCATCAAGGTTCAAACCCCATTGGGGTGTAATTGTTGAGAATTTATATTAGGGATGAGATCCCTCATTTGTGACCTCACCAGTTCATAGATCTGGGCCAAAAGCGTTTACCCCTCTTAATAAAAAAATAAAAATAAAAATTATTAAATTTTTTAAATAAATTATGATAAGTTTAAAATATTAATAAGTTTAAAATTTAACTTAGATAATTAAATTTGTTTTTGATTGATTAAGCAGGGAAAGGGCCCTGATCCCTTATAGAAGCAATGAATTAGTCTAGAGAAATAGCAACTAGACAGAACAAGAGAATAAAGAAGAGAGCAAAACTAAGAAGAACCACTTCCCCACACCCAACCAACCAAATAATTAAATTTGTTAATATTAAAATAAAACAATATTATATTTCTTAAATTTAATTTAAATATTTAAATTTGTTAAATTTTATATATTAATAATTTTAAAAATAAATTATATATTTTAAAATATTAAATTTTAATTTATTAAATGTTAGTATTTAAAAAAAATTATAAAAAAAAAAAACAATAAAACAAAAAAATATTAAATTGAAATATCATAAAATAAAATAATATTTATAAACTCTATTATTAAAAATTTAAACCCATCACCTCGCGGCTACCAAGTGGGAGGCTTCGGTCTTGGTGTCATCGCGAGGTGGAAGGATGACATAGATTTGGCTGGTGTGGCTGGCGGATGAGTTGGGTGGTAGCAGGTATTAATTGCAGGTAGGTGATGTTGGCTTTGTATTGGTGCTCCGTTCGGTTGTGTTATTATGACAGTCTGGGGGAGGACGAGATGGTGTTGGTAATTGTGGTGACGGGATGTTTGCCAAGCCTGCATTTATAGAGAATGTTGGGAGATGACATTCTCATTTCTTCAGACATTTGTGATGGAGACTCCTATCAATCTTTCGTCGGGCAGAAAGCTTTGGGCGTTCTATGGTTGGATAAGGTATGGGAGGTTGAAATCGGTGATTAAAATTTGGGACGAGCTAGTGTTGGGCACGATGGAGGTGCTGCTGGGAGAAGAATTTATGTCTATGATGGAGAGATGCTGGACGAATGTTGATATTGCTGCGAGGCTTTTAGCATTGCTTTTAGACTTGGGAGCGTCGTGAGCTATGGTGATGCTCATAGCTAGGAAATTAATCTAGGATATTCTTCTTGAAGGAGCAATGGACATCATAATTGTGGTGGAGCTGGGTGTTGGGGTTCCTTGTCCTCACGACTTGCAACATGTGTTGGTTCTTGGTGAGAGAATCAGGTTATATCCGTTTATCCTGGACATTAAGGGGGAGGACCTTCATAGCCACAGAGCTCAGGCTAGATGCGGCTTGATTTTCCTAAAACACTACCTCTATTTGGAGCCGTTTGGTGGAGTTGATTGGCAGAGGCTGTTCAAGGACTATCTGATTGCAGAGGGTGTGATTTGGGTGGATTGACAGGTTCTTCATCTCGCTGGTTTTGTTTTGTGACATGATGAAGTTGTTGCTTTAATGCAAGAGCTCAACTTGTGTTGTTAATCTCATACATCTCCTCCAAAGTCTTGAACATGTCTCTTGTAGTTTTCAACTTGGAAATTATTGGCACAACATGGTCTTTCACGGAATCAACCAACATCTTTTTCGCCTTAGTGCCATTTTTCTTCCATTGTAACTTCTCATTCTCATCGGTTGGTTTGGGAACTTCACCCTCCATGAACGCAGCTAACTCATTTTCTTCTAAGGCGAGCGTGACTCTGAACCTCCAAGATGTGAAGTTAGATGCGCCCTCAAGTCTATCTTTGATCTTGAGTCCGTTCACCGTCTTGACGAAGGATAGATGCAATCGAGGATGAGAATAAGAATGGAGGATAACGCTGCTTGACTAAATCTGATCACGATCTTTCTTATACCTGCTTTGATACCATGTTAGTTTTTATGATCAGATTAGATAGACAGAATTTAATTCAAAATCAGACACAATAACACAGCATATACCCTGGGAAAACCCTCCACTTGATGGAGAAAACCCAGCAACAAATATCTCTCTTATATATATAAACAATGGCAACAATTCTCTTTACAATGAGGCCAAACACAAGGCCAATATTCAGCACCAACACTAGATGCAATGACAGATAATAATCTGCACTTCCTTGATATTCAAATCTGCCCTTGAAGAAATTCGCAATCTTCTCTTGATAAAATTTGCACTTGAGAGAAGGAATGAATCGAACTTGCTTGATGATGGAATGAATGGAAATGACCTTGTATATATACGCAATGTGAGAGAGGTTGCACCTCTTCATGTACAAGGTTGGGCACAATACAAAAATATGATTACAAATAAAAGATGCGAATACAAGGAAGGTTGGCCAAAATAGAAGTTAATTGTTGCCTAAGTGAGGCGCCTCTTCACTTTAATTATCTCAATAAATGAATAGCCGTTAGGCTATATGAATTTATGTCTTGACTCGTGGCTGGAAGGATGAGCTCAAAGCTGCTATAACATTAACATCTGGGTGGATGCTTTTTTCCTGAAACTGATATGTAAAGCTATATCTTTCTATTAATATCAATATAAACAATATTTATGAATAAAAAAAAATAAAAATTTAAACCCATCACGTCTCCATTATGGATTGCATCACTGCATCACAATTGGACTATAACGTGATACAAATTTATATTGCCCGATTACTACTCAAGAATATAGGGTTTTCCTCTACACCATACGTCCCTCTGTATTGAACTAGTGCTTTTATAAAAAAAACTTAAATAAAAAAACTAAAAAAGAGAAACCCTACCTGCAACAGCTTCTAGGGAAATCGTGTAGATGCCCAATTTTGAACTTTGCGGACCAATTTAATTGTGAAAATTGTGTTTACATTTTTTCTGCAATATAAATTTATTTTTTCCATCATTTTTTATCGATTTAAATGTGTTTACACACCCAAAATGCGTTGAAAATCGCAGATTTGGAAAAAATGCAATTCTTTGGGGGGCAAGAAATCAGCAAAATTGTAGATTTCCGATTTTTGTGATTGATCATGATTTTTGCTTCTATGAGACTGTCTATTACTAGTATGCCTCTGTATAAGACATCTGCTTCATTTTATTTCCCTCTGAATCATTGCATTGTTTTTCAAGTTGCAAGACCATTATGTATATCTGTGTCTTGACTAGTCTAACTAGATATTGGACTCTAGTATTTAGTGCCTGCTATATGGATGACATCTTAATGGCATCAGATTCAACATACTTCGTCAATGTTATGGATGAACATTATGCTATTAACTTACTTGATTCTTTAATGATATCAAGGTCTATTAAATGACAACTGAAAATAAGGTGAGTTTATATTTGCACGTTTGCAGCAACCTGCTGTTTTTGTGTGGATTATTTCTGTTTTTGAAGTTTTCTGTGTCTATCAGGTATTACTCCCGAGAGGATGGTGAGGATGCTGTGAAATATATAAGTGGGACTGTTCTTGATGATCGTCCTATCCGTGTTGATTTTGATTGGGGTTTCCAAGAAGGAAGGCAATGGGGCCGTGGCAGAAGTGGAGGGCAGGTTCAATTTTCTTGTCACTTCATCTTACAAATTTGCTTGGGATGTTGGAACTTGGAATAGAAAAAGTTGTGTGCATATTTCCAGTACATAGGGTAGAAAAATATATGTGCTAGATCAAATTTTGTCTATGTTCTCATGTAAAAAGAGATTAGGGCGAGTGCAGTCTTCTGAATCTTATCATCCATCATGTTTAGGACTTGTTCTTCTTCTTCTGCATTTTGGTTTCCATTCTACAGAAAGTAGAGGTCAAAAATTAATGCGAACATCTCTTCTACATTGTGTGGCTGAGAGTAACAACTGGTTACTTGCATTTAGAAAATGAGGAAACCTATTAGCGTTTGAGTTAAAGTCATTGGAATAGTTAATCTATTTATAAGTCGATTTTTTATAATTATATTTCATGAAGTTAACACTGTTGAGTAGAGAGTATCTCCTTTTTTGTTGAACATGCTTTTGTGGTTTGCAAGTGAATGGTAGACATAATAATAACGGGCATGATGTAATCAGGTTAGAATAGTTTTGATTCTCTTTCTCTTGTTTTGATTTCAGGAGGGGATGCCAAAATATAGATATTAAATTCATCTTTTCAAAAGACATTTCAAGTAGCTAATATCAATTTTTTCACTCTCACAGGTTCGGGATGAGTACCGCACTGATTATGATCCTGATATCCTTTTTTTTGAAAAGAATTTGAATTTTTAAAGATGAAAAACACCTTATGCTGAATTGAGAAATCCATCTCACAGATTTGCTTTGTGAGCAAAACCTATGCACTACCTCATGGGACTCTTTCTTGGTACTTCTAATCACAAAATTTAATGGGGAACACTGTAATAGAAATAAAATAGTGCTTAAAAATCTGTGTGTTTTGTAGATCAGATTAGCTGGCCAAAGTATTAAATTCTGCTGCCATTTCCTTTTGAAAAGTATGAGCAATACCTACATGGTTTTATTCATAGTAGCAAAAATCTCTCTTGGCAATAAATTGGCAAACCAAAAGATAAAGAATTTTCAATTTATTAGGATTAAATTGGGAATAGGAAAAACACAGAAAAAGAGAAAAAATGCTGTTTATTATATTTAATGCTTATTTAATTGCATAGAGATAAAGTAAAGGGAAATGAGAGTTTACACCATGAATTTTGGAATATAGTTTTTTTTCATTAATTTTGCGAACTCTGATTACAGTACATTGAACAGTGCATAGTATATTACTACATTCTACATAGTTTGATTTTGAAGCTTGAACCAAAAAATGAATTACAATCTACTTTGTACAAAGACAACCTACATAGTACAAAGTAACAAAACGAGGAGGGAACCCATGACACTTGTTGCTATAAAGTACACTCTAGGTGGCTGTAGGTCATGATAATGAAGCTCTAGGGCAGAGTCTCTCCTAAGTTGAGCAATTAAATCTGATATGTGCATAGCTATGCAAGCCTCAGGGAATCTCGTGCAGCCTTGACATCCTTGTGCGCTACCGCACACTCATCAACATCTTGCATACTTTACACATAGGTCACTATATCATTGCACATTACCACACATACCTTGTGCAAGTCACTTTTCCATTGCGTGCTATTGTGTAAGTCAATGTTCCATTGTGCACCACCATGTATGATTTGACATAATTGTTGCGTACATCACTTGGCATAGTGAGCAATCTGTTATATATGGTGTCTTTAGTAAACTTCTCCTTGAATAGTGGGAATGAAATGCTTATCGTTAGAAATTTCAATCATCAAGTAGTTGTAAGGTCAAGTGGTTTATGGACATGAATGATTTCATCTTCCTCTTTTGTCTTGTAACACTATTGTACACATATTTGCTTAATCCTTCGCACTGGAGGGAATTGATGGATAATTGCACAATGTAGGCAAACTAGTGTGATGTATTCACCCCTTTTTGGTCACAAGAATCTCCATTCCTCACCTTGCTATTGTGTCATCCTAGGTATCCTATTCATTTTTTGCATTTGAATAGAAGTAACACATTATTGCTAAAAGACTTCCGCACATTTGATTGTGTAATAGATTATTCATTTCCTCTTTTTCTGTGCATTATTTATAACCTTAATTCTTCACTAGGATAAGGTTGCACCCTAGACACACATGATATGGATCAATGGTATCAAAGTTGTGTTTATTCACTTCCTAGTACAAACACATGCACAACAACATAAGGAAGGGTGTCCACTCAGTTCAACCTCTAAGAATTTAGATGAATGTCGTAGCAAGGGGAAAATTAGCTTGAAGGCAAAATCAACACCATAATGTTGGATAAGTTGGTGTGACAATTAGAAGCATATTTCTTAGAAGATTTCTTTTGTGGTGTTGAAAATGTCCATTTCAGTGTCGCACAATGGCAAACATTTATAGTGTAGTGCAAAAGGGACCATGATCTAGTTTGAACATTTGATTCCTTTTTCTACGTTTTGTAGGAGGAATATTGCCCTCTCAAACACTACACGGACGGGCATATGAAATTCCAATAATTGCGCTAGCATAAGAAGCAATCAATTGAAGGTTACATCAATGAATTCCATGACTACTCTATGTGCATGCATGGGAACAACCTTGAGCAACACAAGGTGCTCAAGTACATAAGTAGGTGATCAACTTACATTCGCACAAAGATGGAGTTCTTGAATAAGAGATAGGGGCAAGCATATTGCAATACTTCTAAATCTGAAGATAAGAGTAAGCTCAAGAAGTTTTCCTCATACAACAACAATTAGCACTTTAATCAACCTCAAAACCCTTTATGTAGAAGCACAATCCGTTTACATAGAAGCAACAATAGAGCTCCAAAGCCTCAACATTGTCCTTGCCAAGCAAGGGCAATAAGAAACAACAAGATGATAAATTGTGCCATTGCCATCACACCAATTCTCATAGTAATATTGAATGTTGTGTGCAACAATCCCTCATTGTGCAAGCCATAGTAAATCCCGCTCAAGTTCAGGAGGTAGATCAGGGGGCATAGTGTCTAAGCACAAATATCATGGCCATTGACACTTTGGAGGAATGTAGGCATCTTTTCCACATGAAATGTTGGGTTGAATGACAAATAGTGCATACCATCATTGACAAGGTAGCCAAAAGTACATCAAGCAAGATGTAGTCAAGCATGTGGATCTTTTCATTGAAGCTCACTAGAGAGGATACTCTTTGTGATGGTTTCAACAAGGTAAGGATACTTAGGTAAAATGCTAATGGATACTCAAGTATGTAGTCAAACCCATGCAAGGAACAATCACTTGTGACGTTGCTGCATTGGAAGTCTACAACATACTAATTGAGAAGCCATATGTGTATGAGATGAATAGTGTCTAGGTGGCGATGTTGTAATGGTGGATAGAGCATGTTGGCAATTGTGGCTTCAACCTTCATGAGTCATCACCAGACATAAGATCATTTTGCACATACAAAATTCTGCTTTTCCAAGGTTCATCGAGAGGAACTTGCATAAGTAAGCAAGCACTCATTGGTATCATGCAAGGTTGTGCAAAAATCATCGCAGCGATAACTTTGAGAATTTATTGTAACAATACAAGAATGTCTTTGAGGAGTGCAAAGATCTTCCTATGCACTATTTGGTACAAAAGAAAGTTGAATTGGTTCTTGTATCTTTAATATTCCCTTGTACTATAGATTTTTTTGGGAGAATGATGAAGTTAAACACCAAAATTAGTAGTTGATTGATTAGGGAAAGGTTAGACCCAACTCTTCTCCTTGTAGGGTAGCTTGATAGTTTTTGTCCCAAAGAAAGATGGAATGTAGTGCCTTTGCATCGACTATTGCATGCTCATCAAGATCACGGTGGAAAATAGGTATTCCCTATTGCACATTAGCCTCTTGACTAGTGTGTGGGTGCACAATACTATACTAAGATCTATCTCTAAGTAAGGATATCACCATTACCACCAGTTCATCTTGAAGATGTTCGAAAGACAATATTCAAAACCAAGGAGGGATTGTATGAATGGATGGTGATGGTGTTTGGCTTGACCAATGTGGCAACAACATTCATGAGCTTGGTGAGTGACCACCTATGACTCTTTGTCAAAATTTTCATCATTCTCTTCCTGGATGACATTCTCATCTTCAAAAAGACTTGGGAGGAGCATGTCTTGCCCATCTTGTATGTGTCGTGCTAACAAAATTTGTAGACCAACTTAAGAAAGTGTAATCGATTGTGCAAGTATACATATAGATCTAGATAAAATCAAGGTGATTTGAGATTGGCCGACTATGTGCAATATCACCAAATTAGACAACTTTCTTGGACTTGCCATTTACTATCATAGGTTTGTTTTCGGATTCTCACACATCACTTGTGTGCTAAATCAAATCATATGCACCAAAGCAACATCTATTTGGGTACTTGTGCCACAACGCACTTTTGGGGAGCTCAAGCAACACCTTTCAACAAGATCTATACTAGCAATGCTTGACATTACTCACCCCTTTGAGATTCAAATTGATGCATCTAACTATGCATTGGATGCAACACTAACTTATCATGGGCATCTAGTTGCCTACCATTTGGAAACATTTAGCGATATGGTTCAATGCTACTCCACCTTTGGGAAAGGATTGTATGCCATTGTTCAAGTTGTTAAGCAATGGTGCAGATACATTTTGGGCAAGGAGATAGTCGTTCATTCTATTTATAAGCAATTTTGAATTTTGTATATAGAGCAAGCTAGCAAATGCACACCACATGAAGTGGATGACATACTTGAAGTAATTCCATTTGGTGATCAAGCACTAGAAGGGATGTAATGACTGCCCCTGATTTTTTTTTGAGAGTAACAATATCCTTTTGCTGTTTGCATTGTTTATTGTGAAGTTTGTGTTTGGTTTTCATGTGCATTTCATGTTTACATATGCATACATGTATTTGATAGCATAAAGAAGAGAAATGGAAGAAACTATCAACTCTTTAAAAACAGAAATCATTTCTTATATCGTTTATTGATAACATCCTCAAATCAGACTTTTTAAACATTCATAACAGACCTGATAATAACAGAACAGACCTGGAAATGGTCTCTAACAGCAACCCGGAACACTTCAGATTCGCTTCAGCAAACACCCAAGAGATGGACAGCAATCCTCCTAGGTTCCAGCACCATGTTTATCTCTTCTACCCCCAACCAAACAGGAATTTAGCCTATACAACAGCAGGCTGTTTGTCTCAGAAAAAATCACCAAACCGACCAAAGGGGTGGCCTCCTTGAATGGGGCGATCTGCTCTATAAATTCAGGCTTCCAACAATAAATGCAAGTGAACACATAGAATGGGGCACCTTGGATAGGAGATTCCAACTAAATAACACCCAGAATGAGAACTCAAGCCAAAATGAAACTATGAATGATTTATCAAATTCTGCCCTGGTAATGATAAAGTCCAGAAAAACTCAGAAGAAAGCTTCAAACCTTTGAAAACCACCCTGAAGTTCAACACCAAACCATACCAAAACGAAGCCAAGCCTTCACACACCAAACCCAAAATCATCACTCTCAAAAATATTCGAATATCTTCGTCTTTCCTTGCCAAAATACTGAAAATCAGAATATCTGGAAAGCACAAGTTGACCCTTGAGTGGAATCACACCCAAACTGACTAAGGTGGATCTCTCACCACTGAAACTAGCTCCCAAATGAAGAGGGTTTTTCGTCCTCAACATGCAGTAGTAGACCTCTGGAGAAAATCCAGTAGCATCCTGTTATGCAACCAATCGAGAGATGAACAAATGAGACTCAAAATGAAGTTATAAAGAGTCAATGAAGAATTAAGGCGACCAAGTTTGAAAATCTCCTTCCCTCCAAAAAGCCACGCCCTTCTCTCATTTGCTTTTTAATTAAAATATATTTTAACTCCCCTTGTGTCTCCCTTGGGCATCCCACTATCCAGCCATTAGAAACACTTTTGTTGCTTTAAAAACAACTTAAGTTATTGAACTAGGTGCCAAGTTGCTTTTTGATGACCCTCCGAATCCTCAACTTAAGTATAAAGTAACTTTATAAAAATGTCTTAAGTGAGGAATACAAATATTAAATAAATCAAACCTTAGCAAAACCCAACGCCCAAACTGGAAAGGCATTGCTGATGTAGCTTAGCAAGGACGAGTTACTAGAAATAGACTTACTATTTTTAGTAACAGATAAAAATAGTAAATACACTGAAAACCCAAACTGGTATAAAAACTGATTAGCAATGCAACTTATTATATATCGTAAGTGATGGAATTGGCTTTTGCTAAAAATAGAAAGTCCTTCTTGAAACACTGAAACTCTCCACAAGAAAGTTTGGCACTGAGTTCCCTTACCAAACTTCACTTAGCCTATAGGAAATCTAGAATAGGCTGATGGGCAACTCCACTGCTCAGAGGCAAGGACGGGACATTACAAGGGACAAGAGAGTAATGCAGCAAATAGCCTTAGCCAATAGCTAGTTTACGCTTTGCACACTCATCACAGTGCTGGACTCGCATGGCCACAACTTCGTTTATTAAGAGCACCTCCATGTAGCAGATTTAGAGTTTGCACAAACCTACATTGCACTTGCGTTAGGTAAACAAGTTGGTGGGTTCAATCTAAGTGATAGGCTCCTTTTCAAGCACAAACATCTCTATGTTCTAGAAGGTGCACCTCACCAAAGATTGAACTAGGAGGTGCACTATGCCATGATATTTGGAAAATTTGACATTACCAAGACTTAAGTAGTGCTACAAAAACACTTCTATTGGCCTTACATGCATGCAAAAATTGAGTGCCATATCAAATCTTGCATTCCTTGTTGCATCACCAAGCCCTGAAATATTAAGCTTGGGCATTAGACATCTCTAGCAGCTTTGGAAAGGCTTGGGAATTAATCATCATGAACTTTGTGAATGGACTCCCTATGACAAAGCATCATAATGAATGTGTTTGTTGTGGTGGACATATTTTTCAAAATGGCCATCATGTTTGCTTGTAAGAGAAGTGTCATAGCATAGGAAGTCGCATGTCTCTTTTTCAATCATGTTTGGGTTCATTTTAGACTACACACATCTATTGTGTCTATTTATAACCCAAGATTTGTCAACACTTTTTGCTAATCTTTGTGGGAGAGATTGGATACACAATTGGATTAGTCCACAATCATTCATCTATAGAAAAACAACTAGATGGGCAAACAAAGGTGGTTAATCAAGAACTTTTACATCTTTTGTGCATCTACATTTGCACTCTTGGGATGACAACCTATATCTACAATAGAGATCTGCGTAGTTCTATGTGGCATAGTCCATTCTAGACATACCTTGGGTTTCAATTTGTGATACCCTTGGACATCCTACTGCTCACCACCTCATGAGGGAGTTCCATACATAGGAATGGGAAGTGGAGAAAGCAAATATTTTTTTGCAGCACACTTAGAGTGTTGTGATAGGTGCTCTTGCATTGACAACAAAAGTACAAAAGCTCCCTTGGTATGTAATGTGCATCTCACTATTTAAGGTTGGTGACAAATTTTGGTTGCATCTTTAGAAGGAATGCTTTAAGGGTCCACATTGGAAGATGACATCTCTGCACTATGGTCCATACACCATTTTGTGCATAGTTGGTGAGAATGACTTTTGTTTTTGGTCTCTCACAATACTTGGGATTGCATCTTACATTCATTTTGGAGCTCCTTAAGCCGTATGTTACTTCTCTTCTTGAGTCATCATCAACTTAACATCCTTCAAACTTAAATCTTAAGCACTTGTACATAGTCGTGTGAGATGAAAGCATTTAGACAACGATAACATGCATCTGCCAAGGTTGACATAATTTGTTTAGAGTGTCTAAGGTAAGGTAGTATACATATTAGGTAAAGTGGTGCAATCTTTAATAGCTTTGTTTTTAGTCTCCACAACTCGTCAAAGATGTGATCGGGATGATTGCTTCCCAAGAAAGGGTGAATGATTTGTGTGCAACCGAAGCCTTACAGAACCGTGTATGCACCTTGACATCCTTTTGTGCTACTGTGCACCCATCAAAAACTTGCATGCTTTGTGCATAGGTCATTGTGTAATTGTGTGCATTGCACATGACCCCATCCAAGCCCCTTGTTCCATCTCATATCATCATGAATGAATAAGTATAGTTGTGTGTGCCTCCTAACATAGTCAACAATTCGTTATACATGGCGTCTTCAACAAACTTCCCCTCTAGCCACAAGAATCTTAACTATTGAGCGATTGGAAGTTCAAATGGTTTAGGGAAATGAATTTTTTAATCTTCTTGGTTTGTCTTGTGGTAACATTGTGCATATATGCACTCAATCATTCACACTAGAGGAAGATGCCAGATAATTGCATATTGCAGTAAAACCAGTTTGATGTGTTTACCCCTTTTTGGTCGTAGAAATCTCCATTCCTTGTCTTGCTATTTTTAACATCCTATGTATCCTATTCATTTTTGCATTTGATTAAAAGTAGCAAGTTATTGCTAATAGACTTTTGTGCATTTGCATTTGTTTTCGTCATTAGAAAGTGGCTTCTCGTCATCCTTTGTGATCCATTTGGAATTTGGATTGATCTAATCAAAGTTCAATCAGTTGATCTTCCTTGACACTACTTAGTGTTATCAAATTGAATGCACACGTTAGTGAGGTACACAAAATAAGTTTAGAAAATATAGAAATTAGTATTTGAAAATGAAACAAAACAATAATTAGAATTTAGAATTATAATTGCAAGTTTTTTTCTAACCTTGAGCTTTTTTCAACATAAGGCAGAGGTTGTGGTGAACAAACACCAAATCATTTATCCATTACTGAGTCAAATGATTATGTTTCTTTGAATGAATGTGTTCAAACACACTTTGTGCCCACAAGCAAAGGAAACTGTCCCAAATTGTGCATCACCATCCATTGAAGGTATTTTGCTTTCTTGCCAAAAAAAAGCCCATTGTTGTGCTGAAAAAACATGATTTTTATCAAGATTCTATCATGAATGATGTAGTCAAAACTTAATACGATTTAGCCAAAAAACTAAAAACATGGCAAGCAGAGTTTGCACTTAGAAATTTAAACTCTATCTGCAAAGTAGCTTAAAACAAAAACTCCAATCAGAACAATAGATTTACAAACAAATACTTTTGAAAATATGAACCACAATAACTCACAAATCTAATCTCTCAAAATTGTATCTATCATTTTATTAGAACTGAAAGAATTACACCGCACTAGTTCAACACTCAAATATGTACTTTCAGTGCTCTCTCTCTCTCTCTCTCTCTCTCTCTCTCTCTCTCTCTCTCTCTTATTATAGTGGTGTGCCCTAGGTCTCTTTTATAGAACAAGAGAACTCTAGGGTTTACAATTAAAATCCCCATCTTAGTTGAGCACTTAGGCTAGGAGGAAAAAAAGGTAAAAAATCTAAAGAAAAAAAGCAACTAAAGGAGAAAAGTGCCTTGTTCTAAATTATAACAAAGACTTTTCTCAGAATTTACAATCCAATCTAGATATAAGGAAAGCAAACAACATGCTTGTACAAAAATTATAAGAGATTTGTGCCCAACTGAAGATAGGAAAAAATAAAAAGATGAGTGCATTCAGCTGAAGAACAGCTGCCAAGCAACAACTACAAAAAAACTAACATAATGTATATATGTACAATTTAGAGAAATTGTCAAAAGTTTATGTAGTCTACTTGATTTGAAGGTGGTCCTACTTTCTACAACAAAAATTTTTGGAGAGAAAATCTCTTGCCTACTTATGTATTGGAAACTCTCTCATAGTTGCATGTAGCTCCTCTATACTAGGCAATAATCTCTAATGCATTTGAAGAGGCTCTCTATGACTTCTATATTGTCTCCAAGTGGAGTGCTGTAGAACAATGATGGATTGAGATAGTATCAAGTGACATTGGAGAGCGAAATGCATTTGTTGGTCCCATCTATCATTGATTATCTCCGATAGTAGTATGTACGTGTCCTTGTTATTTTCCATCATATTGTTGATAGCCTCTTTCGTCCTATACATGGCCTCAAACGAGGATGGGGGACAAATCCCCATTGATTAGTCTCAAAACTTTGATCAAAGGCTCTAAAATTTGGATAACCTATTTTGTATCTTACTAAAAACTTGCTGAAAAATTGTAGTTTGCCATTGTTTTTGTCATCCATCCACTATACTCCACCCACTTGTTTAAAACATTCAATTCAAATTTATATTCTATATGTTGGGTATTCCATCATTGTCCATGTAGATAGGTAGTTTTAATATTTGTTATTGTATATATTTGGATTGTTTTAATACTTTGTGATTTCTGTTATCCATTGTGAATTGTGTGAGTGCTATTTCAAGCACTTTGTTCACCGTCATTGTATGTATATAATCTCGTTGCATAATGAAGTTGATTCATTCGATTGCTCTGTAAATTTTAATATGGTATTCAGAGCACATAGGATTTTGTGCCTATTGTTGAGTTTTTCCTTACATGAGCTTAGCGACATTATCATGTGTTTTGGTCATGGTTGGCCTTTCTCAGTCTATTTAGATCGGCTTTCTTCTTCAATTTCCACGGGGGGTTGCTGTTACTGTGTGGGCCTTAGTTCGTGACTTCGACGGTGAAATCTGCATAGAGGTTCTGGTTGATCAAAGGCTACGTCACCTGTGGCATGAGGATTCATCAAAGAAATTAGACTGCATTCGTGCCATTCACCTTCACTGATTTCTCACATTAGTGGCTCGGTGGTTTTTGCTTCGATGGGATAGTAATTGGCAGGGGTCGATTTTATTTTAGGAGGGCTCGCTTATATCCATTGGGTGTTGTTGCATCTCCTGTCTCAATTTTATCACCGAACTCCACAATTCTTGACCCAACCAGTCCTCTCACTTGACAACGATGGAGAGATAATTTATTGGGGCAAGTTGTTATATTAGTCTGGAGTTCTCTCATCATTGTTCTCAGGCCTGAGTTGCTTGAATAGATAGTCATCTTCTTGCTTGGAGTCAAACGTGAGAGTCTGGTCAGATATCATAAGACGTGGATGAGTCTATTGTTTCATCAACTTATTCATATCTGATCATTTGCTCGTGCGAGTTCATTTGTTGACATTGCATTGTACAAAATTGGGGCATGATCGTGATCTATGGCATGATTTCCACAACAAGGAGCTCTCCTTGGTTTGCGTTTTTTTCACCTCCATTAGCATTCAACTTGTGCCATCGAATTTGTTTGTATTGCCGGACCCTCTCATTTTGTTGGATGCGTTGGATGCTGTACCTTATAGCTGACGTATATTTCAGAGGAGCCATGGGTATGTTTGGATTGTGGTGGCAAGATCTCAGGACTCTCTAAGCATTTTGAAGGCCGGGTCCATTTTGGTTGATATTCCAAAGGTTCGCTGTGACAAGATCGGTAAGAGAGTGTCTGTTTGGGTGTTGCAGTTTTTCTTTTAACATGTAATTGAAATCTAAGTGTTGGATGTGTGTATTTTTCCTTATGACCATACTAGTCACATGATAATATTCTTGGGATCTATTAGTTTCATAAATTCATGTCCAAATGTTATATATGAGAGCCAACAGCTTCATTAAATGAGCTTCCAAATGATCTATTGTAAGCTTATTCTATATTCTTTTCTCCTCTATGGCAATTCGCTAATTTGAGTACTGAGAAGTAAAACAAAATAGATTCTATATCCAACTAGTAACATGGCAGGAAGTTCTCCAAAATTTCTTCTTCCAGACTCTCAACTACTATGTGGAAATAATTATTCTGCTTGGAAGACCAATCTCAAAACTCAACTCGAGTTTGAGGAAGTTTGGGATGTGGTCAGTGGAACCAGAACACGTCACAAGACAGATACTGATGAACAAAAGAAATTTGATCAAGCCGATAGAAAGGTGAAATATCATTTTGTTCAATGTGTCTGATGATGTCTAGCCCTTTATTTGCGACTCATCCACAACTAAAGATGCATAGGACAAGCTTAAGATGGTGTATGAGGCGAAGAATCAGAATCAGATCTTGAATTTGCAGAGTCAGCTACATAGCCCGAAGATGAAGAATGGAGAACAGTTGGAATCCTTTCTCAAAAGGACTGCAGAATTGAGAGCCTCCTTACAAGCATTGGGAGAAACAATTGATGATGCAGTGTTGGTGCCTATTGTTCTACGAGCACTACTACCTTTGAGGTATAAAGTTTTTGTGACGACTTTGAATGTCACAAAGATGACACCCACTTTTGAGAAGTTTGTGAATCTACTCCAAAAAGAAGAATCTTTAACGCATGAACATGAGGAGGAGGATCATGCCATGACCACTCATCATAAAGGCAAGAAGCCTATGAAGCAGTGTCTAATATGTGAAAGAGTTGGACATGATGTGAAAAATTATTGGTACAATTCCTTCAACAAAGGATCATCCAACAAACCACATCCAAAGAAGCCACTTCAAAGTGGCAAACCACAATGGGAGCAGAAGACCAAACAAAAACAACAATGCAATGTTGTTGAAGCAGAAGATTTTCCAGATGAGGAATACGTGCTTTTACTTCACACTTTAGAAGATGGTTCACAATTAACATCAATATCTTATGTGGACTCAGGTGCTACAAAGCATATGATTGGTCAGAAGGAGTGGTTTCTCACATTGAAACCCCATCATGGAGATGATATCACTCATGAAATCAAAGGTATTGGTGACATCTCTTTGAGGTTTGGCATTAATCGATATAGGATTACTAATGTCTTGTACATGCTAGGACTTTGTTCACTTAGTAAGAAATGCATGGTCAAAGGACTTCCCTCACTTGAGATGTGAAGTGCTATTTGTTCTAGTTGTATTGCTAGAAAACAACATAGAGCACCCTTCTATCCTAGTGAGCATCGTGCAAGCCAACCTTTGCAGCTAGTGCCTACCAATCTGTGCGGGCCTATGCCACCTAGTCACAATGGGTACAAGTAGTTTCAGCTGTTTATTGATGATCATACAAGGAAAATGTGGGTATATTGCTTGCAGCATAAAGATGAAGCTCTATCATATTTCAAAGAATTTCGCACTCAGGTGGAGAAACATACGAATCACTGTATTCGTGTCCTCCGCTCAGATCAAGGGGGGGAATACACCAACACAACATTCTCCACATATCTGAAAGGAAATGGAATTCAACGTCAATTGACTGCAACATACACACCTTAGCAAAATGGTGTTGCAAAATGAAGAAATCGCGTCATTGTGGAGATGGTCCGAAGTATGTTGAAAGATTTTCAACTAGAGCATGCATATGGGGCTGAAGCTGTTCACACAACAGTTTATCTTTTGAATTGTGCACTAACCAAAGCTCTTGATGGCATCACTCCAGAAGAATCGTGGACAAGGGTAAAGCGTTCTATCTCTCATCTTCGTGTGTTTGGATGCATTGCCTATATGCAAAAAAGGAAGAAGCTAGATGAAAAATCATTGAAATGTATTCTTCTAGGATATAGTAATGAATCCAAGGCATATTGCCTTATGGATCCAAATACAAAGAAGATTTACATTACTAGGGATGTAATTTTTGATGAGAAGAGTGAGTCAAGTTCTCCTTCCACTTCATCACCCGCTACAGATAGTACTCCTATGTTCAACATGGATGGTAAAAATGATGGGAACATTGATAATCAATCAACACCCACCAATGTCACAAAACCATTACCAAAGTGGTATACTAGTACTATTCGAGATGCAAAGCTAGATGAGTCCCAGACACTTCTATTTTAGGTCCGAGGATTCGCAGCATGGCTCACAATGAGGTAAAATTAGCTCTAATGACTATAGTTGTTGAAAATTTTGAGCCATCTAATGTTCAGGAAGCACTAGAATCAAAGCCTTGGAAAGAGGCTGTGGATGCAGAGTATCAATCTTTGATGGAAAACAACACTTGGGAGCTTGTTGATCTACCACTTGGTAAGAAAGCAATTGGTTGTAAATGGATTTTTAAAACTAAGTATAAAACATATGGTAGTATAGATAAACATAAGGCTAGACTTGTAGCCAAGGGTTATGCTCAGAAAGAAGGGATAGACTATGAGGAAACATTTGCTCCCACTGCAAAGATAAAAACCATTAGAATGATTTTTGCTTTAGCTGTCCAATTTGGATGGAAACTATACCAAATGGATGTTAAAAGTGCTTTTCTTAATGGAGACTTTAAAGAAGAGGTCTGTATGACCCAACCAGAGGGATATATTGCACCTAGTAAAGAAGAAAGGGTATGCAAACTCATTAAGTCCCTATATGGTCTCAAACAGGCTCCTAGAGCTTGGTATATTAAAATTGATGAACTCTTGCTACAATATGGTTTCACTAGGCATCCATATGATCCAAATGTCTACCTCAAGGATCAAGGGGGGGATATTGTGATAATTATTGTATATGTTGATGACTTGGTTATCACAGGCAGCTCAGAAGCAATGGTTGAAACATCCAAGATTGATCTCAAGAAGACATTTGATATGACAGATCATGGGCTATTGCACTATTGTCTCGGCTTAGAGGTATGGCAAACAAATCATCATATCTTTGTATCTCAAAGGAAATATGCCAAGACACTGCTTGAGAAATTCAGAATGATAGATTCCAAACCCATGTCTACATCTATGGAATCAGGTTTGTAGTTATCTGTTTCTGAGTCTTCTCCTTAGGTGAATGCAACTCTCTATCGACAAATGATTGGAGGATTGATTTACTTGACTTATACTAGACCAGATATCAATTTTGTTGTTAATTATCTCTCAAGATTCATGCAAGAACCAAAGATGTGTCATTGGAAAGCAGCAAAAAGGGTCTTAAGGTATATACATGGTACAATGAATCATGGTTTGGAATATAAAAAGAATGATCAATTCTTCTTGACAGGGTATATAGATACAGATTATGTAGGTTCAGTTGATGATAGAAAGTCCACTTTTGGATTTGTTTTCTTCCTTGGTTCAAGACCTATTTCTTGGGGAAGCAAGAAGCAAGCCACAGTTGCTCGTTCCTCAATAGAGGCAAAATATCGTGTAGCAGGGGCAGTAGTGTGTGAAGCAGTTTGGTTGCGTCACATATTAGAAGGATTGGGGGTACCACTGAACCAACCTACAGTCCTCTACTGTGACAATTAGAGTGTTCTCAAGCTTGTTCATAATCTAGTATTTCATGAGTGGACTAAGCATATTGAAGTGGATTGTCACTTCATATGAGAACATGTTCAACAAAACAACATTCAGCTTCAATACTGCTCAACACAGGATCAATGTGCTGAGATCTTCACCAAGCCTCTTGCACGTGTGAAGTTTGAAACATTTTAGGATTCTCTCACTAGTATTTTAAAGAAATGATGTAATAAGGGGGGAATGTTGGGTATTCCATCATTATCCACGTGGATAGGTAGTTTTAATATTTGTTACTGTATGTATTTGGATTGTTTTAATATGTGTGATTTATGTTATCCATTGTGAATTGCGTGAGTGCTATTTCAAGCACTTTGTTCACTGTCATTGTATGTATATAATCTCATTGCATAATGAAGTTGATTCATTCGATTGCTCTATTAATTTTAATACTATGAACATAGAATTTGCAATGCAAGGAAGTGGGTGGCAAATCTTGTCACCCTTGGTTGAAGAAGTTTCTTGCTCTCTATAGGGGTGTGAATCATGTTCAACAACTTCGTGTGATTGTATATAAAATTGGTACTTTTGCAGGCCCTTTGTAGTACATCCTTAACCCATTAAAATTTTCCAATGTCCTTTAGGCTTAGGTAGTGTGTGACTCATGGGCTTCAAAACATAGTAGGATACTTCTCCATCAAAAGTCTCCCAAAAACAATACAAGCAACACCATTATTTGTAATAAATTGGACCACATTGTGGCCCTACCTTAATGATCACCTCATCAAATAGTTTGAACAATGCCTCATATTTAATTATGTTTGATGCATCCATGGATTTTAGGAAGATTGTGTCAATATCAAATGTGCCAAGGAAGTAGAGTATGGTTCTTTCTATTTATTCATCAATTTGACATGATTGTGCATCTATTCTTTGTCCACTTCTTGTAATGTTCAATATCATTGCTCACATCTTTTATTTGCTTCCTTCAACATATTAGATTTGAAAGCCTCATATGATGGGACTTTGCACTCAAGACTTGCAACTGGAATGGCATTCACCATATTTTGTTAGTATGGAGACTTAACAACATTGAATGACAAAGGAGAATAATACCAAAAATCGTCAATGGCCTTCTTTGTTTGTTCATGAACATTTGTTCACCTTGAAGTCATTAAAGTGGGTTGTTATCCTATTATAATACTGTGTAAAGAAGACATTAATATTTTTCCCCATGTTTAACCCACAAGTTGTAGAGCTAGGTTTAGATTGAGCTTTTTTCCCATTTTTCTATGGTAGTTTTGACTCATAAAAAAAATCAACTTTGGCCTCTAAAGAGTTTGATCCAACTTGTATACCTTTGAATTTGTCAAAAGTGCCTATTGCACTTAATGGGTGACATTTGTAGGACACTTTTTGCGATGCTTGGCATCATACTTTGATTGCTGTGATAAATGCTATTTGAAGCAAAATAATGCTTCCATTGTATACAAGCCTGCAAAATTTGCATTTTACTTTATTTGTACCCTTGACCAACATGCCATGTGTCCATGCAAAGCCTATTTCACTTGGCTTGATGACTAAATTTGCAAAAAGAATTAGATTTAGGCTTTCAAATATTTCAAGGTTTTAACTTTTATTCTACTACTCATAGAAGAAACCTTTATAACACCAACCTACATTCTTGCCTTTTGATATACTTATATCTCTAATGCCAAACTATCCAATATACAACACCTCACTATTCCCAAAGGTGGGTGGAAGAGTGATGGTAGAAAAGAGCAATGCTCTTAATATTTGAAGCCTTTTAATGTACCTTGTGATACATGAAAGTAGAGATGTACATGAAAATAGAGTCGTATGGGAGAGTATCGCAACGTTGAAACAAATGGTACAAAAAGATCTCAACTCTTAGGCTTGTTTGAGGCTTGGGTATTGGAGTAGTAGCACCCCTCATTTTTCTCGACTCTTTATGGGGAATATAATCAATAATGATAGATCGACAAATGTGGAAAGAGAGAAGATAATAGCTGGCAAAATTATCTATAGTTTTTTATTACCCAATTCTCGAGAATCCTCAAATATACCTTTGGAGTTTTACTTCCCATGGTATAATAGGGTAATCTTTATTGAATGTTGTGTTTGGTGCACCATAGATAGGCTTAAGAACCGTTTTTTTTTGGTTATGTATATTGGATATTTTGCAAATGATTTTAGTACTTGACAACAAAATAAATATTTACAATGTTCACAATTGCTAATTATTAGGGTTTTTTGTTAGTTAAGTATGCCCTGTTTCTAACCCTAACCCTAAACCTTGAATAATTGAAGAGTTTAAGGTTATTCTTATGGCACACTTACCAAGTCAAAAACCCTAAACTTGACTCAACCCGAAAATGAAAACCCTAATCAATAAATTAGGGTTAGAGTTAGGGCATCTTTAACCTAAACCCTATATTTTCTTTTAGGGTTTAGGGTTAAGGTTTTTCGTTTTAGAGCCAGGGCTTTTTTGAGTTAGTGAATATGCTATAATCATTATTCTAAACCCTTAAATTATTCAAGGTTACGACGTACTTAATGTAGACCATAACTTTTCTTTCAAAGTTTAGGGCTAAGGTATTTAATTTAAGGTTTAGAGTTAGGATTAGGGCTTTTTTGAGTTAGCGAGTATACCATAACTGTAACCCAAAACTCTTAAATTGTTCAAGGTTTAGGGTTAGGGTTAAGATTAGGGCATATTCAATTAACAAAAAACTCTAGTAATTAGCAATTATGTAATATTGTAAATGTTTATTATGTTGCAAAGCACTAAAAGCATTTTTAAGAAATCCAATATACATAAGAAAACAAAAATTTGGTCTTGAAACTCCTCTATAGTGGATTGAACAAAATATCCAGCAAGATTACCGTCTTGTACCTTGGGAAGTAATACTCCAAAAGTATATTTGGGGGAAATAGAGATTGGTGTAATAAGAAAACTACAGGTAATTTTTCCAACAATTATTTTCTTTCTTTCTTCATATGATGTTCTATTGTTATTGGCTAGATTCTCTATAATGGGTCTAGTGAAGTGAGGGGTGCTACCACTCCAATATCTAGGCCTTAGACGAAACTTTTAGGTTTAGGGTTTTGATTTACTTAACTATTTACTCTAAGCCCTAAAAAAACTAGAGTTTTTTGTTAGTAAAATACATTAACCCCACACCCTTAAAACAATTTCAGGGCTTAGGATTAGGGTTAGGGTTTAACAAAAAAATATCACAGCTTAACCCTAACACTCACCCCTAGTTTTTTCCATGGTTTTTTTATATTTGAAAACAGAAAACCCTAACCCTAACTGCAAAACCTGCAAAAGTCAGGTTTTAGCTTTTACTACTGCTGCAGATATTTATAAATTAAGATGAAGTAATATTTACAATAGGGGCATTTAGAGGCTGAAAAATATAAGGTCAAACTGTAGAACATGTGATGTTGATTTGAAAAACTTAGCCATGCGATGGAATTCTGTTTGGTTGATGTAATTTTCCCAAAGACACACTGAAAATTTCTGAAATTGGCTGCACAATGAGGGAAAAAACCAAAAATTAGCATATATAACCAAAAAATCCTGTAGGGCTGAAAATCATGATTTAATTGGGATGGATGATTTAACTGTGATATAAAATTGCAATTTGACAGTCAGACTCGTTGAACACAATTTTTCAAAATACTCTGATTTTTTAATTGAAAATATTGGTTTTCAGGTTGAGTGGCAATCAATTGTGTTAAATCATGAATTTTGTAACTATGGTTTTATTTCTACAATTTATTGTATGGTGCTGAATTTCAATATATTGTAATTGCTTTAGGTAATTTGTTTAGATGTGGCTTTGCCATTCCGGTGATATCATCAATCAGTAGGTAAAATCTACTTCTCTGGAGTCCCTCTCAAACAAGATGTTGGAGACTCCTTTAGGGGCTGCCATTCTACTGCAATGTTTTAATGTATTAGAATCTTTGATGTCTGAGAAGGTTTATGTTTGTGAAATTCTGTAAATCATCATGGACTAGGATTTACAGATGAATTCATATATCTATATATATGTCCGGTGGTAATTAGTTGGAACATGCTTATGTGCATTTACATGGCAGACCTTTACCACCTATTCAGTTTCAATTCAAGCCTTTTGTATTCAAGTTTTACTATCCTTTTAAATTTTAACAATGTTTCATGGGGACACATTCCTGTGGGTCCAGGTGATGTCTCCAATGTCACATATGTCCCAGGGTCTTGTGAACTCGGAATAGATGCTCCCTTCTTCCAAGAGTGACCAGCCTGCTCCATTTGGTGCATAAAACATAAAAAAAATGTCAAACATCCATAAAAAGCTAAAGGGGAGAAGATTGTCATTGCAAATTCAGCACATCGTATTTACTTTTTAAAATTTCAGCTGCTTTTAGTTTGTTTGATTTATGTTAGTAGCCATCCCCTTGCCACCCCCTGCTGTCCCTAAAATTTCAGAAATATTTTTCTGTCCCTAAAATTGTGTTCCCATATTCCTGCATCCCTCGTCTTGGAAACTTGGAGGAACACCTGTTTTTGCTTAAATGTGCAACTACAAGACTGATTTCACTATTTTTGGAATTTTAAAGTGCTTGATTTTTAAAACACTTATATATAAATCTTAAATCTTTATAGGACTCTTAAAGTTAATATTATCTTCTATTTTATAACATTATTTCAGGTGGATTAGCAATTTAACAAAAATAGGACGGTCTAAGTAATTTGGAAATCAAGAAACAACAGAAGATTAATAAATCAAGTTAATGTTATGCGGTAGCCTTTAAATCATCATTAGTATGGATGATTTCTAAAACAGATAAATTCTGTGATGGTCTAATACATTGATAATAATTAGCATTAATTGAATTGTTGTGTCAGTTGACAGCTGTTTGTGGATAATAATGAAATAAATGTTCAATAAATAGCTATGCAAACATTAGTATGATTACTTCTTTCCTTAATTCCTAGTTCACGTAGAGGAGGATATGGAAAGATGATACAAAAAGAGCTAGAAGCACGCAGACAACTTGTTGATTATGGTGTGGGATCATTGGGCAATTTTCATGGAGGTGCCTCAAATTCTTCCTGTAAGATTTCTAACTCTTGGTCTGTTTGGCTTAAAGTCAATAGTTATTGATTTGTTGACTCATTCAGTTCTTGTCTACATAATAATATGTTTATTTCATTCATTAGAGTGTTACATATTCTTGAAATTATCCGTTATAGAGAGCATCTCTATTTGTCTAAATCTCCAAGAACAGATGTTCTCAAGGAAGGAGAGCATTTCTTTACTTTTTGGGCTTTAGAACATTGATATGTTAGAATTGTTAAAACCCCTTCCTCTCCACTTACTTATGCACATATTGAAATGCATATAATGAAAGGGGAAGGTGTTGACAAATTTAGAATTGAGAATCTGTATGTACTGATGTGCTAAAACTGCTAGATACATTTTTTGAAGGGCAGTGATTTTACATTTACATCCCGGGATTCAAAACATTGCTATTCTTTGTAGAACACACTAATTGTGCATGGCAACAATAAGTAGTTTTAAACCCTCTTTTATCTGGGTTTGGTACAGGTTACCTAATCTAAATTCTTTGAACTATGGTGAAATAGGGATATTAACTTAAAATTTGTTTTTCTAGTGCTAAATCATTTACAAGATAGATGTGGAGACACATAGATCACTAATTTTTATTAGCATCAATGGAGAATAAATAAAATTTAAAGAATCAAACAGTTTTATAATCAAAATGGCAAAAATCTATATCAATTATATAACTCTGTGCGAATGTTAAACTTGAATTATTAGATTCACCTATTAATAATATAAGCTCAAGTGAAGGTAAGCTCAATAAGCTAATTGAAATGTCCGAACAATTGACTGTAAATAGCAAGCACATGTGATCCAAGGTCCTGGTGTGCTTGGGGGACAACACATTCAAAATGGATTCAGAAAGTATTCTGAACAGACACAAATCAAAGACTGATGGAGTGCAAATATCACATTTGAGTACTATTTGGAAAAGAAGAATTCAAGAGCAACAAGACACCACGTTTGGACTCTAAATTACAGAGTATACTATGCAAAGTTTCTTTACAAGATCCAAGGGGTTAGATATATACCACAAGATGTTTGTTTTGTGCTACTCTGCCATCTCCCAAACAATAGTCATATTAACATACAAGTGTGCAAGGCAAAGGGACATCGTGGCAGCTAAAGCAACACAACTAATGATTGCTATTTGCCAAGTGTTGGTTTACTTCCTCAATTTATTGTTTAGTATAAACATTTCAAAATAACTATATGAAAAAGGGCTGACACTTTTGAGTTGCATGGTATATATGAAGAGGAGATAGAGCTTTGTGGTATTTTGCATGTTCTTTGAAAGGTTCTAAATCCTGTGCTAAAGATGACAAATGGTGCAGAGTATCATTGTTGCATTGTAAATTAATCGAAGTGCCAGTCCTTAGGATGAGTTACCCTTACTTGAGAAGCAATGGTCCCTATTGCAATAAGTTGTGGGAACAATGTGAAAAGTTGCTAGCAACTCACTTGCATTGCTATGGACTGTGGAAATATTATGTCTTTAGTTTTAGCTTCGATTGACCATCTCCCTTGGGAAAGAACTTGACTTGCTTTGATGATTTACTAAAGAGATGTCTATTTATTTTTTTGTGTTTTTGATCTTGGTGCCATTAATCTGATTGTCTTCTGCCCAAGTGTTGTAATTAAGTATGACCTCTCTTCGCTGAAGTTCTTATGTAACATTTGTTGTAAACTTTTATCCAAACAAATGTGGAAAGTAGTGGTGCAAGAGTTCTGTATTGGAAGCTGGATGCAAACTAAGATAAGTTGGAAGATTAAGCTCAAAGGTGTTATTTCCAACTGTCTTAGTAGTAGTGTGTGGGCCTGAAGGTGAATTTATCTTGCGGTAAGGTTCTATAAATCTTTTCTTTGCAAATGAAGCCATAAATTGTCACCAACCTTGAAGGTGTTTGGCACTGGATGTTGATCATGGCTATTGATATCTTGTGCATTTGATTCCAGTGTCATTAACTTGATCTGCTTCTATGTGGATGTTACAATTAGGATTAATGACTGTTAGATTAAGTTCTCCTGCAACATCTGTTATATTCAAACAAAGGTGAAAGCAACGGTTGAAGAGCTATGCATTGAAAATTGTGTACAAAATCAAGATAAGGTAGAAGATTAGTCTTGAAGGCATTATCTCTAACCCCTTTAGTAATAGACTAATAGTGTATGGACGATACTGAATATGCTGTATCTTGTGGTAGGTTTCTTGTTAGTCTATCCTTCTACAAATGAAGTCATAGTCTATAACTAACATTGAAGTTTTTTGGTGTTTGTAGTTGATCATAGTGTTGCTTATATTTAGCATTTGACTTCTGCATAATGGTTTGCATTGGCTGCTAAATATTCTGAATGTGCTAAGTGAACTTTGTAGCTTTGTCAATTTCCTTGTGATAAAATGAGTCATTGCTATGGATCATGACACAAGATAAACTACATTAGTACATGCCAATAGTCGGAAGCCTAAGATGGGCTGATGTTGTGCAAAGCTTTGTTTTAGCTATATGCTCAACCAAAGAAAAACCTTGCTGCCAAGTGTGATGCTTCTTTGTATCATACATTTGGATAAGATGCATGGTCATCTTATTAACCACTTGTGTCTGTCCATCAATTTTATGTTGGAATGCAGCAGAGTTTGTGATCTTTGTGTCCATCATTAATCAAATTTTTTTATTGAAATTGCTCAAGAATCTTGTGTCTTGATTAGATAAAATGTTAGATGGTAGTCCAGAGTGAAATAATGGATTTTGAGATTATAATGGAGCTGTTTTTAAATGTGGGATAGTCTATTAACATAGTGTAAGAATACCTATCGTTGAGTCTATCAATAACTAAATAGACACAATCATCACCATGCTTAGTACCATGTAAACATGTAAGGAAAATCCATGGAAAATTGATTCCCAAGAGAATTGTTGTACTGCCAAAGGAGTGTACATTCATTGCTTCTTGCTAGTCTACTTGGTGGTAGCAATTTTACAACATTTGATAAAAAATGTGACCAAAAAAAGTGCTTAAAAAATGTGAGACTTTCAACTCCAAAATGACTTGCAGCCTCACTAAAGTAAGCCTCCCATGTCAGCTTTTGCTTCTGTCTTATGTGGTGGACAAAATGTCCGATATGATACAAAAATTAATCTGGTAAGTAGTAATATGACATTGTCTTACTGCTATGCAATCCCTCATAGATATTTGCAAAGTTTGAATGATTTTTGTACATGTCTTGCCAAGCGCTGGTCTCATGTCCACATGTGCCAAGTACAGAGATAAGAGTTTGGAATTGGGGTGTGATTGGCACTTTCCTTTTTATGCCTGATGTTCATGTGGAGTTGTTGAAGGTATGAAGGCCATTTTTAAAGGGAAGGCAGTGATTAATGAGTTGAGAGGTAGCGATTACCTTATAAAGGCAGCAATTGGTTTAAACCAATGATTATCTTTCATAAGGCAGCGATCTAGTAAGAGATTAAATGAACTAGAATTAGTTTACAGACACAGTGATCAAGGTTAATCAAATATTATGTCCTTTTAGAGAGATGCCTCTATTCAAAGAGATGCCTCTCTTCATGGAGGCATAAGGATACAAAATGAAAAATAAATGTGTGGAGTGGAGAAGGTAGTAGTAGTGTGAGATAAGTGAAGAGTGAGAAGGGGAGTGGAAGCAAGTGTGTGGTGTGTAGAATGTCTTATCATTAAAACACAAGTAGATTTGTAAGTGTGAGTGTTAGAAGATATACAACACCAGCAAGTGTATGAAGAGAGGGTGAGTGTAAATAGAAGTTGCGTAATAAAGATTTGAAGAGAAGAGTTCTTCAAGAATACAAAGATTCCTTTTTGCAAGAGGATGGTGCATCAATTCCTTGTATTGAGAGATTGGTGTCTCTCACTGAGTTGGTGCTTAGTCTAGGGGATTGGTGTCTCCTATAGGTTGGTGCCTACGAAATTGTAATTAGTAAAAGCATTATTATGCCGTGGTTTTCTCTTGCAAGGGTTTCCACATAAATTTCGGTGTTCTTGTGTTGTAACTTGTTAGATCTTTTATATTGATTATTTACATTTATTTTGGTAGAAGTTTCATAATACTGATTCACCCCCTACTCAGTATAATCGTGTGCTCATTAGTTGGTATCAGAGCGGGTTTCTTCAGAACATAGCTTAACCGCTTGAAGAAAGATCTTATATAAGCACACATGGTAGGACAAGAAGGATATGGTTTCTCATCAAAGAAAGCACCATTGTTCGATGGAACAAATTATGCTCTTTGGAGCATAAGGATGGAAACCTATTTGAATGCTCTAGGATATGATATTTGGCAATTTGTGGTGAATGGTTATACACCTCCAGCGACTCTTCCAACAAACTAGGAAGCAAAGAGGGCCAACAAATAAACTGCAAAGGTGAATAATGCAATTATGTGTGGATTATCGGAATCAAAATTCTTGAAGGTTATGCACTACAAATCGGCCAAAAACATGTGGGACAAATTGAAGAATACCTATGAAGGAGATGACCTTAAGGTCAAAAGAGCTAAACTTCAAACTCATGGATGGCAGTTTGAAAGTCTCAAAATGAGAGAAGAAAATGTCGCCACCTTTTTCCTTCAAGTGGATGAGATTGTTAACACAATAAGGGGATTTGGAGGAGAGAGTAAAGATTCAATCATTGTGCAAAAAGTTTTAAGATCATTGCCTCTCAGATTTGATGCTAAAGTTTCTACTATTGAAGAAATGAAGGATCTAAAACCCTTAACAATGGACAAGTTTCATGGAATCTTCACTGCTTATGAAGTGAGGACCAAACATGAGAAAGCATCAAAAAGGGAAGCTGCTTTCAAAGCTGCAATGAATTAGTAAAACAAAGAATTCAAACTTAGCAAAATATCATATGATGAATTTGTTGATGAAGAATCCAATTTTGTAAGAAAGCTAAAGAAGGGCTTTGGAAAGTACAAAGGTAAATTGCCTTTTAAGTGTTTCAATTGTGGAAAGGTAGGTCATTTTACAAATAAGTGCCCTTATCCAAGAATAGTGAAAGTGAGGAAGGAGAACATCATTACACAAAGAAAGGGAGCAAAAATGTTCAGTTTCACAAAAACAACAAAAAGGAGAAAAAGGATAATTTCAAGAAAAGTCTCTACTCCTACAGGGATGTTAGTTCATCTCATGAAAGTGATACAGAGAGTGGTAGAGAAGAGACCCTTTTTATGGCATTGGAAATAGAAAATATTGAAAATGTTGGCAAAGAGGATGATAGGATACAGATGGATAAGGAAGAAAACACAAAAGGTTATAGTGCAGTAGATCTAGAGGGGGAAGTCATTTATGCCATAGGAGAAATTGAAAGACTTAGAAAGAACCAAAAACATAAATTATTGTTTCAAGAAGAATGTGAGTCTAAAAAGAAGATATCACAAAATTTTGAAGAGGCGGAACAGACCATCACTAATCTAAAGATCCAGCTAAAAGAAGCAAGAAGGATAGAAGATGTTGTAAGAACTCAACTAAAGAAAAGAGAAGAAGATTGTGAGAAACTTGAATCAGAGATTGTCTCCCTAAGGAAAGAATTGGAGAAAACTGTTGCCAAACTAAACAAAAGTCTTAAATTTGAAAAAGGCACTAAAATTTCGGATGATATTTTAAATGGGGCAGAGGCTGCCATTGATAAAAATAGGACGTGGTTATGAGGAAACTAAGGTGGTCAGCAAAGCAGACGATAAGGATAGCAAAGTTGAGACAAAAATGAAATCAAATGAAGAAAAGCCAAAAAGTTATGTGGTGCACTTAAAAGTCCCATCAAAGGAGATTGCAACAACAAGAAGGAAAATCAGGTTTATCAAAAGGCAGTCACAATTTCAAAACACAAAATATATAATCAGAAAATCTTTCCCCACAAGGCAACAAAACGTAACCAGGTTCTAGCGTCCTTTCTTTGGTTATTGTTTTTCATGCAATCAATTTGGTCATAAGACAAAGAATTGTAGGACTCATGTAAAAAGCCTTGGGTGGAATAAAAGTCCTTATGGATTTTGTAAGTAGAAATTACAATTCCTTTACTTCTTTGAACTACAATGTTGAATTTTATAAATGCAATAACTATAGGCATACAACATGTTTCTGTAGAACTATTTTTGTAGAGACACCAAAGAAAAATAAAAGGGAGGATGTTATGACTAAGCAAGAAGGAGAAAATGCAAAAGTTTGGAAACAAAAGAAGGAAGAAGGGAAGGAAAGATCCATGCTTGTTCAGATTGCTCTACATGTCCAAAATGAAAGAGATTAGTGGTACATTGATAGTGGCTGTTCAAGTCACATGACAGAGTGCAAAGGTAAATTTCTCTCCTTAAGAGGATGAATGGAGGTACAGTAAAGTTTGGAGATAATACACCAACAAGAATTGTAGGGGAAGGCACTCTTAGCCTAGATGGTGGAAGGAAAAGAACAAAGAACATGTTATAAGTTGAAGGATTGAATCATAATTTGCTAAGTGTAAGCCAAATGTGTGATCAAGGTCACACTCTTACATTCCATGAAGAGGGATGTGAAATTAGGAAAGTAGGAAACTGGTTGTAGATGCCAATAGAGTGGAAAACAATCTTTATGTTCTAAGTGGAATCTAAGGTGAAAAGTGCTGCATAAGTCAAGAAGATGAAAGCTGGCTATGGCATAGGAGGATGGGGCACATGAATTTTGACAACCTTGTAAAGATCAGCAAAAAGAAGACACTAAGAGACATGCCTAAGATCTATAGTGCTTTTAACGTCATATGCAAACAATGTCAAGATGGAAAGCAGACAAGAGTAAGCTTCAAAACGAAAGAATATTCTACATCTAAACCATTGGATTTTTTACACAGATCTTTGTGGACCAACATGCACAAAGAGTATGCAAGGTGAGTATTATTTCATGTTATTAATTGATGATTTTTCTAGAATGACTTGGGTAACCTTTTTGAAAGAAAAATTAGAAGCTTTTGAAAATTTTAAAGCATTTAAGGCCTTAGTAGAGAATGAAACTAGATTCAAAATCAAATGTTTGAGGTCTAATTGAGGTGGTGAGTTCACCTCAAATGAGCTCGTAGAGTTTTGTGAACAACAAGGAATAAGGAGGCACTGCTCAGCTGCTAGAACTCCACAAAAAAATGGTGTTGTGGAAAGGAAAAACAAAATAGTACAAGAAATGGCAAGAACAATGCTAAACGAGTCCAAATTATTAGACTTATTTTGGAAGGAAGCAGTGCTCACAACAATATACATTTTGAATCGAGGTCAAGTTAGAGGAAATCATGATAAAATCCCATATGAGTTATAGAAAGGAAGACTTGCAACAATAAAATATTTTAGAGTGTTTGGTAGTACATGCTATATAAGGAGAGATGAAGAGGATCTTGGTAAGTTTGATTTGAGATTTGATGAAGGAATATTTCTTGGGTACTCCTTAAAAAGCAAAGCTTATAGGTGCTACAACAAAAGATTGCAGAAAATGGTCGGAAGTGCAAATGTAAGGCTAGATGAGGAAATATACTACAAAATAAAGGCACTAGAAATAGATTACCAATAGGAAGAAAGTTGCAAAGAGGAAGAAGTAGAGGAAGTACTGGAGAATATTGAGCAAAGAAGCACAAAAACTCCATCCAGGACACCTTTTAAAGCACAACCCAAAACACCATCCAGATTTGTTTAGAAGAATCACACAAAAATTCAGACAAGAAGAAGATTGACTTCAAGTTGTTTTTAAAAGGGGAATTGTTTTGGATTCCTTAATTGATGAAGTTAAATATTTTAAAAGTTATATTAATTACCTCTTATCTTGGATGCCTAGGGAGTTGTGCTAAAAGGTAATTTAATATTATAATTGCATTTTGATGTTTGGGCATCCCTCTTTGGAAGATGAAGTGATTCAAATTCTTTCTTGGAGGTTATTGAAGTGTTTCGAATGCCAAGAAGAGTCTATTTATTGATGCCTTGCTCCTTCATTTGTATCTTTGGAAATTATGATAATGTTATGCTGCTGAATTGATTTCATAGCTACTTCGAGGAATGCATACCTCCTAGCACCCTTACTATGCCATTTTTTGGGCTTGAAACGATAGCTTCCTAGATGGCCACTGAAGATCGTGCTTCACTCAGGAGTGCGGATAGAGCTGAATTCTGATTTTATAAACAGATTGTTATTGTATAATATGTTTTTTTCTGCTATTGATTATGGTTTATGCTTTATTTCCTGTTCTATAGCATATTGTATCAGTTAGGGATTATTCTCTAACATACTGAGGTTTCTTGATGATATATCTTTACATTATTGTGCAGCTGAAGCTATCATTGTAAAGCTGGTTTAGTAGTACTAACAATTATTTATATTTCTGCACTTTAATATTTTGTAATTACTCCCACTGAAGAAGTAGTTGAGTCTTATTTTACTTTCAACACTTGTTGTTTAATTTCCCCCTATTGAATTAGTGGTAGGCTGGATTTATGGCTGGCTTGCCGCCTTATATTTTGTAATAACTTCGCTCCCGCTAAATAAGTGGTAGAGCTTTATGGTCGGTTATCCGCCTACTCTTTGTATTTCTAGCATTTAGTTCATGGTCGGCTAGCCGCCTAGAAACTTTGTATTTCATTTCCAGTTTGCTAATGATCCCCGACACCGTATGCTCTCACCTCACCCACATTGGAATCTTGGTGATCAAAAGGTGAAGGGTTACTATTCTTCCTGGTTATCATTTGGAGCTAACGCTAATCAGTGGTGTGTTGTGTTGATAAAATTTGAAAAAAATTAAGGGCGAATATTACGGTGGTATCAGAGCCTGTTTTCTTGCCATCCTGTGCTTTCAGTGCTTCATTTGTTAGATGAGTGACAGGGAAATCCGATACTAGGCCAGAGGGCAGAACAGAGTTCAGTTTCAGCTTCCAGAGACTCTTGAAATTGACACATTTTCAGAGGTTTTAAGAAACCGAGAAACACTCGTTGAGTCTATGGCTGACAAGGAGAAGGGACCAGCCTATGAGACAAATGACAGTGACTCTAGAGCTGGGGGAAAATTTGACATTATGTTGGACATGATGTCAAGGTTACTTGCAAAAATGGATCAATAGGTTACCCCAACACAGCCAAGCCAAGAGTTAGATTCTAGTGGTTCCAATTTAGAGCCAAAAAGAACAACAATTGGGCAACATGATGCCAATTCAAGGGGATCAGCCCCTAGACCACTCTTTCCTACCTTTACTCCAAGGGAGGAAGCGTTTGCCGAGCTTGAAGTCCCTATGGCAGATGAAGTTAGACAAAATTACATGGAGTATTCTTCTCTTCTAGTTGAAATCTGTGAGATTTTAACATTTGATTAGTTTATGAACTAGAGGAAGGGAAGAGGAAGTGGAAGAAATGAATATCGTGCTCCTAGAAGCCCTACAATGGATTATCGACTAACTCTTGGTAAAGCCACTTTGGCTCACCTCGAGGGAAGTGATAAGTGTACTGCTAGATAATGGTTACAATACATTAGAAGAACAATGGATGAAAAATTTGAGAAAAAAAATTAAAACTTGCTGTTAATAAAGCGTTTGAGAAATAAGTGCTTGTGTGTAATTCACATCCCACAAGTAAGCATGAGAAAGACAAAAATCAGTCAACAAGCATAGATGATGGAACTCAAAGTCTTAAAGGAAATGATGGCACAAGCAAGATGCACATGCCTCGTCAAAATGATCATGAGTTCGAAGGAGAATCTTTGACACATGAGATGTCTATGGGAGAGCCCCAAAACAGTCCCTTAGACTTGCATGTGATTGGTAGTGATGAAGATCAGTATGGCAATAACAACAAAACAATAGTTTTGAATTCTAATTTGGATTCATCCGATGAAGCTTTGAAGACTAATGTCTTCAGAAAAGATTTTAGAGGAGCTGTTGTGTGTGATGAGTTCACCAATGAAGATCATGTTGAGAATTTGGTGATGGATAAATCTCCTCTTGTTGTTGATCTAGTTTCTCAAGAATTATCTCATGAAGAAAGTTTGACAAGTAACCAAGAAGACCTCTATAGTATGCTTGTGACTATTTACGAAGATATCAGTTTAAGTGAGTTGGGAGATGACTCATTCAAAAAATCAACACTCCAAGAGGAGTACGAAGAGTACTTCACTATTGATCAAAGTATCAGTGAGGTGGAAGTAGATTTAGAAGACCAAAAGGCCCTTGTCGATGAAAAGTTTAAAGAGGATCTCAAGAACAAATTCGATTTTCCAATTCATGAAGCTGATTGTAAACAAAGGCTTGAAGAATTGGTAGAATTTGATCCTCTTCGTGATCTTGAACATTTTCTGTTGGTGGGTGGTGAAAGATGAGTCTTGGAGCAGTTATGAGGGTAGAGAAGACAAGAAACAAAGTTTTGATTTTAATATGCAACCTACTAACAATTCACTATCCTTGCAAATTTATAAGTGGGAAGGTCAGTTCATGATATCCATTGAGGATGAGGTGCAAGTCCTATTCAGATTTGACCACTCACATAGTTTGATTGAAGAGAGACAAAAAGGAGTTAGGAATAGAGCCATTCTCTTTAATTTGAAATTCATCAAAGACTCCTTAGAGATTATGAAATTAGAGTATCTATGCTGGATTAAAGATTAGGATTATGCCTACGAATTTGCAAAGAAGACCATTGGTGCATTCCAAGGAAGTGAGAGAAAGGTTGATAAGCTTACTCTTGAGCTTGAATCAACAAAGTGCATGCTAGAGAATGCTCAGTTGGGTGTAATGGAGGTAGAAGACTAGCTAGCTAATTTCAAACATCTCAGAGAGTTTGAGGACAAGTTACACTCTGTGACTGATAATCCTCCAGGCTTGCTTGGAAGTGAATGCATAAGAGGTTTAGAGGATTCAGTCTCCATATGGGAAGTATTGATTCATGATGACTTTCCCATCTTTGATACCAAGGTGTTATCAAAACATCTTTTGGTAGCTGCTGAAGGTTTATTTACTCATGAAGTTTGGGAGAAAGAAGGACCAAAACATGTTGTTTACATGCTTGAAAATCCATCCCTTAGGTTGAGTGTGTTGGAGTTTCCAAAATCTTGATGAATTTTGCCTCTCCATAAGTTTGGTTAGCCTCTTTGATAAACCCTTGTCCTCATAGGTTATTAGGGTTTTATTCATGAAAGACTGAAAATGTTCTAATTTTAGGTTGACCTGCTCGGTCGGTCATCGACCCCTTAAGTCATCTCTCGTACCATCCTGCACGTTTGTTTAGCAGCCCCATTTGCCTGCAGAACCGGCCACTATTTTCCCCACATGTCAAGTCTTTTCCTAAGGTCAGTTTTAAATTTAACCCGGAGACTTGAGCGTTAAGCCATTAACCCTGATGGGAAAATGTTCTAATTTTAGGTTGACCTGCTCGGTCAGTTATCAACCCCTTAAGTCATCTCTCGAACCATCCTGCACGTTTGTTTACCGGCCCCCATTTGCCTGAAGAACCAGTCACTATTTTCCCCACATGTCAAGTCTTTTCCTAAGGTCAGGTTTAAATTTACCCGGAGACTTGAGCGTTAAGCCATTAAACCTGATGGTCGCATCGCCGTCAGTTTGTCCATTTAATGCTAACATTATGAAATGCGCAGATTTCAAGATTCCAAGATTGGGGAAAAGATTCCAAGATCGGGGAAAAGTTCTCAATCGTACCCTGCCAGCTCGCGGGAGTTAAGTGACAACAAATTAAAGGCAGCGAGGTCGGCGAGAAGTTGACGCGTGTTTAGTGCAAAGTGCGGGACCCATTCCCCACTATCGCTCCCATGGCCCGACATGTTCAACGAGCAACCAAGATCAATCGAGTAGAACGATATTCACCATTCCCCATTGGCTCGTTGAATGAAAGTGAACGATGGTTAAAACCAACGAGATCAGCGAGATCTCGGCACGTGTTTCAGTCTACTCGGTTGGTGGAGCCCCATATGGGGAAGGTGTCATCCGACATGGATGAAAATGATTGGTTGTGAGCGTTTCAGCGAAGCATTGCTGGAAATCAAAGGTGGTCAAACAAAAGATGCTTGCTTGATCTTCCATCAAAGCAGAGGATCGACAGATAATATTCAAAGTTGGCAAAATAACATGTGATGGCCATTTTTATTCTATGCAACCAGCCCGCATTAATGGCTAGTATCCTGCGGAGCGATTGAGTCGATTTCAATTCGTGTGGCGACGCAAATGTTGGTAATCACGAAGGATAGTCTACGGATTCCATGCAACTGGGAATTAAACGGTGCTAGTACATCTGCCAACGAGCTGCCAGGGTTACGCATGTGTGATAAACATTAAGTGTGGATGCCATTGCTTCACTCGATAAATACAACAGAGGTAGTTGCTATTTGTGTCATTATCACTTAGCAGTTAGGCGTTTTCTAGTGTGAGCAGTTATCATAAGAGAAGATGAGTAAACCAGTAAGAAAGTCTGTTCGCTTGAGTTCACTAAGGTCTGGGTCAGACGCACCAGAAGCTGTTCCCACCATGAAGGCAAGTACTTCTTCTGAAAAGCTCGGACTAGCGCTTAGTAGATGCATTCGAAGACTGCAATTTCAGGGTGATGCTGCAGAAAGAATGAACGATAGAGGAAAAGGTCTAGTGTAGTCTCTTACTGGATCAAAACGGAAAGTAAGGTATGGGTGTGGCTCCTATGGATGCCAACATTCTCCCATCAACCTTACGAGCAACTCCTCTGGCAGTGGCACCGAGACCAATTCTGCTTACGGTCGGTATTTGGCTCTGTTGAATGATGGTCTTTCCTCTTATGAGGAGGTGATCTTTGTTATGCCACTGGCGGTTAAGACCCATAGTGGGAAAATTGGAACCGTGGTGAACAAAGAAAGGAAAGAGAAGGAAGCTGAGGTGTCCTCCCTTCCTCTGGCAACGGCAAGAAGCAATTGTGTGTATTGTGGGTGTGACGCTGGTGGTGGTGGGGTGACGGGAAATTGAGCATTTGCTGTGTGTGGGATTTTAAGGTTTTTGGGTTGATATAGTTGGTTGTGTTGGTCTTGTTTTTGCGTACGTGGCGCCTTTTGGTATTCAACATTGATGGTGTGCCTTCGTGGCATTTTGGTACCTGGTTCGTTGTGGCGCAGATGGCGACGAGAGGATTTTGTCGGGAATTTGCACTCTTCCTCTTGGGCGGCGGTTGCATTTTGGTTTTCCCACTTGCACCATGGTTTGAAGATTAAACATGTGGGTTTTTCTTTTGAAATGCAAGTAGAATGTAGTTGAAATTTTGATGAAATGAAATTCTGTAATGAACTGCATCTGAGCCAAAAGCTTGTTGCTTCCCTTGTGTATAAAAGGGAAACCATGGCTCATATTATGGGGAGATAGAAAAAGGATAGAAAAAAGGCCACTCTGGGTAGGTTTTTGGGTCGAGTGTATACTAATAGATAGGAATAGAGTAGTTTGTCAGCTTTGGGTTTTATGAATGAACTTATGCAATTACCTTTAATTGTTTCTTAGACATGATTCAAGTACAAGTAAATATATATAATTTTGATATATTTCTCTCCTACAAGTTTGGGTGAATTTTGAATTGAAATATTAATGGTATTTCTATTCTACTTTGAACATTTGTTCGAATGTATGTCTCTGTTCTTTGTGTTGATTCAAGTAATCAATTAAATACTTAGATGTGGTCATGAATTTACATTCATTTGCAAAGGATTTGATAAGTAGTGATGTATCAAAAAATTTGAACTCCCTGATGCAAAGTATTGTGAGAGTAGTCTATTTTATTATTGGGTCATCTTTGTTTTACTGATTCTTGCATGTGTGACTCCATTTTGCCCAATAAATACGGCACTGATCTCTTTCTTAATGATTTACTTAAGGGGTGAATCAAACAATCACTTAATGACCAACCTATAGCTAGGGTTTAAATTCATTTAAAATTTATTGATTCAAAGGTTTATGTATGGCAATTCATATTAAGGATGTCTTGATTTTGATGAATGGGTAGCAAATTACTTAGAGACGAGCCGATTTCTTAGTAATTGTTGCATAGTTATCCTTCATTCAAATGTGATTTGTGTCATGATGTGTTCAACATAGCTAAATTTTAAATGAACACACTAGGAATACCCTCCTTGGTCCCACAGAGCCTAAAGTGCAGGTGATCTTAGTTATCGACTAGATCTTGTTAGTTGGCCATTCATTTCAAGAGTCTTGAGTATAGGAACTGGCTATTCCTTAGAGATGTCTTAGGTGCAGTGGAAAACACCAACATAGTGATGTGTTAGTTCTTATTAGTCCATTTTGGGAGATGGATTTGAAGACAATGTTTGTTTTAGGCTCCCTTGTTTTTGAAACTTTCATGGATAGACTTTAGTGGTTCACCAAAGAAGTCAGTAATTTCTTGAGTGTGCATTTGGAGTTGATTGGCACTCGGGAATGTGTTGTGAATTTCTTCTGGGCTGTGGTGGACCACTCTTGGTTAGGTATCCTTGTTTGGCATCCTCGATGTGGTATGAAAAATCTTTTTGGGTATGGTAGGAAGGGTCCTTGGAGGGATAAAGATCAAAATTTCAGAATTAATGGTGTTTTTCCCTTCCTTACCAGCCACTTGATGGTCCTATTTGTTCATCAACAAATGGATTGGAGAGAAATTTTAAGTATGGATTGGAATGATGAACGAATAGTTATCCTCGGGAGTGATCATTGGTTTCTTCAAACTTTACCTACTCTTAGAGTTCATCTTATGGTGGTTTGGAGAGAAAAATTGAGCAAAGAATGGTTCTTTGCTGTGATGAAGTCTTCAAAGAGGTTGTTTTCAGTTGTGGATATGAGCAGATGTGATATTTTGGATGCTAATTTTCAGTTTTGCAGTAGCTATTTATCTTCTAGGATGCTGATTTTCCTTAAATCAGATCTCAAGTTTACCATTTCAGACTCATTCGACAGCTGGTACATTCATTTTCAGACTTTCCAATCTCTTATCAGCGATGTTTTTTGGCCTAAAATGGGAGAAATGAGGATTTGGAGTGATCTGAATCTGTATTTATATAGTGATCAAGTTTGTTTCAGTGGCTATCTTTGTAGATTTTCTTGTACATATGCTTGGGGCAGTGAACCAATGCTTGATTTGGTTCAACTTTTTGAGACTCTTGGAGAGAGATTGGTGAAAGTTTTCAGAAGTCTTCTCAGATATATCAAAATTATTCATAGGAAGCATTGTACATCTTTGAGGAGTTTTGAGGTTGTGACTGATGAGCTTTTGCAAAGAGTTGTTTTCTTTTTTGCAAGAAGCCTTGAAGGAGTCACAAGGGGAGTCGTGACTCTGCTTAATGCTTTGAGGAGTTATGCTGATGAAGATGTTTTTGAGTTGATTAGATTATTCTTCTCTGTGTCTAGAATGGTGATAGTCATTGGCATTGCATATATTGACTCCTCAGAGTCTTTTGGGTGTGAGATGCTGCAGGATCTTGATTCCAATCCTTCCATGTTTCTCAATTTAAATTTCATGCATGTTAACTCTTTGAGGTTGTAGGGAAGGTTAGTGTAGTTCTGGTACAATGGCTTCATTTGTGTGATCAGAGTGGTGCAACATCAGCTTGGTGGGTCTTTCCAGATATTGGATATGGGATGTTGGGATCCAACTTGGTTTGGTTTGGATCAATTTTAATGTTTGGAGTGTAGTGGTATTGCATGAGGACAAACAATTTTGGGAAGGGTGGACTGTAATGTCCCCATTTTAGCTCTACACTCTTTAATTGGAATTAGCCTATTTCCGGAAACTCGTAGGGTAATTAGAAATGAAAATTAGGGTTTCCTATTTTGTAGGAGGTTTCTGATGGGCTTTTGAAGGTTTGCATGCAGGAGTTTGGCAATGAGCTTTAGGGGATTTTGGAGAGCTTCAGGGTGTGGTAACATTCATTTCACTTTGGTACATTGCATGCATTTGATTTTGTTAACCTTTCTAGACACTTACTATTTTTAGTAAGTCATGACAAAGGCTTGGTTTGTGTTCAAATGAAGTTTGGGAACACATAGTATTTATGGCAGTTTTCCATTTTTGGTAAGTTCTATTTATGGCAGTGTTATTCTAGTAGCAGCTCAACTATTCTAGTCCACCATTCTATTTTTGGTAGTAAGGCAGTTTTGTTTCGGCATTGGCTTCTTGATTCCTATTGGAGCTTGAGTTTAATAACTTAGCCATTTTTCAGTGTTACTTTTTGGACCTCGGTGCCTAGGTGATCAACTTCAAGTTGTTTTTAAAAGGGGGAATTGTTTTGGATGCCTTAAGTGATGAAGTTAAATATTTTAAAAGTTATATTAATTACCTCTTATCTTGGACGCCTGGGGAGTTGTGCTAAAAGGTAATTTAATATTATAATTGCATTTTGATGTTTGGGCGTCCCTCTTTGGAAGATGAAGTGATTCAAATTCTTTCTTGGAGGTTATTGAAGTGTTTTGAATGCCAAGAAGAGTCTATTTATTGATGCCTTGCTCCTTCATTTGTATCTTCGAAAATTATGATAATGTTATGCTATTGAATTGATTTCAGAGTTGCTTCGAGGAATGCATACCATACTAACGAGTCTCGGACTCGGCTCAGACTTGGTTAGGGTGACTCGACTTGTGACTCGGGACTCGAAACCTGAACTCTGCGTAGACTCGGCATAGACTTGACAAAATGAAAAAAGTTGAAAAAACCCTAGAAATTTAGAGATTTTTAAGGATTTAAAACTTGTTTGAAGCACCCTTTATTGAATAAACCTTAAAGACACAATAACATCATTAAATAAAAGCAACTTTGATCACATACACAAGTATACAACGATCGCATAAGTATAAAGTGCACAAATTGTAGTTGAGCTGCTGAAGAAAATAGCATACTTAGATATATAAATATAGTCAAATGTATATACAAAACTCATGGAATATGAAATCCATGACATGAAATGTTTCATATAAATATGAAATATCAAAAAAATAGCCACAAGTCTATGGCTTAGTGGAGCCAACATCCTTCCTACGAAGGCTTCTAAGGGTCCTCGATGATGTAGTAGCTGCAGCCATAGTCTCTGCCTATGTCTCCATGCCACTCTCACTAACAACAACTGTGTCTCCTCGTGCTCTAGCCTCCTCCTCATCCATGGATACAACCTCAACCTGTCTCTCTACCTGGTCCACCCAATTAAGGTCCTCGTCACTAAAGACTGCATCTGTAGCCTCAGTGATCCACTCAAACTGTGGATCAACCTCCTCTAGCTTGATCGGGGTGGAGTCGTGGTCCAAAATCTTTTTGTATCTAAGGCGAAAGTTGTAATGAACATACTCCAAATCATTCATCCTCTCCATTGATAGTCTATTGCGCTTCTTGGAGTGTATGTGCTCAAACATACTCCAATTGTGCTCACAACCAGATGAATTGCATGGCTGGCTCAATATACGAATGACAACTTTTTGAAGGTTCGGTGTATCAGAACCAAACATATTCCACCAACTATCTGAAATGAGAAAAAGAAACAAAATCAATCTCATTTCCAACTTTAATTTTCAAGTTTCAAGTTTCAAGTTCAACATTTAATAATAAATTATAATATAAAAAGATGACAATTATGCCCTTAAATATATTTTTACCTGACAGTAATGTCGTCCTACTCTCTTTGCACAACTGATGTGCAAAGAAGTCTCCTTGGGGCTTAGTGAAGGCATCTATCTCGTGCACTATTTGTGTAGTAACAACAGGCAACATTTGTTCCATTGTCGAGTAGGGCCCACTAAGAATCTCTCTATCTAAACGTAGATCACAACTGAAATGGAAGGTGGGATTTAGGAAACATGCGGCTGCATGGATGGGCCTATGAAGTTGGTGGTGCCATCTTTGATCAATGATCTCCCAAATGGGACGATACTTCTCAACTCCACCATAGACGGATCTAATGGCCTCTTTGGCCCTATCCATGCCCCATAAATGTAGCCCATTGCGGGCTTCTCCCCATTAGCAACTCGTAGGAGAACTACCAAGGCTTTGGCTTTGACAAACTGCAAAGTGCAAACATTGTGAAACATTAACTTAAGTGTGAAGTTGTGAACGAAAATAAACAAATAAAAGTAAAATATGAATAAAAATTAAAAGTAAAACATAATGAAGAATTAAATTTTACCTTCACAATCTCCTCCGCTAGTGTCCAAAACCCTGGCTCATCAAAAATGCAATCAGCCACAACAATCCTTGCAGTGCTTGTAGCATAGGATGAAGAAGACCACTCCTCACCAACAAACATGCGCCTTAAAGCCCTTGACCGAATCAAGGATTGCAATGTGATAAAATTAGTTGCAAACCTAGTGATGCTAGGACAAGCCAACTCCCTCAACCCCGTGTATTGCCTCATAAGGTTAAGCACCCATGTGTGATTGTATACAAATTTGCAAATGTTTTTTGCGGAATCCACACATGTTTTGATCTATGGGAGCTTCCCAAGATCCTCCAATATGAGGTCAATGCAATGGGTGGCACATGGAGTCCAAAATATAGTAGGGTGCCTCTCCATCAATAATCTACTAGCAACAACATAATTTGTTGCATTATCTGTCACCACTTGAACTACATTCTCTTCTCCCACCTTAGCTATCACCTCCTCTATAACCTCACAAAGGTATGTGGCATTTTTGATTTGGGCGGAAGCATCAATGGATTTGATGAAGACGGTGTGACCTAAAAAAATAAGCAAAAGTTAAAACCAATTATTCAATAAATTAAAAAACATAAATCAGCCATATTAAATTATTAATCACTAAATCAAATTCAAATTTCAAATTATTCAATGCATTGAGAGAAGTACAATTACCTCCAGAGGAAACTAGAAAATTCAGCAGCGTCCTATTTTTCCTATCGGTCCAACCATCAGTCATGATGGTACAACCCAACCTTGTCCACTGCAAGCGTTGCTCCTCTAATTGTGCTTTTACATCTGCCATCTTTTGAGTCAAAAGTGGGCCCTTTAATTCATCTTCAGTAGGGTCTTTGAACCCCACCCCACATATTGTTATGGCATCAACCATGTTTTTCCAAAAAGGAGACCTAAAACATGTCATAAATAAATTAATAAGTTACTTAGATAAGTATTGTAAATGTAAAATGAAAAGTTTTAAGTTTTTAACTTTAAATTGGAATTCGATAATGAGATACATCTAGATTCTAAAATTTAAATATAAATTTTAAAACAATTAAACGAAAAAGAATTACCTGGCTACATGGAAGGGAATGGTGCAATAGTACTAGAAGTTTGCAATTGTTTTCTTTGCTACATCATGTACGTCCTTGTTCCAACCCATGCTTTGAAGTGACGGTTGGGAACTAGGAGTAGTGCGTGGTACAAAATATGAGTCCACCCTAGATTTACAAACTCTAGGGCCAATGCTAACACTCCCACTACCACTAGTAGTAGCTGCGCCAACAACACTAGGAGTAGTACTAGTAATACGCATAGTTGGTGCGGTAGCAGAAGCACTAGCACTAGGACGGTATGGAGGCATGGAAGAAGCATCTCCAACAACACCAAGTCCTTGTGACTGTCCAACTCTCACTAACTCCTCCCTTCGCTTATTTTTTTGTTTCCTTTTGCAATTCAAATGTTTTTAATTGCACCTGCACTTCACGAACAACCTCAAGAGGTGCTAGTGTGGAGCCCACTGCATCATGGACGGGTATGTGGGCAATATGATATTTCAATCTGTTTATTCCTCCATGATATATTGTTTTGCAATATTTACATTTTGCCTCTCCTTTTTTCATTCCGGGATATATTTCAACATGCTTTCAAGCAGGGTCTTTTCTGCCTGGGGTTTGACTTTGATACATTGTGAAAATATGGTTTGATTTGCAAATGAAAGTGGCTGCAATAACAAGTAGGGTTTCTAAAATTATTTAAGTTGCAAGTAGGGTTTGTTAAAAAAAATACAAGCTCAAAAAAACAATGATTTTACAAATTACAATGAATTTTTTGTTTAAAAACCACAAAAAAACCAATTAAAATCAAACTTACCTCTTAAATCTAGCTTGAAATGCAATGCAAACTCCTCCCAACTGCTGGTAATGAGCTCTCAATGCACCTCCTTGCTGGTATGAAGCTTCCCAAATGATTTAACAGCCTGGATTTGTCTTTAACAGTTTGCTAGTTTCCCTACAGTGATCTCTTCTTTTTCTTCACAACTCTCTCTTCTCCTCCTATTTTGCCAAACAAATGAAATGAGGTTGCTTTTAGGGCTAAGGAGATAATATAAGTGAAAAAAAATATAAAAAAACTTTAACTTATGCTTTTTTTTGGCCTTTTTGGCCTTGGCTGCGTCGGCCACGTCCAGGGCTCGGGACTATCCTGGACGCAGCGCGTCCGGTGAGTCCGGCTAGGACGTAGGTAGACTTGGCCGTGTCCACGTCCGGGCTCCCAGGATGTGGCCAGGGGTGCTCGGCTTGGGACTCGTTGAGTCCAGGTGAGTTCGGGCAAGTCCTGTTTCTTTGATGCATACCTCCTAGCACCCTTACTATGCCATTTTTCGGGCTTGAAACGATAGCTTCCTAGATGGCCACTGAAGATCGTGCTTCACTCAGGAGTGCGAATAGAGCTGAATTCTGATTTTATAAACAGATTGCTGTTGTATAATCTGTTTATTTCTGCTATTGATGCTCATGGCTGAAGCGAATTTCTGCTTGTACCTCATCATCAATTTTTATCTCGTTCTGGGTACTGGCTCATGCTGTTTCACTGTGTAGGGCGCCCAGTTCTGCAAAGTTTCAAATTTTATTTCTAAGTATTGAATTTTATAGAAGAGGTCGACCCTTCTTGGAGGCCATACCACTTTTGTACTGCTGCATTGGGATTCGTGCCAAGTTCCTGGAGCTGTTTTGGCACAGTTTGCTGGTTGGAAAATGGACGCCTAGGTTTATGGCTTCATTTGTCTGCTGTTCGAGGTCATTCAGAGCTGAATTGAAGAAGTTGTGTCCATTTTGGTGAATCTCTCACTTGCTGGTCTGATTTTCTATACTTCCTGTTTCTAATCAGATCTGATATGATTCTGGTTTATGCTTTATTTCCTGTTCTATAGCATATTGTATCAGTTAGGGATTATTCTCTAACATACTGAGGTTTCTTGATGATATATCTGTACATTATTGTATAGTTGAAGCTATCATTGTAAAGCTGGTTTAGTAGTACTAACAATTATTTATATTTCTGCACTTTAATATTTTTTAATTACTCCCACTGAAGAAGTGGTTGAGTCTTATTTTACTTTCAACACTTGTTGTTTAATTTTCCCTCCATTGAATAAGTGGTAGTGTGGATTCATGGCTGGCTTGCCGCCTTATATTTTGTAATAATTTTGCTCCCGCTAAATAAGTGGTAGAGCTTTATGGTCGGTTATCTGCCCACTCTTTGTATTTCTAGCATTTACTTTCTTCATGGTCGGCTAGCCGCCTAGCAGCTTTGTATTTCATTTCCAGTTTGCTAATGATCCCTGACATTGTATGCTCTCATCTCGCCCATATTGGGATCTTGGTGATCAAAAGGTGAAGGGTTACTATTCTTGCTGGTTATCATTTGGAGCTAACACTAATTAGTGGTGTGTTGTGCTGATAAAATCCGAAAAAAATTAAGGGGGAAAATTATAGCAAAGATGATGATTTTCTTGTAGCAAATCAAACTATGTATAGATCTATGATTGGAAGCTTGCTATTTGTAACAGCTACAAGGCCCGAGATTATGCAAGCAGTTGTTTTGGTAGGATAGTTTAAGGCAGCCCCGTAAGAAAGTCATGTTAATGCAGTTAAGAGAATATTGAAATATTTGAAGGGACTATGGATTTTGGATTGTGGTATCCAAGGGGTGAAGATTTCACCCTTATAGCATAAACGAATGTGGATTGGGCAGCTAGTGTTGATGACAAGAAGAGCACTAGTGGAGGAGCTTTCTTTCTTGGAAATTGCCTTGTATCTTGGTTAAGCAAGAAACAAGCATCAATTTCCCTAACTATAGTAGAGGCAAACTATGTTGCAGCAACAACTTGTTGCACACAGGTTTTATGGATGAAACAGACTTTGAAAGATGTTAAGGTTGAGTATGAGCATCCCATTCCCATACCCTGTGATAATACGAGTGCTATCGACATATCAAAGAATACAGTTATGCACTCTAGGACAAAGCATATTTCGATTAAGTATCATTTCTTAAAGGAGCAAGTACTTGAGCAACAAATAAAGTTGGAGTATGTTGCTACAAAGGACCAAATTGCAGATATTTTCATGAAGCATCTTCTAAGAGAGACTTTTGAGTATTTGAGGGAGAAATTGGGAGTTATGTCACTCTCATCCTTTCACTAAGTTCTTCAAGAGAAGCATGTGTTAAGGGGGAGCTATTCATTGTCTTATTCAATTAACTACGAATACCTTTTGCCATTGATGTCAAAGGGGGAGGAGTAGAGTTAGGGGGAGCATTTTAGTCCGGGGGAGAAGTTGTTCTTATTGCATTCCAAGATTATTTATATGCGAGATTGCCATCAATGACAAAGGGGGAGATTGTTAAAATTATTGTTGTCATTGATGTCAAAGGAATTAATTTTTCCATAATCCTATTGCTGGCCGACCTGCTTTTGCCAAGAGAAAAATCAGATAATTCACATAAGGCTGACCCCCTCTTAATGGCGCCCCATCTTGGATTTTATTTTGGAAATAAAAATTTAAATTTATTCAGTTTTAGGGGCCGACCCCCCCTAGGGTGGTGCACCCAGCTTTGGGCAAGGAAAATAAAAATTAAATAAAATTTATATGATTGGGCCGACCAGCATTGAAGAGTTGTGACCATTGGCTTTTCAAGAGATATAAATATAGGTCATTTTGAGGGGATTAAAATCAAGTTTTTATTGAAATTTCATTCTGATTTTAAGGCAGATTTTAGCGGATCTCAGCGAAGATGTAAGGAGGAAATTTGTGAAGACCATGAGCAGATCATTTCAGACTTCATGAACAGTTAGTTTCTGATTGTAAGGGCAGATAATTTTCAGACTTGTGAGCAGTATGTTTTAGACCCTTTGAAGCAGTAATTTTGAAGAATATAAGCAGACTTTGAAGGTGATTTATTGCAGACCTATGAGAAGAGATTCTTGAAGATCATAAGCAGATTTAAGGAGCATATTGAGAGGATGTGTAGAGGTGTTTCTAGATCTGATTCAAGAAGAAGGTTCATCACTTATCATTTTATTCTTTTGGAGGTTGGTGCCTCATTCTCAAAGAGATCAGTGTCTCTTGCTGAGTTGGTGCTCAATGGAGGGGATTGGTGTGTCTTGTGTGTTGGTGCCTACAAAGTTGTAAGAAGATTTCTATAAAAGCAATATTGCCATGGTTTTCTCCCGCAAGGGTTTCCACATGTAAAATTGTGTGTGCATCTTGTGTTCTAATTTGCTAGATCTTACTTCTGTGGATGTTTTAATTATTGCTTATGATTGCCAAAGTTATAAATTGAAAAAGTTATTCTTATACTAATTCACCCCCCTCTTAGTATAAGTGTGTGTGTGTGTGTTTCTTCAGCTCTCGGATTGGATAGTAAAGGTTTCTCCTAAGAAACAACATCATCCTCAAGCATGTCATAATCATCATCCAATGAAGCCCCTCTTAATGCTTCCTCCTTCACTTGGCTTGTGCTCTTACATCTGTTGTACATCTTTCAGAAAACATGGGATTCACATCCTTGACAATCCAATTCAAATTTGGTTTGATGACATCCAAGTCAATTGGAATATAAGCCTCATTTTCCTCCTTATTTTGAGATGAAGATGAAGATTGTACTACACAAAAATATGGTCATTGAGGTGCTATTGTGTATTGTAGGAATGGCTTCAACTACACTTTCTTTGTGTTCACATCAAGAAGCATTATATGTTGATGTTCTTACAGCGTCAGGCTGTATCTTCCAGACCAGCGTATGGCAATAATTGAAATGGAGCCTTAATGGCTATTTGAATTATATTCACTCCTCCTTTTGAGCCGACATGAAGCAATGAAGGAACACGTCATTCATTTGTGATAAGGCTGACCTCTTACCTCTTGGCGCGATTATCTATGAGGATGAATTACTTTTTATTGGATGCGTCTCTTTGAAAGATATATATTCTTATTGCTAGCCGACTTGTATTAAATAAGGTGGCGTCCCTTCATAATGTATATATATGAGTTTGTCTTCTCATTATTATTATCAAGCAAGTTCAATATTCTTTCTCTCATTAAAAGTGCGAATTCTTTAAAGAGCAGTTGGCGAATTTTCTAAGTGCAGATTGTAATCTGTATGATTGCATCTAGAGTTGATGCTATTCTTGGCCTTTGAGTTCGGCCTCATTGTACAAGAGAGTGTTGTTCTTGAATAATATATAAGAGAGATTTTGTTGCTGGGTTTTTCTCCCTCAAGAGGAGGGTTTTCCCAGGGTATCTGTTGTGTCTTTGTGTCTGATTTTGAATTTATTTTTTGTGCATTTATCTGATCATTAAAATTTACATAGTATCAGAGCGGGTTTGAGAGGATTGTGATCAGATTTATTCCTAATCAGCGATACCCTATTCTTTCATTCATACTTCTTTGTTCATTTTCTACATTAGTCAAGATGGTGAACGGTTTGAAGATTGAGGATAGACTCGAGGGAGCATCTAACTTCACATCATGGAGATTTAGGATCTTGCTTACCTTGCGTGAAAATGACTTGGGTGAGTTTGTGGAGTCTAGTGTTCCTGAACCTGAGGACGAAGAAGAGAAGCTGCAGTGGGTAAAGAAAGATATTAAAGCAATGAAGATATTGGTTGATTCTGTCAAGGATCATATTGTTCCTATCGTCTCTAAGTTGAAGACAGCAAGAGACATGTTCAAAACATTGGAAGAGATGTACGAAATCAACAATACCAGCTGAGCACTTGCACTGAAGCAACAACTACTTCATGTGAAGATGGCGAAAGGTGAATCAGTGATTGCATACTTTATGAGGATTTCAGATTTGAGAGATCAGCTCTCGACAATAGGGCATATGGTTGATGACAAAGACTTGACTATGCTCGCTCTCAATGGTCTACCTTTGTCTTGGGAATCTTACATTTAGGGAATCAGTGCAAGATCAAAATTGCCTAAGTTTGATCGCCTAAGATCAGATTGCATTCAAGAGTAATCAAGGTTGTTGGCAAGAGGCGTTGGTCAAAGTTCAAAGAATGAAGACATTCATGTTCTTGCCTCCCATGCTTCAAAGAAGAAAGGAAAAGATGGAAGGAAAGGATTCTTCTAGAGGAATCGAGACAAGGGAAATGATGATGCACCTCCCTTCAAGAAGAAGAGAGACATGTCCAAGATTCAATGCTTTAGGTGTGATAAGTTTGGGCACTTCGCTAAGCATTGTCGAACTAGACCTAAGCAACAAGCCATCGTTGCTGATGTTGATGATGCTTCTCCGCAAAAGGATTCAAGTGAATATTTGTTCTACTCGGCATTGTCAAGCAGTGTATCTACCGACAGACACTTGGCTAATCGGCGGTGGTGCTTCACGACACATCATTGGTTTTAAGGAGCACTATCAAGTTTGGTGGAGAAGAGTCTTCCGAGCAAGTCATCATTTAAGAGATGCTAGCTACTCGTGAAAGGTGGGACTCTACACTTCATTTAATTTCGGCATCCGCAATCTTATTTCTATTATTTAGTTGAGTAATGTTCTTTATGTTCCTGGAATCGCGGCAATCTTATTTCTATTTTAGCCTTGGAAGATAAAGGATATCAAGTTGCCTTCTCCAAAGGAAAAGTTCTAGTGTGGATGGAGAACTCTAGCTTCAAGGATGCTCAAGTAATTGGAGTTAGACATGAAAGCCTTATAGGTGCACACGTCCTCTACAAGCTTTGGTTCATGATTCTTCAAGTCTATGTGATCTTTGGCATGGAGATTGGAACTCTTTCCTTCCAGCCTTACCTATCATGGAGAAGATGGTGTAGGCCTTCCTAAGTTCAACCAGGAGCACGAAGGTACTTGCAAGGGTTGCGCTTTGGGTAAGAATATAAAAGCCCCTTTTCATAGTAGAGAAAATAGATCTAAGTGCATTTTAGACCTTATTCATTATGATTTATGTGGTCCTATGTCTATTTCCGTCTTCGAGTGGATTCTTGTATTATGTTCTTTTTATTGATGACCACTCTAGGAAGACTTGGATTTATTTTTTGAAAACTAAAGAGTCTAAGGAAGTGTTAGATAGGTTTAAGGAATTTAAAGCCTTGGTAGAAAATCTTTCTACGGTAAAAGAATTAAGGTCCTCTCGAGATGATAATGGTGGAGAATACAACTTTGGCCAGTTTCAGAATTTTGTATGATGCGGGGATTAAGGAGTTATGTTCCTATAATCCTCAACAGAATGGTGTTGGAAAGAAAGAACAGGATGATCATGGAGGCAAGGCCATGATCCATGATCAAGATCTGAAACCTTCTTAAATGGGGAAGCTTCTAGGACGGTTGTATATGTACAAAACAGAAGTCCCCATAAGGTCTTGGAGAATATGACTCTGGAAGAAGCCTTTACAGGGAAGAAGCCTGAAGTCAGTCATTTGAGGATCTTTGGATGTCCTGTTATGTTCATGTTCCAAAGGAAAAGAGAACTAAGTTGGGACGCCTGGCAAGAAGGGAATATTTGTGGGCAAGTGAGACATCAAAAGCCTACAAAATATACATTCCAGGACAAAAGTTGATCGAGATTAGTAGGGATGTCACATTTGAGGAAGATGTTGCATTAAGGAGATCAGGGGGATTCATATGGAGATGATAATGAAGAGTCTCCTCAGGATAGGGAGTTGACCTTGCTCTCAGGGCTCGAGGGAGACGAGAACAAAAGAGAATGTTGATCCTTGAATCCTTGAGACCTACCGATGGCCCATTGGCATTGTTATTGGGAGAAAGAGACCTCTATGGACCAGGGGTACCAAGAGGCTGAAAGTTTTGCAACTCCTGAGGAGGGAGAAGTAAAAGGCCACATAAGTTCTCCACATATATTGACTTAATGAAGTAGATTATAGAATCCGAGAGCCTACCTATGTTGAGGAAGCATCTGATCATCGGAGTTTGGAGAGATGCTTAAGCAGAGGAGTATCGGTCAATTCTGAGAATGATGTTTGGGACATTGTTCCTAGACCTTGCAATGCAGGTATCTTTAAATGGCTCTTCAAATCCAAGCATCTTTGTAGATGAGGAGCATTAGAAAAGTACAAGCAAGATTTGCATGCCGTGGGACCACCGAAGAGAGTTGATTGAAGAAACATTGCTCCTGTTGCTTTATACACTCAGAACCATCATTACTATTACTTCACTAGAGGATGGAAGATTGCAGATGGGCATGATGACAGCTTTCTCAATCAGTGATTGAGGAAGAAGTTTATATAGAGCAACGATGGATTTGAGGTTCATGAAGAGTCACATGTTTGCAACTGAAGAAGGCCTTGTATGGTCTTAACAGGCTCCTTGTGCATGGTACGAAAGATTGATCGTTACCTATCAAGTTTGGGCTTCTTGAAGAATGATGCCGTCTAATCTCTCCTTCAAGGTAATCAATGGTGAAGCATTAATTTTGGTCTTATATGTTGATGATTTGATTCTTACTGGAGAAGATCGCCTGATTCTTGAGTGTAAGAAGGAGTTGACTTTGTGAATTTGAGATGAACGATCTTGGGCTCATGCATTACTTCCTTGGCTTAGAAGTCTGGCAGAAACCAAATGAGATGATTCTAAGTCAAAGGAAGTGCACCATTGATATACTTTAGAGATTTGGTATGATGGATTGCAAATCCATGTCTACACCTATGGAGACCAACCTACATAAATTGAAGGAGGCTGCAGTTAGTTCAGACTTAGTAGATCCTACATTGTACAGACAGCTGATTGGATCCTTGATGTATCTAGTTAACACTAGACCTGATATTTGTTATGAAGTGAGTGCACTTAGCCAGTTTATGTGTGAACCAAGACAAATACATCTTGTTGCAGCTAAACATATCCTGAGATACTTGCGTGGCACAGTTGGATATGGGTTGAGGTATTCTTCAGATGCAGACTTGGAGTTACATGGTTATATTGATTATGATTGGGCAGGGTGTGCCACAGATCGGAAGAGCACCTCTGGTTGTTGCTTCAGTTTAGGTTTTGCTATGATATCCTAGTGCACAGGAAGCAGTCATCTGTAGCATTGAGTACAACAGAGGCAGAATATATTGCAGCTAGTATGGCAGCTCGAGAAGCGGTGTGGCTTGTAAGCTCCTTACAGGGATTGTTTGGACAATCAATGGGCCTACTATCATTCATTGAATAATCAGAGTTGTGTGCTTTTCATCAATCCTGTGTTTCTTAATGTAACCAAACATATTAGATCAGTACCTTTATATTAGATAAATAATTTGCGGGAGCTATATAGTTGAGGGTATATCAGCATTGATGGCAGATGGACCACCAAGCCTCTCTCCAGGATAAAGTTTGTGTACTTTTCGAGATAAGCTTGGTATGGTGGAGAATCTAGCCTTGACTGAGAAAGAGTCGATGTCGGTGAGCCTTGTTTAATGGTTCTTCTCTTGAGAGAAGTTCGAGGTGAAATCCCTTGTTAATGCATTTTCCTCTGAGACGGAGGAATTTGAGGTGCAAGCCCTTGTTAATGCATTTCTCTTTGAGATTTGAGGTGAAAGCCCTTGTTTCCACCCTCTGAGTTGAGTCATGGTGGATGTCATGTGTGTGACTCCATGACACATCTTGTACTTGTGAATGTCATGTTGAGGTGACAACATCACGTAAGTGATGAACACTTGTACACACTATAGTATGGTTGTAGCCATTATGGTTGATATCATGTTGAGGTGATATCTAATATCACGATGAGGTGATATTTTTCTTTTCACATTTGGTTGTAGCCAATGTGGTGGACATCACGTTGAGGTGATATGTCTTGTGCAGTTGGAAGAAACATCCCTAGCTGAGAGGGAGTGTTGATGTTCTTGCAGCGTCAGGCTGTATCTTCCAAACCAGCGTATGGCGATAATTCAAATGGAGCCTTAATGGCTATTTGAATTATATTCACTCCTTTTGAGCCAACATGAAGCAATGAAGGAACACGTCATTCATTTGTGATAAGGCCAACCTCTTACTTCTTGGTGCGATTATCTATGAGGACGACTTACTTTTTATTGGATGCGTCTCTTTGAAAGATATATATTCTTATTGCTAGCCAACTTGTATTAAATAAGGTGGCATCCCTTCATAATGTATATATATGAGTTCGTCTTCTCATTATTATTATCAAGCAAGTTCGATATTCTTTCTCTCATTAAAGTGCAAATTCCTTAAAGAGCAGTTGGGGACTAAGTGCAGATTGTAATCTGTATGATTGCATCTAGAGTTGATGCTATTCTTGGCCTTTGAGTTCGGCCTCATTGTACAAGAGAGTGTTGTTCTTGAATAATATATAAGAGAGATTTTGTTGCTGGGTTTTTCTCCCTCAAGAGGAGGGTTTTCCCAGGGTATCTGTTGTGTCTTTGTGTCTGATTTTGAATTAATTTTCTGTGCATTTATTTAATCATTAAAATTTACATTATAGGGATGATTCAAAATATGGATGTCAATCCTTTGAATATTTTGTGATTTTGCACCATAGTCTTTTTGCCACAAATCCCAAGGACAGTGTGATAATGTTATAAGTAAATGACAAATGCAGTTATTGAATAAGTCTACTATCTAGGATACTGCAATTTAAATTTTAGAAGACCTAATTTATTTCGCTTGGTTAGTGGGTCACTCTCTTATGAATGTATAGAGTTGGAGAAAACAACTTGCTCTTTGGACCCTTGTAAGTTTGAAACTCATCAAGAATTGTGTCTCTAAGGGTTTTCTCAAGCATTATCCTCTCTGTGCATGAGTTCAAGTTATCCATAACCTTCATATCGACAATGAAGGAATTTGAAAACAAAAGCTTGGGATTCAAGTAATAAGCCATTGCATGTGTGTTTTTTAAGTTCTTTGTTCCGCTTTTGTCAATTATGCACCAAATAGGTTTATTTTCTTTTGTTGGACTTGTAGAAATGCTAAATGACCTCCTTGGCCTTGTCCATGGCTTAATATAGATAACCCATTGAACTTTTTCCCCAATTCACCAATTGTGGAACCTTGACCAAAGGTTATGTCATGTAAAACAAAATAGTGTTGATTTGTAAAATAAAATTAATAAAAATTTGAGCCGCAAATATAAATAAAAAGTAATTGAAAAACTAATAATAGAGACATTTTCTTTCTAATTTCCTAAATAATAAGTTTAAAGTCATTGGGAGGATCTCATTTGTGCTCTTGAAAACGTATCAAAAAATCTTCACAACACTTTTCCATTCAGCCTTTTTGAGTATGGAGACTACATCTGCCTAGTGCTCATAAGCATCTACCTAAGAGATGTTAGAGAGATTGAAATGCTTTGCAATGTGACAAAGTTCATGGCAAATTGTGTGACTTGTAGTTGCACCAGCTCTTTTCTCTTGGTGTGCTCCCCCATAAGGTTAAGCACCAATGAGTAGTTGTAGATGTATTTAGTCATAATGTTTCCTTTTAAACCATGGTTTAACCTGTCCACGTTGTCCTATATCCTCAAGTAGAAGATTAATGCTATGGGTGACACAAGGGCTCCAAAAAATTGTAGGGTGTCTCCCCTCAAAAATTTCCCCCTACTATTACATATGTTGCTACATGATCAGTCACAACTTGAATAACATTCTTCAAACCCACTTCCAAGACCACCTTGTTCAATATATTGCATGAAGTATCAACATTTTTCATTTCACAAGAGGCATCTACTGAATTCAAGAACATCAATGGTCCACCTGAAGTCTCTAGATGGTTGATCAATGTGTGGTTCTGGTCATTTATCCACCCACCAAACAAAATAACACATCTCTTTTATGTGCCAAATTCTTTTTTGCTCTTTTACAATGCTTTTAACAACTTCGTTTGATAAGAGCCCTTTCAAATCATATGGACCAGGTGTCTTAAACCCCTTTTCAACAATATTCAATTCATTGACCAATGAATGCCATTATGAGCTTCACGCAACTTATCCTAGTTCAATGTAATACCTTTGAGCAAAGGTTGTGCATCAGGTGTATTATAAGGAATGAAGAATTCTTGTGATTGCATCTAACTAGAATCTTGTCTCCATGGGCCAAGAGAAAAGCCACTATATTAGTCTTAGTTAGGAGGAGAATTAATCACAATTGCAATTGCATCAACTATCCTCTTCTTTTCTAATTTCTTGCCTGCATACAAAGCAAGGACAACCTTCATCTCTTGGATAATTTTCAACTCAGGTGAATTACATGGCTGCATGTCTTGGCTAAGGATTCGTGTAAGGTGATATTTGAGGTGAGTGATGGCTCCTCTCATCCGCATGCCTTAGTAATTGCCCATCACCATTCTTTGCTTCATACCTAGTGTGCCATTTCTCTAAATGTGGTCCTTGTACTTGCTATTACTATGGTTACTTGTAGATGGCATTCAAATCTAGAAAGTTAGAAATTCTAGCAAAAAGATAAAACAAACAATCAAACAAAATTGTAAACCCTATGTCTGAATGAAAGAAGAAAAAGGGGAAAAAGGGAAAAAAAATGTTGGGAAAAATATTATTACACCAAAGCAGTGCATAGTGATGAATATATTATGAGAGGGGTTATAATTATTTAAACCTCCATAATTACCAATAACAAAAACAAGTAAATTTCTTGGAAAGAAAACAATTTAAGTGTTATCCATAAAAGACATTCTTTAAAATTTTAAACCATAAACTTTTAAAGCTCAAGAGATCGATGCCACACATTTACCAATTACATAGTACATCACGATACATGTTGTATGTCATGCCCCCGTTAAAGAAAGAAACAGATTGCAATAATTAGTTGGATACCAGCACTTTAAGTCTAGGAAAATAAAGTAAACATGGACAACAATTCTAATAAGGGGATTGATTAAGATTTTACGAATAAACAAGGGCAGTGATTTTCTTGTTATTTAATTAAAATTAAATGAAAAAGGTTTTAGGCTAGTGATTAAGGGGAATAGTTGCGACTCTTCCAAAAAGGCAGAAATAATGAAGAGGTGTGACTCCCTCAAACTTGAAGATACAAGAAGGAGAGCATTTCATTTGAGTAGGGGAGATATAACGTCAATCAATCAATCAATTAAGAATAAATATGATGTGACTCCTAATGTGAAATATTGTGACTCTTAATGTGAAGGGTTGTGACTCCCTCAATAATAATATTTAAAAGGGAGGTCATTTCCTTGTGGAGAAATCATCAAGCAAGAAATAAGAGAAATAAGAATAAGAAACATAAGACCTCTCTTGGCAAAAGAGATTGAAAACAACCATTGATTATATTTTGAAAAATAAATTGGTGCAGCCAATTAAGACTAAAATGATCATTACATCAAGAGGTATTTATTTATTAATATGCTAGCAAATTCCTCTAGCAATCTATTTTGAATTTATAGAAATGTCTTGCGAATAGGAAGGACGGCCAACCTTCTGCATTCATGAGAGCTGAAGGACTAGAAATTCTTTATATCAAGCACGCCACCTCGAGATGGATGGATTAGGGATCCTACCATGCTTGTGGGCTAGGAGGCCGAATGTACCAAAAATCCATTCCGTGCTCTTGGGTTTGGTTGAAGAGGACAATCTTCATGCGTCTTATCAAGATACACCAAATGCCTTGCACTTTACTTTTTTTATAGCCCTCCAAAAATAAAAAAACTTAACAAGGCCAACCTTCTTTATTTATTTATTATTATTATTTTTCTTTTTTTCTCCTTAAAACTTGGCTGACCCCAAAAAAGTATTTTTATTTTATTTTGTCATGTCCCTGATTTGTTGATGGTGGGAGATAGTGTTTATCAACACTAAGATGGAATTTAAATATTTTAAATAATATAATATTAATAAATAAACTATTAAATAATAATATTAAATATAAATTTAAATTAGTGAAGAAAAACTATTTAAATTTATTATTCTCTGGCCGACCTCCTTGAGGAAGGCATTTGTCTTTGGTGGCCGACCTCATTTGGGGGAGGCGATAAGTATGCATATTTATACTTGTTCCTGGCCGGAGTTCTTCATGACAAATTTGGTTGTAGAACACCCATACAGATCTACTAGTACGTAGCACCTAGCCGATTCACATACAGGTATTGGATGTTCCTCCAGTCCGGTGAATTCATCTTGAAATATAGTCTCTCTGCCATTCTGAGTTAGTGTTGTCCCCATGTAGGTGTTGGGTGTAATGTACCCATTTTGGCCATACGCTCTTCTTTGACTGATAGCCTATTTCTAGAAATCCGTAGGTTGATCAGAAGTGAAATTAGGGTTTCCTTTGTTTGGAGGTTATGTGGCATTTCTTGGTGTTTACTATTTTTAGTAAATACTATGGTTGGCAGTGGTCTTGTTGGTAGTACTTCAGTTGTTCTTTCTTGTTGGAGCAATTGGTATTTTTGGTATAGCTTCCAAAATGCAGTTTTGATGGCCATTATTTAATACAAAGCAATTAATGTTATGTTTCCTTGTTGACCCCCTTGGCCTAGGATGATAACTTCAAGTTGTGTTTAAAAAGGTGGACTTGAAGGGGGACGCCCTCATAAAGGAAAAATTAAATATTTAATGAAGTTTTAATTGCCATGAAGTGGACGCCATCTTGAGGAGGAATTAATAACTTTTGGAAATTTGAAAAGTTTCAAATGTGACTTTTGGAGTACCATGAGGGGAAATTGAAGACTCATCTCATTTTCTTTAAATATGAAGCTTTGCTCCAGCATTTGGTATCTATTGTTAATTGCTAAAGTTATGTTGTCGAAATGACATTGTGATTATTTCTTCGAGGGATGCCTACCTCCTAGATTCCAATCAATTTCGTGTTTGAGAGACAACACCTAATTGGTTTTTATTGCTGCTTCTCATCTAGACTAGCAGATGGAGCTCAATTGTTGAAGATTTTGGAGTTTTTCTCAGTTTTGGTGTTGCTGATATTGCTACAGCTGAAAGTGTTTTTTGTTAACAGCTTTTTGAGCAAATTAAATATCATTCTGGGTATGTTTGCAAAGTGTTTCTAGACTCAAGGCGACCCCTTCCACAAGAGATTGGAATTTATTTCCAAGTCTTTGATTTTATATTGCTAAATTGCCCTTTTCAAGAGCCATACCATCTGGAGAGCGTTGGGAATTGTGCCATAAATTAAGGGATGACTTTTGAGGCTGTTTCTTCATCTTGTCATGGGCGCCTATCCTCCAGAGGTTCACTGCACTTCGTTTCACGCCATTCGGACGTATTTTGGTGAAGTTATGAGCATTTAATTGATTCTTATAGTTGCTGGTTATTCATTTCCAGAATTGCAGATTTACATCAGACTTGTTTCAGTTTGAATTTCTTGTCCTTTCTTCATCAATAATTGTTAATATTTATCATGGAATCATTCAGTATCTTGGTGCTTTGAAAACATTGTAATATTCATGTAAATTGCAGCTCTCTTCTATATTGTAAGACTATAAACAGTAGTACTGTTCCAGTCCTTTATTGCTGCAATCATTTCTTATTTCCCACATTAAGTACCTGTTGTGACCTTTTCACACATAGCCCCATTGCAAATGGGGACCCTTCGTTTTTTTTTTGCTTTTTGGTTTTGCCTTGGTGTCGCAACTGCTTATCACCAGTCTTTTTGCAATGAGGAGTTTAAGTTTTGGAATGGTCACTCGAGTCGAGTAAAAGAATTTGAGCCTGGATCATCATGCAAGCGTCATCATTGTGCTTACGAGGCCTAGGAGATGAAGATCGACTGTTGTTTCAGTCAATTCTGACACCACCTACTTTTTAGGGTTTTCACTTTGGCCCCCTATTTTTAGGACCTACTTTTTTGGCACTTTTGAGCAATTCTGAGATCCCTATTTTTTAGGGTCTATTTTTAGAAAGTTGCTATTTTTGGAAAAAAATCTATTTTTAGAAAGTTTCTATATCTAGAAGGGGTCTGAATTTCGAAAATCCACTCAGAAGTTCGAAAAACTCAACAAAACTTTGAGAAAATCGACTTGAAAATTTTATGAATTCATGGTAAAATTCTGAAAAATGTTAAAAATCTGGAAAAATCATTGGAAAAATCACAGAAAAATGGTGAATAATCTGAAAAAACCAGTCAAGAAATCTGAGAAATTCATGAGGAAATCTAAGAAATTCATGGAGGAGACTAAAATTTATGATGAATTCGCCTAAGTATGGAGTCCAACCAGCATAGAGAAAATGAGTAAAGTTAATGTCAAAAGAGCTTCAGCCAGAAAAGGATGGCAAGGATGTAAGCCAAGTCCGCCTAGCAATGGCAAGGACATGAAGGAAGTCCGCTCCAAGATGGCCAGCCATAAGGTGAAGTCCGCTCCAAGATGGCAAGCCATAGGGTAAAGTCCGCGTTGAACAAATAAAGGTAATGGCATGAAATTGGGTGAAGTCCGCCCTTGTATGGCAAGGAAATAAGCCAAGTCCGCCTTGGACAAAAAAGAGAAGTGGCAAGGATATTAGTCAAATCCGCCCACCATAATGCAAGTGGCTTGAAGAGAGGTAAAGTCCGCCCTTGAAGAAGATGAAGTGGCAAAGATATTGGCCAAGTCCGCCTTGGACAAATAAAGGTAATGGCATGAATACTTGGCAACTCCGCCCAACAATGGCATAAATACTTGCCAAGTCCGCCCTCAACAAGAAAGTCATGGCATGGAAACAAGCAAAGTTCGCCTTTGGAAAGTAGTCTAGATGGCATAAAGTCATGCTAAGTCCGCCCACCATAAAGGAAAGATGGTTCAACACTTAGTCAAGTCCGCTCCAAGGAAAATGGAAAGAAATTAAGCCAAGTCCGCCCAGAGCACTATGATATGGTCTAAACAACAAGAAAGTCCACGATATGAAGAAATAGAGTGGCTAAGGCATAGCCAAGAAAAAAATTAAATAGCTGGAGACATGAAAATTCGCCTTGAAAGAAAAAGAATGGCTTGAAGGTAGATGAAGTCCGCCATGCTAAGAAGGAAGAAGAAAATTAAAATTTTTGCCTAAGTATGGACGTTGAAAATATTTAAAATATGCTTGGCCTTGAGAAAATTCGCCATACTTGGAGAAATATTTTTTTCTAAGTCCAACATTTATTTTCGCTTGAGACATTGGACAGAAAGAAAATTATGGCCAAATGAAATTGGACGGAAAGAAAATTATGGCCAAATGAAATAAGACGGAAATAAAATTTTGCCAGAGACTTAGGAAGGAAAGAAAGTTATGGCAAAATAAATTTGGAAAGAAAAATTTGCCTAAGGCAATGGCAAGAACTTCTTGAAGTCTGCCTTACATTTGAAATGGAAGTCTCCAAAGTCCGCCATAAGGAATGGTGAGAATGTCCGGACAAGAGGAAAGTCCTACCTTGGCACTTAGAAAAGAGACAAAGCACATGCAAAGTCTGCCATGGAAAAATGTTCACCAAGTTCAACTTGTAGAGAGAGAGTATGGCAAACAATGAGAAGTTCGATTTCGGGAGATAGAAATGAAGAGTTAAATATGAAATATGCTCGTGCCAAGATGAAAATGACGAAGAGAGTATGAAGTTTGCTTTAAATTCAAAGCAAAATTCACTTTGATATCAGGAGAGAGTGTTCAAAAATTCAGCACGAGGCCAGATTTCAGGAGAGAGAAAATGAAAATCTTCATCCAACATTGGGATTAATGAATAATTTTTGCCATGGCTAAATTTAAAAATAAAATAAAGATAAAATCAAATAAATTAGCCATTTTGGAGAATGAAATTTATAAAAACCTTTAAAAGCTTATCCTGAAAAAGTTATATTTTTTTACTGCAGGTGGATGACTACACAAGGCAAATCTTCAAAGGAGAAAATGGCAAAGAAAGTGTAAAGTTCGACTTGAAGGGAGATGAAAGAAAACTTGGAAGTCCACCCTTGCACATGGCAAGAGCAAAAGGAAGTCCGCCAAGAATTTGGCATCATGAAGACAACGGCAGGCACATCCAACTTACACAAGCCAAATTCAAAATTGAAGACAAATCCACCAGCGAAGTTTATTTGGGCACAAAAATGGCCAGAATCTTGAAGGTGTTACAAAATGAAATTGAATAGCCAAAATTTGGCTAAGTGTGGGAAATTCTTCACAGAGAAAGTTCCAATTTCCTCCATTGTGGTGAAGACACAGGGGAGTTCCTCTCCAAATTCGAGGCACTTGAAGAAATTCCAAAGCAATCCGGAAAGAAAGACTTAATAACTTCAAGTCTAAACAGGTGCTCCAAGGTGAGGTGAGAAGAAGAAACCAAAGTCATCCAAGATCAAAGCGCAAAGGACAGAATCATTGGCAGGAAAAAATATTCTAAGGTAAGAACATGGAAAAAGAACAAAGTAACCAAGGAGGACATCCAACCTACTAAAGTGGCGCCTTGACCAATTAGATTGTTCCAAGTCAGCACATCCAGATTCAACAACTTTCTATTTTATTTGTTGGTTCATATTTGGTAAAAAGGACAAGTGTCCTCGAATGTAATTTTCTCATTGGTCGAGGAGTAGTTAGTTGTAACAAACCCTAATTAGGATTTTATTCTGTAATCTCAGCCATTGATCCTTAATTAATCTTGGCCATTGAACTGTAATCGGGGAGCCTATAAATTGAGCTCACCCCCTCATTTGTAAAGCATGGAAGCATGTTGCAAAACATGTTAAGATAAGTAATTGTTGTGTACGATTGCTAAAGTAATAAGTAATGCATGCATTGTTTTGATGGTGATTACTTCTCTTATTTTGGAGTTGTCATGGTTCTTATCCCTCATCATAGTTTAGATTTTATTTCATGTATGTTAGATGAATGCAAGATCTGATAAGTATTGATTTATGGTGAAACTTTTTGCTCATACTTTCTTTGAATGGATGATTTTCGTTCAATGCGTAAAGTTAGCCTGAGCTTATTTTGTGGACGCTTAACTTTTGTCTGGAAAAATATTGTCCAATTTGGTGGTAGTTATTCATGACGTGAAAATAATAAGCACATTCCCTTGAAGATTGCACCCCCTTTGTGTATTGTCGTTGAGCATGGCGAAGCAAAGCGTGGTTATTCGTTTCACCAAGTCGATACCGTCTCTTGAATTCTTAGGAAGTAGATTAGAACTTCTGAACCTTTATCTCCTTTTTCAATTTTTTTGATCCATGACCCAAACAATAGAGCTTCATTGTCTAGACCTTCATTGTGAATTGAACAAGCCTAGCGTAAGTCCCTTTGTGTTACCAGCATAATCACATCAAACCACAGAGCTTATCCGCACTCATCTTAAACATTGGAATTACCGTATGATCTTACTTGCAATCTTAGCATACGAGGTAGTTTTTCAAGAGGGGATAGAGCGTCTTTGACACTTTATTCTAGAATGTTTGTTGTGTCATAAAACATGCATCAACAGTACCCCTGGATGGTTTACCGCCAGTGTGGAGAATAAGCTTGTATCTCTTATTGTACCCACTGAAAAAGTGGAGAATTCCCACTCCTGAGTGGATGCTTGCCGCAACGGATGAATTAGATAGTTTGAATCTTCATGGCTGGTTATCCGCCTAAGTTTACTTTCAATTTGTTATAAGTACTCTGCCATATGTTAGCACCTCGCCCTCAATGGGATCTTGAGTGCACATTCTTGGCGTTGAGTTTTATCTTCAGTTTCCAATTGCATTCTATTTCTGTATCAAATTTGGATCTTAGGGATCCTTTGACCATATGCCCGCCCCTCTTCCTTAAGTGGTTTTTGGGCGCATTCTTGGTTAGAGTTGCTTTGATAGTGTTTTTGGATTTGGCGCTAACGCTAATCAAGTTGGCCAAGTGTTGGTGATTGTGTAAAACTATGGCAAAAAATTGGTTAGCATATTTCATTGGGAAGGAGGTGATTACATCCTTTTGTGGCCGAGCCAGCGCTCTGGCCACAAGCCATACTCTCTGCCTTTCAGTCGCATCCAAAGTGGAGTGAAATTTTGAAGCTTTGCGAATTGAAGCCGTACACCCAGTGTGAACACTTGAAGCTATGCGACGCTGAGACATATATTGAGAGTATTTGTGCGACTTGGAGGAGTGTGTATACAATCATTCTTCACGCATTTTCCTTCATTGGGTCCATCGCTACATTCTATTAACACAAAGGTAGAAGAAACAAGAGGGGAACAATATCTCAGCTGCTTGCAGATTACCAGAATACCCATGTGAAGAGTCTCCAGATCCAGAGTTGGGCGTCAATTAGTGTTTGGCTTGCGATCCATGATAAGTTCCGTTATTGCTACAAAGATTTATAATCACCAGTACGACTGAGTGTATGTGGACTATCTCTTTAGATTTGAATGTTTTTATTGTTGTGTAATGCTCGCCAATCCTTAGATTTCCATCTTACTGTATTTGCTGATCATGGTGCACTATAGACATTGAATGCTTAGTGGTTTTCTGTTCTTAAATTGTATTGAGATTTCAGATTGTATTGCCAGTAATTTCAGTTTGTATGCACCGAAATATTACTCCAGTTTCGTTTCAATCAGTGTGATTTAGATGATAAATATCTAACAATGGCTTGGGTGTTAATTGTATTAACTATTTTGCAAGTTTGTTCTTAGATATTTGATTGGTTGAATTTGTTAAAGTATTGTTCTTAAGCTAACATCTTACAGTGGTATTAGAGCCACAATTTTGCCAGCTTGTGGGTTTGAGAATGCAGATCTACAATGAAAACATGAGTGAGGAGGAAGAAGATGATACGATTGCGGTCTCCAAAAGTGCTCGATGGTATGGAAGGTAGAAATATAAAGATCTTCTGTCATATCAAGAGTATAAAAGAATGGAGGGACTGGCTATACCCCTAAGTGAGGAAATTTTCAACATCTTTGACGAGTACTTAGGTGAACCTGAGGATATCAAGGACATCGAACCCTTTGATAGGTACTACATGAGGAAAAGAAACGAAGAGGTCAAGGAACACGACCCAAAGAACTCAATGTTGTTGGAAGAAACAAAGTTAGAATTAGAACCAAGATCACCAGCAATTACCAGTGAAGAAAGGATAGAAGAGATATAGGGATCGCTTGGTGATGATTCATAGCCTACGAGCGATTAGGGGTATGACAAAGAGCAGTCAACATGTTTCGAAGTTTGGACTCCTAGCCGTACATGTGGAAGCCCAAAAGAGGAGCCATGTTCACAGGTTCACTTCAGCCACATGAAGTCACAGACAAGCAAGAATCATCTTTCGCTCCTACTAGTGGAGCACATAAGTCTTCATGGCGACCACAAGATTGAAGGAAATGCCAAGCCCGCATTGATTGATCAACTATGTGGAGGTATGAATGCTACTAAAGTTCCATCGGGTGAGCCTAGCATTGCTTCACCAGTCCTACACCTTATTGGTAAGGAACCGATTTGTGCTTTGGAAAAATTGGATAGAGATGATGCTCACACACATGAAAGCAATACATAAATTTTGTCATGCAATGAACGAAGTAACTTTGAGGAAGATGAATTAAGCGATCACTTTATGATTGTGCATACACCCTCTAGACCATCAATTGAAGAGAATCATGAATCTACTTGTGTGTTGATGCCCTACTCTTATGATTATTGCTCTATTGTGCATGATGATGATGACGTTGGCTATGCCTTGATTGAATTTGATGTTGACCTAGCTACAAAATATGAGCTGTGTGAAAAAAGATGTCACAGAGGTAGCTGAATTTGGGCAGCTAGGTTGTGGACATAAATCAGAAATGACTGATCAGTTTTATGATGGTGATATTGAAGACAAATCAGAAATACTGCATGGGGGTTTTCTGTCCCATCAGTCACACACATTGGATAGGCAATTGAGGATGAGTGATAGTCAGATCGTGGCAGCCCTAACTCACTTTGATGACATTCATAAGATGATGGCAGATTTGTGCTGGAAGGCCCTAGGTGGTCTTGAAGGACTCAAAGGAGGTATCTCTCTTGATGATTTGCACAGACTCCAAGAGAATTTGACGAGGCTGTCCTACTTTCGGGACACATCATGGATGCATTTGTTTTTGATTGGAGTATACTTGGAGGAATGAAGTTCCAGCTAATTTGTGATCCTAGGTATGGAGATATTGTCATAACACGTGGTTTTGAGTTGCAAATACTTGTGTTACAGCTAGGCTACGATGCAAGGTATGAATGTAAGCATAAGGACATTGCCATTCCAGTCTTAATTCACAAGTCCCTACTCCATGCTTTGATGAGAGACTTTTGTCCTACATTGTTATACATGGATCTCCTTGTGGGTACTTGGAGGACAACGATTGCTTTGGTGATTTGGAAAGATATGGGACATCTCTTTTGGCATAATGATGAGGCACTATCATCCATTGCTGTTAGGGCCACTACTTGCATCATCATAGGTGTGATTTCCAGGTTTCGGGGTGCTGTTTTGACCCACATCAGCACCCCAGGGTGGACTAATATGCCTTTTCATATACCCTTGATGGGGATTTTGCACATCCATGAGATGTCTCTCAAAGTCAAGGAGTTAGTTGGTATTGATAGCCTTTCAAGATCCATCCTGTTGTACCCAAAACCAAAATTTTTGCTTCACTAAGGCATTTTGCTTAACCTTGTTAAAAGTGATGTCAGGTTGTTTTTGGGATTTTTAAATATGGAGTTGGTGTCAGTGTCATGTCAGTCTATTATTGAAGAGATTTAAGGAAAATGAAAATTTGAAGGTAAATCATCAAAATTTTTATCTCTGGAGAAGGAAGCACATTTTCAAATGGGCGCCCATCTTTTAGGGGCTCAGATCCTGTTTTTAGGGTTTGTGACCTCCAACAGACATTTGTCCGACATCATGTCAGCTTTGCAGTGAGCTATCAAGCTTGTCAAATGGACTTGTTTTGAGCAAGTTGTGGAAGAAACAGCGCAAAACGAGAGGGAGACGAGAATTGGCTAACACTGGTAAAAAGCGTAGCTTTTGGAAAAGGCGCCCATCTTTTTGAGGTGCCAGATGTATGTTTTTGACTAAATGCCATCCAAGATGTTTATCTCACATTTGTTCGAGCTTCGTGATGCATCCATCAGTGAGTCAATCTGAGTTGCAGAAGTGCTTGAACCTGAGGTCGAACGTAGGGTCAAATCTTAGTTAGAATATCAAGGAAAAAGCAAAAGAGCATATTTTGAGAAACGCCTGAGCTGTTCAAGCCTTTAATGCCTTCTTTTTGATGATATCAGATGTTCAATGTGTCTGTGTTACGTTCAATTTTCCGTTGCCTGTCTCCGTCAGATCAGAGGATGACTTAGCAGCTTGCAGTCGAAGTTTTTATATTATTTTTGTCATTTCCAGAAATGGCTGTTTGGAGGAAAAAAGAGCAACTTTTCAAAAAGGCACCCTTGTTTTTCACCCCTCAGATGATGTTTTCTTGGGAAATGTGCCTTTGCAGTTGTCGTGCAGAAAGAGGTCGGCTCCATAGTGAACCTGTGATCCAGTTCTGAAACTTGGTCAGTCAGAAGTTATGAAGAATTTATTTTTCCCTTTGTTCGAGATGCAGATGTCAAAATTTGGCTAACACTGAGAAAAAGCGCAGCTTTTGAAAAAGGCGCTTGGTTTTTTGAGTTTTCAGATGTCAGTTTTATGGTTTGCAGACTCAAGATACCTTTTGATCAGTTTTTCCTCAGCTCTGCGATGCACCTATCAGCCAGCCAATCGGAGAAGTCAGTCAACCAGTGTTAGAAGATGAACAGAGGCCCCGACAGAGGTTTTAGTTTGAATTTTCATGAAATTTGGCTAAGTCTGGAATTCGCCTTAAGAGCTCAAAGTTGGATTTTCGAAAGAGAGTTGAATGGACGCCTTAACTGGAGTTCTGACTGCAGTTAGACTAAACGTTTTCTGGGTTGTCATCTTCAGTTCATATATTGGCATGTTGAGTGATCTTTTAGTTTGCATGTCGAGTTAACTAGTTTGCATGTCCAATTAACTATCTTGCAAGTTGGGTTAACTTGATTGCATGTCCACTTAACTGAAGATTATTCTTGAAAGTCAACTGAAGTTCACATGCATGGCGAATTTTGTTGCAATTGTGAAGTTTTTGTGAAGATGGCGCTTCATTGAGTGTCAACTGGAGTTCCAAAGAGGGACGTCATTTTTAGATTAAATTATGAATCATAAATTTTGTGAAGTTGACACATTCACTTCTTGAATGTCAATTGAAGTTCCAAAAGGGATGTTATTTTTAGATTTGAAGCATAAGTGTGAAGTTGGCGAATTCATTCACTTCTTGAATGTCAACTGAAGTCTTGAAAGGGTTGCTATTTTTAGATTTAAAGCATGAAATTGGCGAATTCATTTCAACAAAGATTGTCAACTAGAGTTCTGAAAGGGACGCTTTAGTTCTAAATTGTGAATTTAAAGCAAGTGTGAAGGATGGTGAATTTAATGAAGATTGTCAACTAAAGTCAAAATCGCATGAATTTGTTAACTGAAGATTGAAAGGGAAAACCCTAAGCATGGTGCTTTATTTAGCATATTTTAGTTTCAATTAACTAAAATGAGGTCCAATTAGAAGCCAAGCGCCATTTTTCAAGCTTTAGTGCTTTATGCAAATTTCAATGATGAAAGCCTATTTATTTCAGTCTTGGCGTTCATTATTTCTTCATTTCAAACTTCAAAGTTTACATTCTTCTTGAGTGGACCAGCAAGCTAAAGGTGCTACAGGTGACCGAATTCAGCATTCTTCATAGCAACGAGTTTAGATTGTTTAGAGGAAGAAGATTCCAGTCTTTATTTTCACTTTGCATGCAGGTTTCATCAAGTTCCAAAGAAGAGGTTGGCAGATTTTTCAGAAGCAGACAATCAAAACTTTCTATCTTCTGTCTTATTTCTTCTATTTCTCACCTTAGGTACTTTCTTCGCATGTCAAAGAAAATCAATACATAGTCAGAATCTGATCATCTGGGTTCACATACTTCAGCATTTACAGCAAAACCCATGTCTTAGATTTTTTCGAGAAAATCGCCCCGTAGCCTTCATTCTGAAGCTCTGTGCTTTTTTCCGAGAATTTCTTTGGATGTGGGTCAAAATCACATCTTTTTGAAAATCTCATCATCTGGGTTTGTTCAGAATTCCGTTGTGCATAAAACCCATGTTCCAGATTTTCTCAAGAAAAATTGCCCCCGAGAAGCTCTAAAACCCTTACAATTCTCGACTGAAGAATCTTTGTATATCAAGCTAAACGACATATTTTCGCAATTCTGACGTTGTGGGTTGTCTTAGAATCCTTTTCTAGACAAAACCCATGTCTCAGAATTTTTGGTGAAGATTATCCTCCGATAGGCTATTTTTAGCCTCACCAGGGGCCATTTTTGCTTTCCGGAGAAAGTTGTCAGAATATAGTCGTGTTCACAGTCAATGGGCGAGTTTTTCAGAATGCAATTCACGTAGACTGAATTCAAGACCAAATAGGTCTTAATTTAGGTTTTCATCAGAGCAGCTGACAATGAAGCGTTAAGTTGCAAAAGAAATAGAGATCACTTCATTTACGGAGCCGCCAAAGTCACTCAAATCCCGTACCATTATCTTTGTGAAGATGGTACCTACGCTGATCTCGAGGCTGTGCAAACTAAGTTCCAGAAGCATGTTCGTGATATCTTGATGGAGATTTTGGATCACATTTCAGTGATTTCAGCTAGTTTCAAGAAGGCGACTGAAAATGTTAAAGAATGTATGCATACTGTCAAAGAAAGTGGCAGAGAACTAAAGAAGCAGACTGTTGTTTTGAGCAGCGTCAAAGTGCTAGATGACAAAGAGATCGATGAGTTCTTGGTTGAAGTGTTAAACCGAGTTGACATGGAGTGATCTGCCAGTTGGAACCTACAGTTAATTTCGAAGATTGAGTCATGAGCAGCAGTTAACTCGACTTTCAGTCTTGAGTTTACTTGCTGACTTAACACATGCTTATCTCATTCTTGGAATTATCATCACAGGAGTTAGGGTTAGGGTTTCCAGTTAACTAAAGGTAGTGTCCAGTTAACTTTGTTTTAAATAAGGACGTGCATGCTTGCACATTGTCCATTTAGGTTAAATGTACCGGTTAACTGATGGTAGCTTTCCAGTTAACTGTATAGTTTATTTCATTAGGGTTTAGTAATAAATCTTGCATGCATTGCAAGATTGTAGTTGACTCAAGGTGATTTTAGGGTTCCCTACACCTTGATGTATATAAATAAGAGCTTTTGCTCATTTGTAATTAACTTTTGCTTGAGAGAGAAATATATGCTGCGCCTACCTTGCCCTCAATATTGCTCTTTTTGTATCTGTTCATGTGTTTTTACTATTATGATGAATTGTTATGCCACATAGGGTTTCATGCAATTGTAATGGTGAATTCTTTTTGTTTTGTGCATCTTTACCATTGTGATCAATTGTTATGCCACATAGGGTTTCATGCGATTGTAATGATAAATCTGTTTTGTGAGTCTTTACTATTTTGATCAAGTGTTATGCCACATAGGGTTTCATGCGATTGTCATGGTAAATTCTTTCCATAGTTTAGATAAATCTGTTTTGTGTTCAATAAGCTTGTTCAGATTGAGATGATAGTTGTGCCTACCTTGCCTTCAAGTAGAGAATCTGCACTTGTTTATCGTCTGGTGTTGTGAACAATAAACTTATTCGGATTGAGATAATAGTTGTGCCACCTTGCCCTCAAGTAGAGAATCCGTATTCAGTTTATCGTGTGATGTTGTTATCAATAAACTGGTTTAGATTGAGCAAATAGATGTGCCACCTTGCCTTCAAGTTGAGAGTCTATACTTGTTTATCGTCTGATAGTCAAACCTTGCTCCGTTTCCTCATGCTTTGTTTTCTTGAGGAAACTGGATAGATTTAAAGTAGTTAGCTTAGTTGTAGTTAATGATCTGCGAAACTAGAAAATCCTTAGCTGCAACGTTCTTGGTTTTCTTAACCTTGTGCCTCTTCTAGCTGAGAACAAAAAGATAGGACTTAGATTACTTTTCTTTTCCATGCATTCCAGCACAATGAGGGAGCTTCCCCTCATAATTTGAAGAGAACTCATTGCGTAGTGTGCATAGTTGTCCGTACCAACTCTTACTCCAGAGGTGCTAGTTGTTACGCCAACACATCCGCCTCTTCATAGTTGCTGGACACGATAGCATGATGAATTGGGATCCGAGCATTGATATGGTTGGTTTACTCATTCAGTGGAATCATGATGAATTGCATCATAATTATGGGCTTGATGGTGTTTATATCAGAGTGGAGTAGCGGAAGACTTGGTACACGTGGTCATATCTCTAGGATCATATCTTTCATCAAGTGTCGATTGACTCAGCATTGGCTTGCAGTTGCTTGAGGGTAAGCAACACTTGGGCGGGAAGGACTATCATGTCCCCAATTTGGAGATGGCGGGAGATAGTGTTTATCAACACTAAGATGGAATTTAAATATTTTAAATAATATTAAATAATATAATATTAATAAATAAACTATTAAATAATAATAATATTAAATATAAATTTAAATTATTGAATAAATAATATTTAAATTCATTATTCTTTGGCCGACCTCCTTGAGGAAGGCGTTTGTCTCTAGTGGCCGACCTCACTTGGGGAAGGCGATAAGTATGCATATTTGTACTTGTTCCTAGGTGGAGTTCTTCATGACAAATTTGGTTATAGAACACCCATGCGGATCTGCTAGGATGTAGCCCCTGGCCAATTCACACACAACTATTGGTTGTACCCCTAGTCCTGTGAATTTGTCCTGAAATCTAGTCTCTCCGCCATTCTGAGTTAGTGTTGTCTCCACATAGGTGCTGGGAAGGAGGTGATTACATCCTTTTGTGGCCGAGCCAGCACCTTGGCCACAAGCCATACTCTTTGCCTCTCGCACACATCCAAAGTGGAGTGAAATTCTGAAGCTGTGTGAACTGAAGCCATACACCGAGTGCAAACACCTGAAGCTGCGCGACCTCAAGACATATATTGAGAGTATTTGTGCGACTTGGAGGAGCGCATATACAATTATTCTTTATGCATCTGCCTTCACTGTGTTCATCGCTACATTCTACTGACATAGAGGTAGAAGAAACAAGAGGGGAACAATATCTCAGCCACTTGCAAATTACCCGGATACCCCGCGAAGAGTCTCCAGATCCAAAGTCGGGCGTCCATTAGTGTTTGGCCTGCGATCCATGATAAGTTCCATGACTGCTACAAAGAGTTATAATCACCAGTATGACTGAGTGTATGCGAACTATCTCTTCAGATTTGAATGTTATTATTTCTGTGTAATGCTCGCCAATCCTCAGATTTCCATCTTACTGTATTTGCTGATCATGGCGCACTGTGGACATTGAATGCTTAGTGGTTCTCTGTTCTTAAATTGTATTGAGATTTCAGATTGTATTGCCAGTAATTTCAGTTCGTATGCACTGAAATATTACTCCAGTTTCATTTCAATCTGTGTGATTTAGATGATAGATATCTGGCAGTGGCTTGGGTGTTAATTGTATTAACTATTTGGCAAGTCTGTTCTCAGATATTTGATTGGTTGAATCTATTAGAAGTATCGTTCTTAAGCCAACATCTTACATTTTATTATTTATTTAATTATATTATTGATATTTTAATATTATATAATATATATTCTATGTTTAAAAACACTATTAAAATAGGGTGGATTAAAAGCATCTTCAACATGTCTGCAGTCAACTTTTCATGAACACTCAAAACATGTTTAACGATGTTGACAGTGAATTGACTCAATATGTAGCACTCTTCACCAACACACTCAGAAAATAGCAATCAAAAACTTCAGATATGTAAATTTCCCAGAATTTCTTTCAGCTTTACTAATTGTAAGGCATTGGTTTCAGTCATCCACTGCACAGTTCGGAATCAGCGCTAATAAACTTTTGAATGGTCTGTTTTGAGATGCTATGCACGACTCAGCTTACCATGCATAGGTCCAAAGATAGCTTGAATACTTCATCCTCAATCCCACGACTATCTTTAGACTTATACAGGAGTCTTCCAGCAAGACATGGAGTATGATATGGCTAACGATCTTCAAGAATCCCGCCTCATGAATTTTGCATATAATAACTCAGACCATCGCATATTCACACAATCAAACGTCCATTTTGAAATTCGGTACACACAATCTTTCCTTTGCAGAGGCTGGATATCACATATCACTTCTTTGAATGCTCAGATTGATAGAGAAAAACTTCTTCAAAAACACCTCGATAAAGAAAAGAAGATAATAATGACCATTCAAAAAAGACATGTCCTCTTCATAGTAGTCGATTCATCCAAGAATAAAATCTTCAGAAACTGTTGAGCTGACACAATGCATTTAACTGAAATAATAAAAATATCAGACCATAGCCATAGAGGAGCGGACGCTATATATAAAGGCAAGTCAGAGAAATGCTAAAGGAGTAATGAAGCCGTTTCATCCATATAAGAGCCGCCTAGGGGAAGAATAAAAACCGACGCATGAATTTTCAATGCAATATTGTTTGAGCCAATATTGATTAAGGGAGCCCACCACATCTTAAATCAATGCCTTTTAAGCCAACGCAACGAAGATATGAATCTCCATAAAAAGTGATTGCTCATAACCAATACACCACCTCATATACAAGCCGCCCCACTCATAAAATTTGTTAATTGATATGGCACTGTAAATTAATTCTGACTTGGCATAATGCACTGAATTGACTTGATGAAAGTAACCGTTGCTACAAAGAGAATAATTGAAGCCGTCAGAAAACAAATAATTCAATAGCCTTAGAAAAATGCATAGCAATCTTTAGAAACTTCAATAATATCTTCCTTCAAACAAGGCGATTTCATTTATTTGGACGTCGACCATAATCTATCTTAATAGTAGTTTGCATCCTTATTTGAAAACTCCAATTAAATGTATCGCTGCCACATTAAGAGTCCTGCCTTTACTTCAAACTTATAATATTTAAGCCTATTTCTTTTGTTAAAGGCATTCAAAGTCAAGCAAACAGACAAGCAACTGAGGTAGACAAGTAGGTAGCTGAAGTAGACAAGCAACCAGTTGAAGCAAGCAACTAAGTAGCTTAAGCAAGCAAGAAACCAGCTGAAGCAAGCAAGTAACCAGTTGAAGCAAGCAACCAAGTAGCTCAAGCAAGCAAGTAAGCACCTCAAGTAGGCTAGCAAGTAGCTCGGTATGCAAGCAAACACCTCAATCACATGGGCAAGTAGCTTAGACATCTTGACATCAATGACAAAATTCTCAACAATCCCCCCCTTTGTCATTGATGGCAACACCTTCTGAAACTGAAACCAATATTGCACCAAAACCAACTTTGAAACCAAACTGCTTTGAAACAATGCTGCCCCCCCTGGCTCACTACTCCCCTTTTGATATCAATGACAAATTGAACAACCAATGACATGGCATAAAGAATGAATTTGTTGACCGCATGTCATAAAATCTAACTTAGCACATGAAAATCATCTTAAAAGATAATGAAGATTTGATGAATAATCAGCAGCTTTACAAGCTAAGAGGTACTCAAATAACTCATTCCAATTCTCGTTCCAAAATTCCAGAAACACAAGAAGAATAACCTATAATGCTAAAACAACATGCATAACTGAAACGGGGCTGATAAAATGGAACAATGAAAGCCCCGCCGAGTCCAAACACCTCCTCAAGGATGGAGTGAAGTCACTCTTGACTCCTCTTTTTCTACCTCTTTCTTCTTCCTCCAAACTTTCTTAACAACTTTTTTAGCCACTTGTTGAACTTTCTTTTTGGTTTGCATGAAAGGATTTGCAAGATTGCTTCTACACGTCTTTGCAGTATGACCAAAGTTATTTTATTTGTAACATATAACATTGTAATTTATCCAAGGAGCAAAAGAATTCCTATTCACATATTTGAAATCATTTCTTGCATAAACTCTAAATTTGCAGTCTTGTGACCAAAACTATTGCATGAAAAACAATACCCATAAAAAAAAAGAATTGTTAAACCTGATCATATGATCTTGCCTTGAATTAGGAGGTCTCTTGAAAGTGTTCTTACTGAACTTTGAATACAATCTTTTGAGAAATCAACGTTGCCTTTCTGCTGTTCTTCATTTGTAGACACGGAACATTGACCTTTTTCAAAACCAACTCCACCTTTATCACCAGGAGATTTCAATGCACTAATGATCTTGTCAAATGACATAAAACTTTTCTGATTTATTTTTTCATTACTCAGTTGTGTCAATGATTTGTTTAAATTTCTAAGTGAAACAACTTCAGCTTCAAGTCTCTCTACATTCTCTTCTTTTACCTTATGCTGATTTCTGATTTCTTCTTCTATTCTTTTTGCCTCTTCAACTTGAACCTTAAAATCAAGTATCAATTTTTCTGCTTCTTTAAACTGATTTTTCAGATCAACAATCTTCTTCTCAGTTTCTTCAAGAGCTTGAGATGCACTACCCTTAGATGCATTGTCTTCTTGCAGCTGTAATCTCAATTTCTGATTTTTCTTTCTCAGTTTTCTGATTTCACTAAGTGCACTAACAAGTTCTGCTTCGAGATCTATTTCTCCTTCTTCATCATATAGCTCATCTTCTAAATCTTCTTTTGCAATCTCAGGCATATTTACTTCTTCAGCCATAAATAAAATTTCATCTACCGAAGACACATCACTACCTTCTATTGAGCTATTATGATCTTTTGAATAAAAACTTCTTGCATATTTCTTAAACTTATTTTTCTTACCTTGATACCCCTTCTTGAAATGTTTTGATTTCTTTTCACTATCGCTTTCCTCAAGCTTCTCATAAGGGCATTTTGTTGCAAAGTGTCCCACCTTTCCGCAGTTGAAGCATTTGAAAGGCAACTTGCCTTTGTATCTACCTGAACCCTTCTTCAACTTCCTTATGAAGTACGCCTCATCAAAATTAGAGTCTTTATTTGAACTATCATTGGTAGTAGGCTCCTTGTCTTTTCCCTTCTTAGAAACTTTGAAGGCTGCCTCTCTTTTGGATGAAGAATCAGAGTTTGTCCTCATCTCATAGGCTGTTAGAATGCCATGGAGCTCATCAACCATTGACTTATAAGCTCCTTCATCTCCTCAATAGCTGAAACCTTTGCATCAAAACGCAAAGGAAGAGACCTTAAGATTTTTTAAACAACCATAGACTCCTCAACCTTCTCTCTTAGGCCTTTGATTGTGTTGACAACTTCATCTACATGTAGGAAATAAGTAGCAACATTTTCCTCTTCCTGCATTTTGAGACTCTTGAAATGTCTTCTATGAGTTTGAAGCTTTGCCTTCTTAACTTTATCATCATCTTCATATGTTCTCTGAAGTTTATCCCAAATCTCGTGAGCAGTATCACAATGCATAACCTTTACAGATTCTATTTTTGACAAACCACATAAAATAGCATTCATGGCTTTTGCATTATTCTCAAAAGCTTTCTTTCCATCTGCATTTGTTGGAGGAGTTGCAGGAATTGTATATGCAGTAACTACACTTCTCCAAACATCAAAACCAAGTTACGTCATATAAGTACGCATTCAAACACTCTAGAATGCATAGTTAGAGCCATTGAGTAAGGAAGCTCTATTCGTAGCTAGACCTTCATGAGAACCCATGTTGCTATCAAAACGAATCCTCCAAGCGATTAAGCTTTCAATTTGAGGAACCCTGCTTTGATTACCAATTGAAGGGCACACTGGAAATGCTGAGGGGGGCGGGGTGAATCAATATTTCAAAACTTTAAAACTCAAAACCACATGGATCTGAAATCAAAACAGTAAGAACATTCATGAACAAGATAAACACCAAGATTATGTGGAAAACCCTTTCGGGTAAAAACCACGGCAAAATATTGCTTCTATTATCTTCAAAGGGCACCAACCCAGATTACAAGTGAGCACCAACACTTTGAGTGCACCAACTCTCTCAAAGCACCAACTTTGAAACAACTGAAGCACCAACTCCAGTGTTGCTGAAGCACCAACTTCAGACTTACAAAAACCTTGAAACAAAAAAAAAAACTCCAGTGTTGCTGAAGCACCAACTTCAGACTTACAAAAACCTTGAAACAAAAAAAAAAAGATCTTTCTTCACTTCACTCGAGAGTAATCAGATGAATACAGAATCAGATTTCTTCGAACTTCGAAAGATTAGCTTTTAAACCTCTTCTATTCTGCCTTATGCTTAACCTCTGTAAACTGCAATGTGAGCATTATAACATTCTTAGCACACAGACTTCTCAAATCTCCATAAACACCCACCAACACTTAAAATCCTGAAAGAGAAACATACAGCCCCTATATGCTGCAAAGGCTCACATTCACTTCGCATATTTGATCTGATTTTTAAAAGCATCTTCAACAGGTCTGCAGTCAACTTTTCAAGAACACTCAAAACAAGAGTAGTTTTCATGTATAACGACTTTGACAGTGAACCGACTCAATACGTAGCACTCTTCACCAGCACACTCAAAAATTAGCAATCAAAAACTTAAGATATGTAAATTTCCCAGAATTTCTTTCAGCTTTACTAACTGTAAGGCATTGGTTTCAGTGATCCACTGCATAGTTCAAAATCAGTGCCAATAAACTTTTGAATGGTTTGTTTTGAGATGCTATGCACGACTCAGGTTACCATGCACAGGTCCAAAGATAACTTCAATGCTTATTCTCAATCCTGCAACTATCTTCAGACTTCTGCTGGAAACGTCCAGCAAGACATGGAGTATGATACTGCTAGCAATCCTCAGGAATCCCGCCTCATGAATTTTGCATATAACTCAGACCATTGCATCTTCACACAGTCAAATGTCCATTTTGAAATTCGGTACACACAATCTTTCCTTTCCAGAGGCCGGATATCACATATCATTTTTTTGAATGCTCAGATAGATAGATAAAAAGCTCTTGAAAAACCTCAATAAAGAAAAAAAGATAATAATGACTATTTTAAAAAAACACGTCCTCTTCACAGTAGTGGACTCATCCAAGAATAAAATCTTCAGAAACTGTTGAGCCGGCACAATGCATTTAACTGAAATAATAAAAATATCGGACTATAGCCACAAAGGAGCCAATGCTATATATAAAGACAAGTCAGAGAAATGCTAGAGTAAAGGAGTCGTTTCATCCAAATAATAGCCACCTAGGGAAAGAATAAAAACCGATGCCAAGATAGTTGATTCACATATTTTGGTACTGATGTCGTACAGATGTTGTAGAGATAGTTATTAGCGATCAATAGCATAGATTATGTTAGTTTGCATCAATTTTACTGTTTTGATGAATATTTGCTATCAATGTAGGCTATCATTAATGGGTAGTTTTTTTTCGTACTAAATTGTGTCTTTCAGTCAGGTTCTTATTGTTCCTATCATGATAATTTAAATTTATAGGCTCTGGCTTATTTTGGGTCTGGACTGGTCTGCAATTTGGCCTTTCACACATGAAGATATTGTCTAAACTCTAGAAGGTACTGAAATTGAATTGCTTCAATTGTTTTCAGATGGAGGGCATAGTGGAGGACATGGAGGTCATGGGGGCTCTCATCGACATGGTAGAGGTATTCATATAGATATGTATTCAGAATCTGTCTTGGTCTGAACTGCTGTATTTTATGTTTATCCATAAATGCTCAGACATGCAAATACTCTCTGTTGAAAGAGAGAAGGTTTAGAGCCTGTGGGATGGATCAATTTGCTCCATGCATGTCCAAATATATCTATGTGAAGAGTTCAGTCTCTGTGGCATTACTTCCACTCGCTAGATTATAGTGTTAAATTGTTGTATGCAAAAATTAAAGCATGGGAATGAATTTTAAGAGTAACCAATTACCATCTGCAGATTATGGTCGCAAACGCTATCGATCAGATGATGACCGGGCAACAGATGATGGATCAAAAAGGAGCAGAGCCTATGATCGAGAGTCGAGGCCGGTATGCATTGGTCATGTTCGACTATTTGTTTCCTGTTAGAACTCCAGCATTTTTTGCTAGAAACTATCATTCTGATCTTGGTATGGATTGGTTTACTTTTTTTTTGTTGCATTGGTTCTTAATAAAAGAATTATATTGGTGTCCAGGAGAGGAATCCTCGTTTTCGAGAGAGTGGTGATTCCGACGAAGATGATAATGGAAGGCATTAAAGATCGAATTGCTGTGTAAAGTTAGTTCCATGTAAATACATTTCAAATATAACAAAGAGGTCTCTCTACATTTTGTAAGGCAACCAAAGGACTTACAAAATGTAAGTTTCAAAATTTTCTGTCGTATATCCTTTATACATTTTAAACTAGCACCTTGATATGGTATTTTCTTAGCTAAGGAAAATAAATGTAGATACAATATCCTTTCTGGAGATTTTCAATTAGTTTGTAATTCATTTATGTTACTAGTAACTAGATCCTATTACCTTAGAAACTTTGGAACAATTTTGGGGAAACATTGTCTAAAACGAGCAGCTCCTTCGGTTATTTTTGAATGTTTACTTTCACACAACCTATTATCAACTAAAAGTGCCTCAATTGTAAAATGCATTAAAAGTGGGTTTCAATCCAAAAAGGAAAACACAATTTGGCAGGAGTAAATGGAAGCAAACAACCATAGTCCCTCCTGTGTTTCTTTTCATGGCATATGTGAGCCCCCCTCAACTCCACCGTTGATGTTCAAGGATCACTTTGTAAAAAGGTTCATGGCACGTGTGATCAAAGAATTCTTATTTTTGCCCCAAATTTTCAAATTTAACCGCCACATGCTCTTATTCTTGGGATATCGTCTTAGATCAATAGTCCTATCTTCTTTGGATACTTAAATTTTTTAAAATAAAAATTACGTTTTTTAAAATAAAAATTACGTTAGCACTTTACCAGGATGGTCTCTCTGTACATTAATATTTGCTTATGAACCATGCATTTCTAAATAGGTTGATTAATCATGTTTTCTAATTTTTTTTATTTTTTTTGTATATTATTGAAAAAAAGGGGATAGAGTCACAACCACATCAACTGAGATGCAGATTCTTGATTATTGTAGGAATGTAAGATATATCTTCCAACTTAAGATTATTAGAAAACAATAAATTAAAAGTGCACACGAAGTTTTAAGCATCCACAATGAATGACAATTTCATAGTTGTTTTTCATATATATATATATATGGCCCATATATTCTGTATGTTTGCTTGCTTTTCTATATACTCGCAGGGTTGTCTATATGCTTCTAGATGATCTAGTTTCTTGTAAAAATAAGTTTATGTTTTCTTGTTACAATCACAGCTTTGAGTGATTGCATCGTGACTTGAACCTCCTCTTAAGATAATCTAGTTTCTTGTGATATAATAAGATGTGTTTTTTTGTTATAAACTTAGCTTTGAGTAATTGCAACTTGGCTTGAAACTGCTAGCCTCTTACATTCTATGAGACGATTTCCATTGACTAGACTGACATTTCTTTTGTTATATTATCAAATCTTCCAAAATCGATTGTGATGCATTTTTTGATCTATTCGTAAGTCTTCCTCCTTTCCCTTGATTAGTAGTGAAAAGTGTTTTTCTCTTGTAAATTGTGTAGTGGGACTAGATCTCATGCTTTTCTTGAGTATCTGATGAGTCTCCTTTTTTTGCAGGCGATCCTTCTGTTTTCTCTTCATGGCCTAGATTTACTTTGAATGTTTTTCAATGGAGAGACGTTTTGATCATTTAGACAGTTGTGCTCCCTTATTCGTCTTTGCATTTGAACCATTGTTGGTTTTTTCAGCCATGATTCTAGTATTTTATTGTTCCTCTTCTTGTATGCCCTTTATAGCCTTAGTAAATCCATTCAAAATATCAGACCCCCATGTTCTCTGTGGAGCCCTAACAGTATAAGAATTAACATCACAAGCTTGAACTTCTTTCTGTGCACGCATCTTCTTTTTTACATGATTATTGCATGCTTGATTATTCACTATTGGTCTCTTTTGTTTTTATCGCGTTTCTTTTTCCTCAAGAGGCGGTAGTTTCAAGGCATCTCCTGTCCGTCTTTCTCTTAATAAATGGCCATAATTGTTACACTTTTTCATCAAAAGGGATAGTAGTAGTTGACAGTTGTATCCATTCTAGATTGATCGCTTTCAAAGTGAGTTTTTTTCTTTTCTTGTGCAAGGAGTATTCCAGCTCTAGTTTCACACATATCCTTGAATAGTTTGTGAACCTTTTCCCTCCCAAATTTTGAGTGATGCTTAATATATTCTAGAAATCCACTTATCATTTTAAAAACATTTTCAATCCAAATCGCCACTTTTATGGGCTTGAATTTTATACGTTGTGTTTTATGAACAATTTATCATTAAACCAAAACATAGGCCACCCAAGGAGATCAACTCCTTATTCGTTTGGTTTGCAAATGTGAATGAATTATTGTTGAGGGTATATTCAAATCTTTTATTCTTTGAAGGCCTTCCATTGCTCTTTTTTTATTTTTTCATTTACATTAGGCTTCTAATAGCCAATTGGTGAATATTATAATCCAAATTTAAATCCCAAATTTAACATTAAACTATCTTTGTTGTCCTCAATAGAAACATTATATGACTTCAGATGGAACAAAATATTTCTTTCTAATCAAAGACATTTTCTTTTCCAGTTTGAACCTCTCTTTTAAATGTGACAAAAGGAGTCCCTTGGGGGTTGCATACCTACCATTACAAAATGCATAACGATTTTGTCTTATAAAATTGATATTCAAATATCTAGAAAGATGGAAAAATTGAAAAGATGACAAAGATTCACAAAGATCTAACACCTTGAAAACTTGGTAGAGGTCCTACTCTTGCACATTGTATATGCTGGCCTTCACTAATTTGGGAAACTTTTTATTTACTATAAAATTAGGTTTTAACATGTGATTTTATGTAGCATGAATATAAGATTGATCACAATATGTCCTCACATTTCCTTTGATCTTATCACTATGCTTCCAAATGTTAAATACCTTTTCCATCTAAATCAACTTGTTAAAAATAGAGTTTTGTTTATTCATTCAATATTTTAGATTCAAGTTAATGATATAGCATATGTAGTGTATCCAAACTTAGTGGGATTTTGAGGGGCTTGAAGGCTCAATGATATCTAAGGCTTGCAAGCTTTCTTTAACACACAGGTAAACATACTAACACAGTCAATTGATAATGAAAAACTAAATATCAAAATTTCCAAAAAGGAGATGGCTTACGCACCTTTGTTGCTACAAGAGGAATTGTGTTCTCCAATGTAGTGCAACCCCTTGACCACCTCCACTAGTCTCATGTGTTGTTAATTTGTCATCATCTTTAGAATGTATCACATAGTTTGCCATTTCTTTGAGTGTGCAATTTTTCCTCTTAGCTAAACTATTATGTTGAGGGGTGTTGGGTCTAGCATATTGAAGTTGAATGCCTACTTGTTCATAAAAGGTAATCATTTAATTAATGACAAACTCTCCTCTATTATCTATTTTGAGTTGTTGAATCTTTCTCTTTGATATATTTTCAACAAGGGGTTTAATTTTTTTGAAGTTCTTAAAAACTTCTCTTTTATTTTTTAGAAGGCGTACTCATGTGCTATGAGAGAAATTATCAATACATGTAAGCACACATTTATGATTTTGGAAAGAGACACTGGTTAAGGACATAAGATCACTATGAACCAATTGTAATTTGTCAATTGCAGTTTCAAATTTACCTTTGGGAAATGGATCCTTGTGCTATTTGCCAAGTGCACAACCCAGGAAAGCACCATTTGTGAAAAATTTCCATAAATTAATGGCCATGTTATGCTTACTAAGTTCCTACAATTATTGATAGTTGAGATGACCAAATCGTTCATGCTAAAGGCATTTGCATGTGAAGGATAACTTTGTAGGAGTTACTCAAGCTCTAATACCATGTAGGAGTTGATAGTGAGCTCCCACAACCTAGGATCACCTACCAAACAAAAGATACACCATCCATAGGAGAGTATGGCAAGAGCATAACTTGCTTGATAATGATGCAATAATGTACAAGTACATCTCCTATGATTTACAAAGTGTACACGAGGCCTTGCTTATATGTGCAAGGTGAGAGATATGATTAGACAAGATGATGACAAGTATCTTAATCCCATAACATGAGACAACTAGCATAACAAATATTAAATAACCTAGGACACAAGGAGTAAATGACATAAGTTAAGATCTAATGACAACTAAGATTTGTAGAAAGATTCTTAGAATCTAAATAAACCTAATATGTGAATAAGACGTACTAGGTGAGCTAGATACACAAAACACCTTATTCACACCAACACCCCCCTTTAGGTGCAACCTAGGGAGAAATAAACAAATGCAACAATGCATATATGATGCGAAGATTATAGGTCTTGCCTATGGGCCCATGTGTTAGGTATCTATTTACAAATGATCTCTCACAAACAAAGAAAAACCACATGGGAAAAAACCCCTCCCCAAAAGAGAGAATACATGAAAACAATCATGTACAAATGATGGAATAAGTGATGAATGAAGGACTTAACATGATGTTAAAATTGCACACAAGTAAAAAAATTGCCTTTCTTGTTTTTACAAAAAATAACCCTCTTTCCTATTTCTAATACTAAAAATTTCTATTTTTTGAAATTAAATTCCTATGTTCTTTTATGAAATAGAACCTCAGACAGGGATGTAATTGATCTCAACCCAAACTTGATTTAGAAAATACTAGGTTTGGGAGTGTTTTATTGGCTTGGAAATGTACTTATCCCATTTGTAAGTAGTGAACATGGCCTAGTATTTTAGGGCACTAACTATGGAGGATTCCACTATTTGGTAATAACACTATCCTATCTTTGAGGTACACAAAGAGTGACTTTTTGAGGCCAATTGTATATTGGTGTAGTACAAAATCAAATGACAATAATATACTTCCTATTAGAAAAAAATATATCTTAGGTGCTTCCTACATATCATGAGGTACATGGAATCTTAACTTTGTATTTAACAAATGTTCAACCCTTAGTACCCCACTATGTTTACCAATTTTTGATTAACCAAGATTCCACAAAATAAAAAAAGTGAGAGCATAAGATTGGTTATTTGTAGTAAACCACTAAACTATATGCTTAAAAGTTGCTTGCAAAAGGTAGAGAAAAACTACAACAAAGATCTATGAAAAAAGATAAAATTATGTATTATTGATCTTTATACCTCTATGTTGCAAATAGTGAAGCTTTTATAGCTCTCATACCATATTAAAATTTGTTCTCCAAAACCACTGTAGCTACCATAAGACATTCAACTACATGCACATAGAAATATGGTAAATCAATGAAAGCTAAACTAGTTACATAAAATTGATTTAGATTAAGGGTAGCATTACTACTACCTTTTTATTGGAAAACTCTAGTTTGAATTCACCATAATTATGTTAATTCTCTTCCATAATGATACCTCAACCATTGGCACTCTATGTTCTTATAAAGATAAATTAAATGCTAGAGACAATATTTAGAGAGTAAATATCTAAAAGAATTAGTCTTATTAAGAGAGTTAATTAGTAAAACATAACTCTTTAAGAGTAGTTTAAATAATAAAACAAATCTAATTAAGATAGAACTTGATTATTAATACAAATAATATACCTGGATAAGTGAACTCTAATTAATGTATTATCCATGAATTATTATAATGGATGTCCATGGGTTATTACAAGGAACATTAAGGGATTATATTATAATGAATATACAAATGCATCTTAAAACCTTATAGATTGAACATACTAGCTACACTAAAATTAACATATTTGTGAACCACCCTAAGGATATGTACATACACAACTAGGTCCTTACAAAAAACCACAAAATTAACTAAATTTCACTTTTGAGGGCCACAATTTTCCTTTGCAAACTTATTGTTGGGTCATGCTTCTGATAGGGGAGCTCATCCTCATATAACATACCATCCAGAACAATAGACCATGAAAGAAAAAATGTTGATCCATCACCTGCACCTCTATAATATATCCCTAAATTCTTCTACAACATAGGCACTACAAGTTCTTAAGACACTTGTATTGACCAAACCTTCCCAAATAATAAATTTAAGTGAGGGAAGACTAGGGATAAAATAAAATATTTGTTAGCATTATGTGAACGAGGATAATGGAAAGATCAATCAAAAGGGACAAACAACAAGCGGGTTAGATCAAATCACAAACCAAGACCCAATTAACCAAATTAAACCCATTACCAATGAAGTCATTAGCTATAATCAAATAAAAGTAAACAAGAAATGAAAGCATAAATGAAATTTAAACCTACTTTTACCTCACCCAAAGATGCTAACCCTTACTTCATTGTTGATAATGTGAGATTATGCCTTTAGGATATGTAGATTGCTCATGCTTAACATAACCCAATTGTGCAAAAGCTTAAAAGATTGATGGCTATAGAGGCTAGATTTCTATGGAGCTCAAATTATAAATTGAGGAGATCAATTACAAATTTGAGAGAGAGATCCATTGAGTGCGAGATGAAGGCTTGTTTTATAGAGCTCAAGATGTTTGATCAACGATTGAGATTGAAAGTTTAAATCAATGGTTGAGAGTGAATGATGGAGAGGCCATGCATGTTGAAGAAGAGTTCAGTTAACTGAACCTCTTCCCTAAATTTTAGGAGATAATTTAAGATATTTTTGGAGGGAAAATATTTTCAAATTTGAATTTGAATTTGAATTTGGAATATTCCCTTTTGAGAGGGAATGTGCAACTAAATGAGTTAAATAATTCATTTAATTTTAGAAGAAAATTAGCTAATTAAATAATTGGGAAATTATTTAATTATGTGGGATAAGAAGGAATAATGGTTTTTAAATAAATAATTAAAAAAATATTTAATTAGGTGGATGTGAAGAAAATTATAAATTAATTAAATTATCAAAATTATGTGGGTGAGGAAAATGATTTACTTAGTTAAATAATTAAACATTATTTAATTAAAGGTGGATAGAGAAAAATGATAGGAAAATAGGTTAATTTTATCACATAATTGAAAATTATTTAGTTAAAAGTGATGAAAGGGGGTGATAAGTGATAATGAGGAATTAAAGGAATGTGTGATATGTTAGACATTTTTAGGTGTCTATATTTTGCCCCTCTTTGAGACAATGTACTTGTTACATTGTTTCAAAGACATATTGTTGATTGGAAAAATAGGTAATAATGATGCCCTACCGTGCCCTAATGGACGAAGGATTGATGGGATGACGGTAGGTTGCCCCCTCGAGAGATCAACCAAAAAAATAAATTTTCTAGTCGGGCTCACAATAGGAAGACACAAGAGGTTTGGTGAATAATAGGATAAAAATAGGGTCCAAGTTGGTGATGAAATTGATCAAGAAGATTAGGGTATGATGGAAACAAGATGGGAGGGGTGGGATGGGGTGAATCTAGGGTTTTGGGGTCTATATATTGGCCCTTGGTGGTCATTTTCATTTGATTTGCACACTCCTAGTTTAGAAATTTCAAAGATTTGAGAGAGATTTTTGAGCAAAGTTGATGTAGAGATGGTTGGTGTTCCTTGTGTTATTCACCGCTTAGATTGAGTACAATAGTTCTAAAGGTCAGTTGAAGCAGATCCATCGGTATGTACCAAACCCTTTCTTGCTTATATGCCAATTTGGTTGCAATAAATGTTAGGTTTAGGGAGTCAATCAGATGCATTGATCTAGGATCATCATTTTTGAAACCTGACACGACATGTTTGAATACCGATGCGACGCATTTGATTGTGTTGTGGCACATTTGACATGTGGCACTGCTTTTAATTCTTGGATTGCAATTGACTGTTATAAAGTGACGCTTTTGAAACACGACTCACACTTGATTTATTTATTGCAACACATTTTAAAAATGGTTACTAATGACTATGATAAAGTGATGTATTTGAAAAAAGGTCACAAATGATATAGAGTTGCAATATTAGGTATTTTTTCAAGTTTTTGACAAATTGACATTGCAGACATTATTTTTGTAGGTTGTACTAGATCCAATCTTATTGCAAGAGCATCAACTGATAGTGTTGTAGAGGATTGCATACCTCAGTGAGATGGACGTTGAGTTCTTGGGAGCTATATGATTGTTCCATATTGCATTCATGCTAGAGATTCATGCTCATAGGGCATTTATGATTGCCATTGTTGAGAGGTGGCACATCGAGACTTCATCGTTCAAATTTTCAACTGGAGAGGCTACCATCACCCTCAAGGATGTTTGGAGGATCTTGAGGATCCCAATTGAGGGAGATCGAGTTGTCTATGATACAAACTTTGGTGTAGAGGCTCTACAACGAGTCTTACATGATTATGAGCTCGAAATTGAGGATGGGGAGATAGACCAGAGACTAGGAGTAGGGATGTATGATGATCTCATATTGGTGATTGGAGACCTCATTTCAGGAGTGATCATTCTTGATTGGCAATCTCAATTTTTTTCAGTTGGATGTGGTCATGTCTTGGAGAGGATGATGAAAAATGCTGTCATTTATGCTTGGGAGTCATGTGTATTAGCCCACCTCTATCATGATATGCACCAGGTGGTGTATAGGTTTGTGACGAGTTTATCAGTTGCGGTGACATTGCTTCATGTATGGGCGTGGGAGCATATCACTATGACGTGACCAATGGGAGATGTTGCTTGGGTCACAAGAGATCCTTATGTGTATTGGTATGATGCTCTATTGACTGATAGGCAGTTGGGGGATCTTGATTATTGGAGATGCCTTGATGAGATGGATGAGTTCATTTGGAGGTCATGGCTACAATGTGAAGCTTGGACTAATGACGATGGGCAACTTTCCTATTGTAGATAGACTAGGTGGCTTATTGGATGGACCCCTCACATTTTGGAGAGATATCTTCTTGACAGGGTTAGGAGACAGTTCGGGGAGACCTAGGATGTTCCTTCTTAGGATTATTTAGCTATGTTTGCTCACACACAACAAGAGATTGACAAATGGGTGCCCATGGCAAGCCTGCAGGTTGCAGTTGTAGTGTTTGTTAGTTTGATGCTAGTTCAATGGACATGGGCTTCAAGAGAAAAGGATGCGGGGAATACTCATGATTATGATGCATGTTGGGCAGTGTGGAGACCACTAATATTCACACATTTAGATGGTGGATGTAATGTCCCCTCCTAGCCTTTAGAGCAGGGAGTTATCCTTTAGCCTATTCCAGAGTTCCTATAGGCTAAATGAAGTTGGTAAGGGAACTTAGTTCCAATCCTTTATGTGGAGGTTTTCGACATTTTTGGTTGGACTTACTATTTTTAGCAGGGGCTAATTCTAGCACCAACTGTTTATAGTGAGTCACTTTGCAATTTAGATTTCATACTAGTTCGAGTTTTTAGTGTATTTTCTATTTTTAGTAATTATTAAAAAAAGTAAGTCTATTTATGAAAGCTGGTCCTGGCCAAGCTACTTTCAGTAGTGTCTTTCCAATTTGAGAGTTGGATTTGCTAAGGTTTGGCTATTCTAATATTCGCATTCCTCTCTTGAAATGTTTTAATAAAGTGTTGAGGGTCAGAGGGGACATGAACTTGTACCTTGGTGCCTAGTTGATGAACTTAAGGTTGTTTTAAAGCAACATAATCACTTTAGAATGCTTGATAAGGGGGACACCCAAGAGAGACTTGAGTTTAAAATAATTTTTTTAATAAAAAACAAAGGAAAAAGGAGCGTAACTTTTTGGAGGGAGATTATTTTCAAATTTGGGTTGCCCTAATTCCTCATTGAACCTATATTATCTCATTTGGAGCCTCATTTGCACATGTTGAAGTTGGTTGCATAACAGGATGCTGTAAGAATTTCTCCAAGGGTTTGCAGTTTGGTGTTGTGGACAAAAACCCTCTTCATTCAGGAGTTGGTTTTGGTAGCGAAAGACCTACCCTAGCTGGTTGGGGTGTGATTCCACTCAGGGGTCACTTTGGAGCTTCACAGTTTTAGTTTGAGTAAGGAAATCATGAAGATATTCAAGTATTTTTGAAGGGGTTGTTAGTGGGTTTTGGCTTTTTATGGCTTGGCATCATTTTGAATTTTTTGGTTGTGAATTTTGAGGTGATTTTAGAGTTTTCTGGGCATTGTGTGACAAGGTTTGAATCTGATATTTTGAGCATAACTCCATAATGGTTTGCGATGGCGATTTGGGTATTGGTTATTTGAATGCATCTAATCTAGGAAACTCAAGGAATCTATTCATACATATTTATTGACAAAAAAACTAAATTAATAGAGCAAATCAGCCTATTCTGGGTGGCTATCCTATTTGAGGTATATTTCTAGATTTTGGTTTGCTATGTTAGGTTTTGTCCTCTGTCAGCATGGGGTTTGATAGAGTGGGTTTGGGTGCTGAGTAGCAAGGGATTGATGGTCCATTTCATTGGTGAAGAACATTGCAAGTTGGAGATTTTTAATTACTTTTATGAGCTTCAAAACCAATGTCTAATTTGTATTTTTCTGAGTTTGAAAAGTACTTGTAAAAGATTGAAATTTTCTGTTACATTATCAGAGTAATATAATATGAAAGTTATCATTTGCAAACATGTTATTTCATGTTTCATTTTTGTACTTCATGTTATGATCATATCATGTACACAAAACAATGAATGTCATTTGAAACATACAAACAAACATCATCAAACAAACTCAATCAACAAACAAAAAACAAAAAAAATAGTTGTAGTCATTACAATGGTACCAAAGCACATTTCATCTTGCCAACTAGTGGCTAAAACAAGTCTATGAGCATTAGTGACAGAGCAAGAAGGTATCGGGAAAGAGTTAGGAAAAGAGAAGAAGATTTGTGGGAATGTTGGCCTTCTTCTGAAGAGGGACAGTGATCAAAATCACATTCAGTTGAGTCATCTAGTTCAGAAAATATGGGTCATAGAGGAGAAGAAGCAAAAAGGAATATTGGTGAACAAGATAGGATGATGCTACTCTTGGATGCTTTAGTTAGAGGGCAACAAAGAGCAATCCAACATGCTCAAGAAACTAACCAACAACTTGCACAGTTGATACAAAAAATGGATCATTTGGGATAAGGTAATGCTATAGGACAACAGAGAGCAATCAATCAACAAAATGAGGTAGCGATAGCAAGGTCTCTTATGCATGTTATTCCACCTAGAGTTGGGGCTCCACCAAATCTGAAGCTTACTTTTATGGAACAAGAAGAATAATTTAGGCAAGATTAGTTAGATATAGGGCCTGGTTTCCAACATGATATATCACTTAGGGAGTACATTGATCTTCGAATGAAGCACACACCTAATAGGGGTAATAGGGACTAGCATAATGATCTTCGTAGGAAGGTGGGGAAACTTAATCTTCCATATTTTGATGGGTCCAGGAAGATGGCAACGAGAGCTTGGGTCCAAAAGTTACACTTACTTCACACTTAATCCCATGCCGGAGTTGGAATCCATACAGTATGCCTCTATTCATCTAGATGGGATTGCACGAGTGGTGGTACAATGGGATGGCTACCATGGGACATGCACATATAGCCTCCTATGCTAAGTTCACAAAAATATTAATAGAGAGGTTTTATAAAAAAGACCCAAAACTACATTTTAAGGAGCTAGCACATCTGAAATAATGGGGAACAGTAGATGCTTATGTTGTAGATTTTCAAAAATTATGTGTTAGTGACTAATATATTAGAGAGACGGCTCATAGTTCTCTTCATTGATGGGTTATCCGATCCTCTTAGGGGTTGGATTAAGGATTTCAACCCACCTACTCTTTAGGAAGCCATTACGAAAGCAAGGGACATGGAATCATCTACTTCTAAGAGTAAATTTTAGACAAAGGGTTTGCTACACAAGAAATAAAAGGATAAAAAATATGTCACAAGGGAACATAAACAACCTAAGAAACATGTGACTAGGATTTGACAATGAGACATTAAATGAGCTAAGGAGTAAGGGACTGTTTCACATGCAAGAAGCCTTGGTCCCAAGGCCATAAGTGTTCAACTAAGGGGAAAACACTCCTAATAGAGTACTATTCTGGTGAAGAAAGTGCATAAAAAAAATCAGACCAACAATTTGATTCTAAAGAAAGTGAGGATGAAAAGGCACCAGAAGAGGGTGTTAAGGAGGAAAAAGATGGGAAGCTAGCACAACTTCATAGCTTTCAAAAGAATGAGTCTCTTTGCATTAGAGGAGTACTTAAGGGTCAGCAAATGATGACATTGATTGATACACGAGCTACTCATAATTTCATTGATGAGGGCTTGGTTGTTCGTAGAGGCCTTCAAACACAAGAGGTGAGTGATTTCTGGGTAATGGTAGCAAATGGTTTTACTATCAATTGTACTAAGATGGTCCCATAGTTGAGCTTACAATTTGGGAACTACGAAGTCAAGGAAGAATTCTACGTGGTTAGTATTGGAGACATTGATGTAGTGATGGGGATATAGTAGCTTCGTTCATTGGGAGAGATCACTCTTAATTTTCAAACCATGGAGCTGAAATTCAAATAAGAAGGGAAGAATGTGGTCTTGAGGGGTATGTCAAATGGAGGACCATATGTGGTATCTTTCAAACAAATGGAGAGACTTTTTAGACATGATCAGATTGAGTGGGAAACAAAGTGTGTGATTATGCCTACGATCAAAAGAGGTTAAGAGGTCTTATCCACCTGACATACAAGAGCTGATTACAAAGAGGAGCAAGGTATTTGGTAGCATTCCTTTAGGTAGGCATCCTGATAGAGGAATTGAGCATGTAATAGAGTTAGAGGAGGGAAATAAACTTGTGATTACTACTCCCTACAGGCATCCTAAGAGATTTAAGGATGAGATTGAGAAAACTATACAAGAGATTTTGACGATGGGACATATTCGACCAAGCAAGAGCCCATTTTCTTCTTAAGGTTGTGTTGGTGAAGGAGGATGGGACAATGTGCATGCGTGTGGATTATAGAGCATTGAACAAGAAGACAATTAAAAAAAGGTATCCCATCCCACACATTGATGAGCTTATAGATGAGTTGCATGGAGCAGTCTATTTCTCCAAGATAGACTTGAGATTAGGTTACCATCAGATTAGAGTTAGGAAGGAGGATGTGGAGAAGAATGCATTTAGATGCCACTTTGGACATTTCGAGTTTCTTTCCATGCCTTTCGGTTTTAAAAATGCTCTAGATACTTTCCAGTCATGCATGAGCAGGGTGTTTAGCAAACAAATTTGTAAGTTTGTATTAATCTTTTTGATGACATCCTTATTTTTAGTAGATCAATGGGAAGAGGATTTGAAACACTTGGATGAGGTTTTGGGTATTTTTGAGAGTGATTCTCTTTTTGCAAAAGAGTCCACATGTGAGTTTGGGATGACTGAGTTGTACTTGGGGCATATAATCAATGTTGATGGTGTTCATGTGGACCCAGATAAAATCAAAGCAATACGTGATTGGCCACTGTAGACATCAAAAATATAGTAATTGACATTGTGCACCTTATCCCGACTTACTAACATCGTTTCTTCCTAAATCATTCCTCGGTCTAACCATTTAATCAAATTCCCCTTTATCTGATTAAATTCATCAATATTCGTCTCTTAATTAAATAAATCACTTTATCTAATTAAGTCACCTCTTTTCGATAATTAAATTAATCATCTTGATCTAATTATTTGATTTAATTAAAAAAACAATTTTATTTGATTAAATCTCTTAAGTCTATCTATTAAATTAAATAAATTAAAACCTTATTTAATTTAATATAACATCAGCTCCTTTTAATTAAATAAATCAAAATCTTTATTTAATTAGCCTCTTATCATATTCCTCTCTTATATGATTTAAATAAATTCATAAATTTAAGTCAAATAAGTCACACTATCCAATCTCCTGTTAAATTAATTAACCCTTGATTAATTTAACCTCATCTCATGTCACATCCTCTAGATAATGCAAGTTGCACATGAAAATAGATTTAATTCATTTATTAAATCCCTAGTTTCCTCACAAGGCATCTTTTGGAATATTCTCTCAATTTGAATTCAAAAATTCCAAGTCAACATGTACATCCAACAAGGCATTTAAAACCTCTTACATGTCCTTTGCCTTGAGCCAAGTGGCATTTATTGCATTTTCCCTTCCCTCTTACATGTCATTTCAACAAATTTGAATTTCAAATATTGGCATTTATTGGCACAAACCCCAAATCTTACACATCCATCATTCATTCATAGCTTGACAAGTGGCACCATATCATTGGATGAATGTTAGTCCCACATTGCTCAAATTTGGACATTCATCCATCTAAGAATTCTATAAATGAAGAGCTCCTCTCCTCATTTTATCATCCACAATTTGAGTAGACTTACTATGCTCAAATCATTAGCAAATTTTAACATCCTCAATCCAAGCAAAGTTACCATGCTAAATATTAAAATACTTAGCCATTTCCATCCATCATTTGAATTCTTAGCTAGGCTTTTTGCAGATTTGGCTTGGAGTTCTCATCTTTTTGTCAAAGTGGATCAACATCATCTTCAACACATCAAGATTTCATCATAGGGATTGGGAAAGGGCTAATTTTCACATCAAGTGTTTGCTATTTAAATTAGGATTTAATCTTTGGTTTATCAATTTCATTGTGTTCTTGCTAATTTTCTTTCCTATTTTGAGTTTGCAAATGGATTTCATGGGGAATCCTTATTTTAGCTTGCAATTCCTTGTCTAACTCATTTATTCATGTTGTTTTGCAGGTACTAGGAAAAGTGTTCGCACATTTGGCGCTAGAAGGAGGGCTTGACATCATTATTTTTAACTTTTTCTTAAAATTTCTGTGTTTTTTGACACAAAAAATTCCAACGCGGGCTCATTAGCGTCCCTGTTTTAGCACTGCAGGCTCGTCAGCATCACTGTTTTAGCACTGCGAGCTCGCCAACGTCGCTGTTTTATTATCGTTGGACTCATCCCGCCAAAAATTTCAAATTCTTAACTCCGCCGCTGGACTTGCCGATCTGTAGAAGTTTTCAAAAAATTTCAAATAGTGACACTTTCGAAAAGTGCGACGTTGGGAGAAAAGTGCGACATAATCGTGCTCTCTGTCTCGACACAGAGTGCTGCTGACTGGTAAGCGGCACTGTAAGAGCACCGCTGAGAGGAAAAAACGGCGATGCCTTCATGAGTTGCGATGTTGGGAGGTAGTAAAAGGGAAAATTTGAATTTTAGCACGTGGTGTTAATTTATGATTGCTTCTTCCAATCAAAGTGTTTTTTAACACTTAAGTGTTTGCTTAACACTTATCTAAGAATTTGTCATCTTCTTCGTTCTTAGAACACTAGTTTTCATTTGGGTTTAAAAAGAGTTCTTTTTGTTTATTTCTTGCAACAACTTACTAGATTTTGTTTATGGGATTAACAAATTGAACAAATGTTTATCACTTGTCTTTTTGGTGCTCTAAAAATGAACCCACATATTACTTTGAGGATCTAAAAAGAACAAGTGTAGTTGTGTTTTTCATGAGGGCTTACTTAGACTAAAGCCATTGGAAAAGGACGTATGCGCTTCTCTCGCGCTTTATAGCGATCTTGAGAATCAAAAGGTCTTTTCCATGACTTTGGCTTAAGACAAAGCAATCACCTCCACACTTCGATTTGGGCTTAAAATTGAACAAAATCTTGTGCGAGTGTGAGTGGGGGGATTTGTTGCGTACATTCTCTCTCTTTGTCACCAACAAGGATTGATCGAGTTACGAATATTGTTTTTCATTCGCTTTTGTTTATCCTAGAGGGCCTGCCTTGGGGAAAAAGTAATCACCCAAGGGAACGACTCAACTGGTAACACTCTAAATCCAAAAGTATTTCCAGCCGGGATATAAATGTGGATATTAGAAGAAATGCCAATATCACGCGGTTAACTCCGACAAGATGGATCTGAAAGGGGACTCTTGCCATGTTGGGTCAACTCCTATGAACGAAAAGTCCTTACTAAAACCCATGTGCTAGAATTTTCCAAAATCCTTTTATCTATTTGTTGGTGCAAGAACGGTTGTTCTGAAGCCACCCCACACTTTTACGGTCTTCTAGTAGAGATGGAAAGCATGCCATGGGAGTTTCATAGGTGTTGATGTTTGGCTGCCCCGTATAAGTGAGTGCCGTGGAGGGGACCCAGTGGGGTCAAACATCTAACCATCCACAAGAGATAAGCGTAGCTGGACTTGTCCAAGTGGGAATCCAACAAATATTGTCTTACACATCCATAGGATTGTACTTATTCTTGGGTTACAAAATGCATTACTTGATCAAAAACGTCATGGAAACAAACACTTAACATCATCCAAATTTCAAACCCTTTTGAAGACAAATGCCATTGACTCAATCCACATGTTATTGTTTTCCCTTGGGATTCACATCCTTAGAGGTTTCTAAGCATTGGATTATTTCTCAATTTGTCTCCTTAAGTAAACAATAGGAAAACCCTTGCCTTAAGTTCATTAAATTTCCACATAACATATCTTGTGGGGTTTGAAGAAATTAAGACATTGGACATCTTAGTTTGAAAACTTAATTGAAGAAAGTGTTTTGGTAAAATAAAGACATTAAGCAAAGCTAAGCAAAATGAACTTTCATATGTGTTGAAGACTCCAAATCCCAAAAGCACAAATCATTGATTGGAAATCCAAAAATGAATGTTCAAATGAAATCATGTCTTGGTTACAAAGGTCATTAGGAAGCATTTGCAGGCTCTTCAATACCTAGGTCTAGGCAAACAAAGTGTATCTTTCTAGGTTTATCTTAGAATCAAAACACTTCAAAATTTTTTTTCATCCATCCTTCAAAACATGAAAACAAATTCTATCTTATCATCACCTTTTTGAAAATCTTGAAATCATCCTTGATACTAGGCTTTATGGCAAAATCAAAATCATCAATATCATTGAGACAAAATCTTTGAAAACATTAACAAAAACATCTTTGGCTAGGTATGTGTAGATGCATCCTTTTGCATATACTTAGTCAAAGTTATCTAAATCATCTTGTCTAGCTTAGTGTATGTAGATGAACCCTTCTCCATATGCTTAAGTGAAACAATCATCTTGTTTGAATAGGTGTGGGTAGATGCATCATTCTCCTCACACATATTCAAATTATCATCCTTTGGACAAAGCTATCCCTTAGATCATCATCCAACATCTTAGGGTCTTTTTGTTCAACATCAAAATCAAAATCAAAATCCAGGACAAAATCTCAAAATCTCAAAATCAAAAATCAAAATCCGCAAGTCCTAAAAGCCTAGTGTCTCATTCAAGATTTATTAAAAGCCAAAACATCCATATCATCCATCCCTAAACATCATCATCATATCATCACCTTTGATCCTCAAAGCACCCTAAGACTTTATACGTTGGGACATAAAATAACGATCGATCCAAGGAATCAAGAGATTCATATCCCATATTCTCGAAGGTTGATCCTTGTTTTATGGTTCAAACGAGATCTCAATACAAGAAGAGTATGGAAGCCAACAAAGAAACACCCGCTTCAAGCGATCTTAGCCAAACAAATGCAGAAATGAATCCAGCTGAATCAAGTAATCCATTGACCCTCTCATCATCGCAAAATCCGCAAGAAGAGAACCAAGGAGAGAATCTTACTTTTGGAATGTCTCGCGAAGAAATGACATAAATGCTTCAAAATCTGGAGAATCATAAAATCATCAACATCATGATGAGACTCAACCCTTCATTATACATGCTTGAACTAGAAAAACAAGGGGCCAAGTTGCCTTCAGATTTTGATGTAATTATTATAGTGGAGACATCCTTTCCACCCATCTCATCCACTATCCCCATTTCATCTACACCCCCATCTCAAAACATCACACAAAACATTCTGCAAATCACAACATCGTTTGCTCCAATCCAACCAAATGTCAACAAGGGAAACACATTTCTCAATGCTCTTCAATCACATCCCCTTGTTAATAATCAAAGTTTAGACGCAAGCACCACATTGGAACAAAATATACCCGAAAACTCATTACACAAAAATGTTCCTCTCACATTCCATCGCGATCCATCAACATTTCTTCACGCAACACCACAAACACCTCTTCTCACAAATTCACAAGAAGAGGGAGATATGTTCGGATTGGGGGGCCTATTCGACACCACGACATTTTCACAACAACTCACACCTCTCACATTTCTACCTCTTTCGCCATTGCCATTATCATCCACACCACTCCTTGGTTTAGGGCTCCCTCCTCTACCAAGTATCAATCAAACCTATATCCCAACCATCAATCAAAGCATCGCACCAAACAAGCAAAATTTGTCATTGATAATGCAACAACAAACGACAAACACACAAGCAATGGCAACATCATCACACCCCTAATATAACAAGGCATGGTCTCTGAAGGACCCATCACATCAATACCACTATCCAACACCCAAAACATCAACACAACATCATCACCTACCACCATTCCAAATCCACCTCCACCCTCACCACCACCAACTTTCACCACATCAAGTCAATATGACGCAACATTGCAAGCTGCTTTTCAAAGAGGATACCAACAAGTTCAAAAACAAAAAGCTATACAACAAGCCGCTCAAGCCGCACAAGTTGCCCAAGCTGCACAAGCCGCATTACAAGCACAACAAGCACAACAAGCACAAGCCCAAGCTTTATTGCAATAGCAACAACAACAAGCTGCACAAGTTGCACAAGCATTGCAAACACAAAGGGTTGCTCAAGCACAACTATTATTGCAGCAACAAACCACACAAGCGCAAGCCCAAGCTCAAGCACAATCTCAATATCAAACACAACAAGCACAAGCTCAAGCACAACTTCTTGTACAAGCAGTACAAGTACAAGCATATTAGCAAGCACTAAAGCAATACCAAGAGCAGCAAGAAGCAGCAGAATTGGTAGCCCAACAAGCAGCGTTGTGGGAACAACAACAAGCGTTTTTGGAACAACAACAAGCGCAACAAGCAAAAATCCTAGTGCAACAACAAGATCAACAACAAGCGTTGTTCATACAAAATCAATTATAAGCCTACTTCGCCCACTAGAACATATCGATAGCATCGAACAATGCACCAACCAATCCACCCATCCAACCCATGATTCGAACACCCCAAAACACTTTCATCCCACCCCTTGATATGCAAAATGATGTAACAACACAACTCAGGTTGCTCTCGCAACAAGTGCTCGACCTTCAATCAGGGAGAAAAACCAAAACGCCAAGTAACTTGTGTCCCTATCCATTTGATAGGAGCCTAGACATGAAACCATTCCCCAAGGGATTTGAAATTCCCAAATTTGACAAATATCAAGGGATGGGAAACCCTAAAGATCACATTAGGGAATTCTAGGTTCATTGTATGGAGGTCGCATATGACGATACTTATCTGATGCGTCTTTTCCGTAGGAGCTTGGCAGGTCCTGTTATAGAATGGTTCTCTCACTTACCTTCAGGCATTAGAACATTCCAGGAAATTAGGGATGCATTTATTAGGAACTATGCATGTAACATTGCAATGGATGTCAGTCTCGAAGAACTCTTGGCTCTAAAACAAGGAAAGAATGAATCTTTCGCTTCATTCCTTCAACGATGGCGATCCAAGGCCAATCAGAGCAAGTGGACCATGCTAGAAGAACAAGAAGTCTGCAGCATCATAGCCAACCTTGAAAGCTGCTTAGCATTTCATCTCAAGGTTCAGGGTATCACTACATATGAACAATTGATCTCCAAGGCGCTTAGCATCGAAAGAGCCCTTGTAACTCAACCCGTGGAATCAACATCATATCACAAACAACAAAACAATCACCCACCATCTAATTACAATGATAGACCTCGTACATGGGCAGGAAACAAGAACGTTACTAATGATGGTGTCGTCAATGCCAAGGTGGTCATTAGTGCCCCACGCCAACATACACCCGCACCGCAAATCCAAAATCAACACCAAAACACTCATCACACAACATATCAACCCAACAACAATCCAACCATCAATAATCTAAATGACCAAAGGGGACCGCCCCAACGCAAAAGTTATCCCAAACAAAAATACGCTATTTTGGGGGAACCATTGGAGGACATAATGAAAAATTTGATCGACGAAAAGCTCATCAAGCCTCCCACATTCGAGAATTACCAAGAACCCGATGTCAAACTCCCTTGGTACAACGAGAATCAACTTTGCGAATTTCACAAAATCAAAGGTCACACCACAAACAATTGCATGAGACTCAAAAACATCATCCAATATCTCATTGACAAGAAAATCATAAATGTGGAACAACCTACAGGAAATCAAGATCTTAAAATCTACACGAATCCGATGCCAAATCATGGCAACAAAGGGAATAAAAATGATCAAGGGAAGGGTAGTGTAAATCATGTGTACGAAACAGTTGTTGCCTCCCTAAATGAAGACTACATGGTCATCACCATCAAGGGCGCTCATGCCGAAGATTGTGGAGTCACCACAAGAGGCAGCAAAGTCACCATTGCAAGACCATCCCAACCAAATAGAGTCCCTTCATCAAGAGCAGTTCCGCATAGTTACAATGTTGTAGAACAACTCAAAAGAATGCCAGCACACATCTCCATCATGGAGTTGTTAAAAATCTCATCAGCGCATAAGAGGATCCTTGAGGAAGCATTAGCCTCATCCACTGTCCCTACAGATCTTGATGCGGAACAATTCCAAGCTGTGGTCGGAAATATCATAACGCCTAATCTCCTTACATTCTCTGACCAAGATTTCCCCGCCCAACCATCTCACAACCGTGCACTTCACTTGGAAGCCATTGTAAACAAGAGCAAAATCAAAAGGGTCTTGGTGGATGGAGGTGCAGGTTTTGAACATTTTTTTCTCTTAGCCTGATCAAGCAGTCGGAAATATCAGAAGATTCCATCGACAAAGGAAAGGGAATCACAATAAGAGCATATGATGACCAAGAAAGAGTGTCTCAGGGCACGATTAAACTCCCTATCCAAGTAGGGCCAACGCTCATGGAAACAACTTGTCAGGTCTTGGACCTCAAATTACCATATAATATCCTCCTGGGACGCCCATGGATCCACGAGATGAAAGCTGTAGCATCAACCTTCCACCAATGTGTGAAATTCACACATAATGGACAAGAGGTCACCATCCACAGAGATCCCGAACCGTTTTCATATTGCAAAAATATTGAGGCCAAGTATTACAAAATCCCCCAAGTGCCAAAGAATGATGAAGGCCCATCCACACCATACATCGACCCCGCCACTCTTGCGTCCACTTCTGCGATAGAGACACCCGCTATCCCTGCCATCCCCACCATATCCGACATCAAGCTCATCATCCAGGAGGACGGTTGTGGAAGCTACAAGCTCCCTAACAATGCTTTTGTGATAGGAGAGTTACCACAATCTCCTAGATCACGGGGATGTCCATAGGAAAATCAAGCTTCCACATCGCAAACGTCTCCTGAAGACTATCCCGAATTCACAAGCTAGGGAGATCTTGGCCATGAGGTTATTGAAGTAGATCCATCACACATGCTCTATCAAGATGAAAGACCGATACCTGAATTACTAATGGATGAGACAAGCAAAGGCCTACAAATGATGCTTGCAATGGGTTACGACAAAAACCAAAGACTGGGACAAAATGACAATGGGCTCATAATACCTATCATGCCAGAGACGCGACCCATAACAAATTTTGGTCTTAGATGTATCATTCCGAGAATAACCATATGTGGCCGAAGTCCTTCGGTTAGAACGGTTAGTATCTCTCCTCAGCTAGTGCTAGTACAGCTACACTCACCAATAGTCACAGGTGAAGACACACAACTTCATAACTGAGCCTTATATTAGTAGTGACGATGAAGATACTTTGACCAATCTACCTAGGTTATTTGAAGATACCACCCTGTGTATGATTAGCACCATCTCCTTTGAACCAGACCATCCAAATCATGAGATCCGCTTAGTCTACCCCCAATTGATCGACTATGACCAACGAGGACCACCAATTCTCGATACATTCAAAAATAATGAAGCGCTCTCAGAATTCATGAGATTGAGGGATAACATTCCAGATGGAGATCACAAGGGAGGATTTATAATGGAGTTGGACACACACGCCTATTATGGGGAAACGATTGAATCCTTCAGTCGCAAAAGTGATAAACTAAGAATCATATCCAAGTCCTTGAGTGAAAACCACACTGTGGCACTCTTTGACAAGAAAATAGTAAAAAGAAAGGATGTATCCAATGGTGAAAACCTCTCTAAGGCACCCGAGGATGAAGGATTCAATCTTCCCTTAAGAGCTATTCATCAGGAGAAGTCAACAGTCTTGGCTAAAAGGTGCAATCCAGTCAACATAGGAACAGACGAGACTCTGCATATCACATTCTATGTGGAATCACTATTAACAGAAGAGCAAGAACTCCTAGCAACATTCCTAAAGGAAAGACAAATAAACTTCACATGGAGTTATGCTGACATGCTAGGGCTAGATCCAAAGACAATGGTTCATCATTTAGTAGTGTATCCAGAAGCAAAACCAGTCAAACAAAAGCTTCAAAAGATGCATCCTCAAATAGCCTTATTGGTCAAAATGGAGCTCAAAAAGCTATTAGATGAAGGATTTATCCGACCAATTGACTATCCAGAATGGGTATCAAACTTGGTACCTGTTTCAAAACTTGACGGAGCCATCAGAATCTATACGGACTTCAGAGATTTGAACAAAGCATGTCCCAATGATGATTTCCCACTTCCCCATATCGACATGATAGTAGACATGACAATGGGGCACAAGATGCTATCACTAATGGACGGATTTTCAAGATATAACTAGATCATGATAGCAAAAGATCAACATAAGACGACTTTCACTTGTCCATGAGGGACCTACTGTTGGAACATGATGCCATTTGGTCTAAAGAATGCAGGAGCAACCTATCAAAGGGCCATGACACTAATATTTCATGACATGATTCACAAAACAGTCGAAGACTATGTCAATGATATTCTAGCTAAGTCAAGAAAAAGAAAACATCATATAGCAACTCTAAGTGCTATCTTTGACAAACTAGAAGAATACAAAGTCAGACTAAATCCTAAGAAGTGCGTCTTCGGTGTACAATCAGGGCAATTGCTAGGATACATAGTCTCCATGAGGGGTATCAAGGTGGATCCGGCAAAAGTGAAAGCAATCCTTGAAATGGAAGCACCAAAGAAATTAAGACAACTGAGAGGCCTTCAAGGCAGACTTCAATCCATCCGACAGTTCATAGCACAATTGGCAGACAAGTAGAATCCATATTCTCACCTACTCCACAAGGGGGTAGTGTATAAATGGGATACAAAATGCGAAGAGGCATTTAAAAAGATCAAGGAATATCTATTGACACCACTAGTTTTAATGCCACCTATCCCATGAAAACCATTAATCTTATATGTATTAGCAACAACAACAGCTCTAGGGGCTCTCCTAGCCTAGCATGATGAAAACGGAACAGAGAGGGCTATCTACTATATCAGCAAGAAAATGGTCGGCCATGAGCTAAATTACTCATTCATCAAGAAAGCTTTCCTCACAGTAGTGTTTGCATCCCAAAAATTCAGACACTACATGTTGGCACACAAGATAAAGCTCATTGCGAAAATTGATCCCCTCAAATATCTACTATCAAAGGCAATGCTAACCGGCAGAATGGAAAAATGGGTAATGATATTATCAGAGTACGACATTGAGTATGTGGAGTGGAAAGCCATTAAAGGTCAAGTTATTGCAGATCAACTAGTAGAAGCACCGATGTATTCTAGGAATCCCCTTGTCTTAGAGTTTTCAGATGAATCTATTTTTAACCTCAACGTCGCTGATCACTAGAAACTATACTTCGACAACTCATATACACAACACGGATCAGGAGCTGGTGTCTTCTTCATCACTCCATAGGGGGACTGTATACCAAGGTCATACAAAATAGCATTTCCTTGTACTAACAACATTGCGGAATATGAGGCTTTAACTATAGGTCTCAGGATAGCAATGCAATGGAACATCATTGCTCTCAAGGTGTATGGGGACTCTCAGTTGATCATAAACCAAGTCAATAATGAATATCAGACTAAGGATGATAAGCTTACCCCATACAAGAAATTGGTGGAGACTCTAAAGGAATCCTTCATTGACATAACATTTGAGCAGATTCCTCAAACCAACAATAGAGCAGCAGATGCCATGGCGACAATCGGATCCTTGCTGAATATCCTCAACAATGTTCCCAAATACAAATTTTTGATTGAGCAACTTCTCGTTCCCGCATTCGAGGTACTAGAATCAGAATTCGTGTGTGAAATCGTTGGTCCTGGCGATCCTTGGTACCATGACATCTACACATATCTTCGCATAGGAGTCATACCCGTTGACCTACCATCGAGCCTAAAATGAACCTTTATCAAAAAGGCATCTAGATTTGTCATCCTAGGTGATACCTTATATTGCAGAAGCATAGAGGGTACCTTGCTACGCTGTCTAAATGCCGAGGAGGCATTAACCGCTCTAACTGAGGTTCATAACGGTATCTGTGGGTCACACTTGAGTGGAATGACCATCACTAAGAAACTGTTGAGGCTGGGGTATTACTAGCCCACAATGGAAAGAGAAGCGCATGATCATGCTAAAAGGTGTTTACAATGTCAGCAGCATGGGGACCTCATCCATGCTCCAGCTTAAGAGCTTCACCTGATCGTCACACCATGGCCCTTCTCACAATGGGGACTTGATCTCATTGGAAAAATCACACCCACCTCATCCAATGGCCACAAGTTCATCCTCACTGCAACTGAGTACTTCACTAAGTGGGTGGAAGCCATACCCATGATGTATATCATTGGGAAGAAGATCTCAAAATTCATCCTAAACTATCTCATCTGTCGTTACGGTGTCCCACAAGCCATTATCTCAGATAATGGGACACCCTTCAAGAACCAGGAGGTTTGCGACTTGTGTCATAAATTCAAAATCCAGCATCGCTTCTCCACCTCGTACTATCCCCAAGGCAATGGCCAAGCAGAAGCTACAAACAAAACTATCCTCAAAATCCTTAAGAAAACAGTTAATGATGCAGGTCGTGACTGGCATCTGCAACTTAATCCCGCCCTCTAGGCTTATCAAACCAGCATCCGTACACCCACCGGTGCCACCCCATTCTCCTTGGTTTACGGATTAGAAGCTATACTCCCCATTGAGATCGAGCTCCCATCTCTTAGAATATCATTGCAAAATTTCATCACTGATGAGGACTACTGGGTGTCAAGATTAAACGAGCTGGAGCTACTGGATGAAAGATGCATAGACGCTTTGAATCATCTGCAAGTCTATCAAAATAGACTCAAATGGAGCTACAACAAAAAAATCAGAAGCAAGACTTTCCAAGTCGGAGAACTAGTCTTAAAAGAAAATAAGAAGAATGTCCCGAATCCCAGCAGCAAAGGCAAGTTCGAACCTAATTGGTTAGGACCGTTTGTCATAACAACAAGTTATAAATCAGGGGCATATCAGCTATCAACCCCGGAAGGTGAACCTCTGCAGGAGCCCATGAATAGCACCCATCTCAAAAAGTTTTATACCTAATTCTTTCAGGGTATAAAACCAAAAAATCTAAAAAAAAAACATCAGAAAAAGTCCTGAAAAAATGGTTACTTTGGCAAAAATTGGCAAACAGGCGTCTTGGTGACAACAAAAAAATAAAAAAAGAAAAAAAATCCAAAAAAAATCATAAAAAGTATTAAAAAAATCGTCCTCTAGTAAAAACCACTTTGGTGGCACTTTGGGCAAGTACCTTGGTGAAAACTTGGCAAATAGGTGCCTTGTGTAAATAAGCACTTTCCATCCACCAGAATCTGTACGGCTTGTTTGGAATCATCCATCCATTTCGCTTCCATCATCCATCGCATTCAAGTCTCCATCCATCACTCATCCACTCGCATTCGCAACATAGCTTAGTCTTGTGTTCGTATCATGATCCCTCCTAGTACTACTCGGCCCATCCTCAAGGTCAGTTTATCCTGCCTTTATCAGAGTAGTTTATTGCATCACGTTGGGGGCATGTTCTCATCAGATTAGATTCGTGTATGATCATAAAATCCTCAAAATCAGAAAATCCAAAAACATCAGAAAATTAGAAAGTCCAAAAACATTCAAATCATATCAAAATCCAAAAATAGGTCAAAAATTCATTCAAAAAGCCAAAAACAAGGTCGTCTTGTTGAACTATGTCATCTCTGAGCTTGAACATAGGCAAGGTTGATCTTTGATCATCCCCCGAGACATTTAGGTCAGTCCTATAGGAGTCTGTCATAATAAACTGACATCTCATCATGTATATCGTCATCTGTAAACTGGTCGAGTCGTCAGTCAAACTACGTGGTCTCTACGTATATAATGTAGGCAAGGCTCATTTGTTGATCAGGCCTCGAGACCCCCTAGGATAGGTCTTTAGGTTAGTCTATTGGTCAAAATCTCATAAAATCCCAAAAACATTGAAAAATAAAAAATAAAAACATTTGTAAAATCTCAAAAAAATACCAAAAACAACCTCAAAACATTGCAAAACATCAAAAACATCCAAATATTTGGAAAAATCCACCCGCCTCATCTCGCTTGCACCCACAATAACACCTCATAATAAACTGATCGTCATCATCAACCTTTGGTGAAACAGTCGAAAACAAGCCTAGCAAATACAAAAAAATTCCACAACGTCAAGTCTAAAGTCTAAGTCAGTGCGTAAGCAAGTCGGTTATCTCTTCGTATTGGTAACACATCATCTGAATGGTCCCATACCAATCATCCCTTATAAACGAAATGACGTGCTGCCATCCACTAACATGTCCTAGGATGAATCCTTCCTACAATGGACATTATCTCTTGGCAATAAGTTTCATTCATCATCTTAGAAAACACATCCTCTTCCCATTAGCAGTATTGAAGAGCATCAGTTTGTTTGTTTACTTGGTCTTTATCTTCTGACTTATCTTATTTTGCGCTCATTCCAAGGATGTCTCGATGATATCCCAAAACAGTGGATTTAGAGAAATAGGAATGGGGCAATGATCATTATTTTTTGTCTGCTGTGCTTGTTGGACGTTCTTGCAATATAATCTCGGCGAATACTTGCTTTGTTAGGTATGTATGGAAGAGGTCTAGGACAACTTGTTGACTATTACAATGATAGGTTTACCTTTCCGTGTTTTGGTCCGAGGTGTCTGAAACTTCCGAAGTACATCCTAGCAAGGTTTTTGTATGTCAGGTGTGAACAAGGATACTCCTATCTAATTGATGAGTCAAAGTCCATCACACTAGGTACAACACCATCCTGGTTTTCTATACCTAGATGCATCGTACCACGTGTGTTATCAAACATAAGAAAATTTGGCCCTTTGAAAATCCCAATTCCTCGACGAGTAATCATTATCATCATCATATGCATTTGTGTCATCTTGCGTCTTGTTAAAATGACTTCTTTTCTTACTAACCGCACTAACAAAGTACTATGACAAGTGATCACCATCACCATCATCATCATCAATCCTACATCCACAAATCATTAGCATATTGCATAACATATCATATAGGAAACATACACATTGCATTTTAAATAGTTGCATTCATGTCATTGCATTTCACCCATTACATTACATCTCATGGCATTACATTGATCATTGCATAAAGCATTCATTTTCATTTCATAAATCATCACATAGCATGAATGGAAGCATCTCATAATCATTATAATCATAAACAATAGGAATATAATCATTTAATTCATTACACATCAACATATAACCTTACATTAACATACCATTGCATCACATACATCATCATTTAGGATAATAACATTAGTTATTCTAAGCATCTCATACCATCATTTCCTTTGCATCATATCACGACCATTGCATCATATCACATTCATCCATAAATCATCTCATATAGAAACATTTTCCCACATATCATTGCATATACCATAAATCAAATCCATATCACATATTCCATCAGCATAAAATAAATCATGTAGATAACATTATTGCACATCATATCATAGGTTAGCATAATATAGATCTATTAGTCATAATCATTGCATAATCATCATTAGAAATAAATGCATCCATATAACATCATTGCAAAGCATATAGAAATAAATCACACATAAATAAAAGAACACATTGCATCGCATCAAAATCAACTTATATATATATCATATCATCAATGTCACTATCATAGTACAAAAGAATAATAATCAGATCACTGTACATAGATGTCAATCGGTACAATATGCCCATCGAGCTATAAAAAACGAGCCCATAAGGCACAAAAAAATATATACATCATAACATATATGGATTATGGCCGATCTCTATGAATGCTGCCCTCACCCCTATCACCGTGACCCTCTAGTGATCTCTGACTGGCCCGCTCTGAGAACTTTGGGACCCAATCTGCTTTAGGTACATGGTTGTGGTAGGCCCGGTGGTAGTACTCTATCTCTTAGATAACATCCTTGTAGGATCAGACCAACACAGTACCCTGAGACGAGGAGGCTGTCATACTCTCAATTTGCTGCCTGCGGCCTAGCTCTGTCGTTGCCTGTAGCTCTAAAGCCTATCTTTGCTGCATAGCCTGATCCCTCTCTGCTCTAAGCCACTCTCTGTCAGCCCGTGCCTGGTCCCTCTTGACTGTCACTGCCTGTACCTGTGCCTGTAGCTATAAAATTAGGGCATCCTATGGGTCTGCCTGCCCTGCTAGCTGTGCATGAACCTGACCCTCACCCTCAGCTCGTAGTGGTGGGACTGGTGGATCCTGCTGCTAGTCCTGGATGGGGACATCCTCGTGACCTGGCAGAATTGGGGGCATCCCTCATGGATCCTGTTGGATCTCGACCCTCGATCCTCGCCCTTGTGCTTGTCCTCTACCTCTGCCTCTGACCCTATACGCCTCTGGATCCTCACTTGGAATGGTCAACTGGAGGGGAGGTTTGAACCAATCTCTGTAGGCCTGTGTGGTCCTTGGATCTACCAAACCCTTATCGTAAGCCCAAGGTCGGACCACCAAGTGTCGAAAGTTATCAACTGCCTCTGCGGTAGGAATACCAAGCCCCCATGACACCTGTGTCATGCTGCGTGCAAAAACGGCTACATAGCCATCATCAAGCTGATCTTGCGGCTCTCTGAATTGACGCTGTACGCGCCCGGGTAGATATTGTTCAATCATCGTGTGCTCCCGCCCCTACATGTATTGATCCTGGCGACAATAGAAGAGCCGATCTGCATCGTCAACCCATCCAGGTTGACCGAGGTACGGTCTCCAGGTAAACATAAGAATCTCATCTAGGACCCGCCTCCAGTAGGGGATTCTGTGCTCTCCAGTGTGTGTGAAGGACACACCACCTCTGTATCATGTCATGAGGGCATCCTCTGCCCCCATCATAACTGGAACGACCCGTGGACGTAGCACATAAATGTGCTCCCACGCCCAAAAATGAAGCAAAGTCACTCCAGCCCCCAACGCTTTGCCATCCATGTATGCATATTCGTGAAGATCCCTTTAAAGTGAAGCCAGAAGGATGGCCCCCACGCGAAGCGAATTGGTCTGTCTCAGACCATCCTCTCCCAGTAGTATCCCTATCCAGGACTGAAATACCTCCCTCGTCTGTTTGGGGCAACCAAACCTGAAATGATCACTACAATCGCCCAGTGGAAGGGAGGTGCTATAACTCGGTATCGCTCTAGCTCGATCTAACCCTCACAGTAGATAATGTCTCGAGTGGCGAGGACTCGGGTACAACACTCACGTTCCTCTTCCATGTCGTAGATCACCTGGCGGCCATGAATGGACAATCGTAGTATGCGCCAGACATCCTCCAATGTGACGGTCGCCTCACTAGTGGGAAGATGAAATGATGACATCTCATTGTGCCACCGCTTCGCTAGCATTGACAACATCCCAAGGTGTGTGCGCACAGGCGCCCTGTACGCAATGTGCCATAGACCTGTGGCTCCCAGCCGATCCTGGTCTCTGTCGCTAAAGTCTCGTAGGATGCTCGCCAAATCCCGCGACCGGTGCTCCTGAGAATAAAGCTCTTGAGGCCCATCCTGCATCAGAGAAAGTCAGCATGTTAAAATGTTTGAAAAAATCTTGACCTAACGCTCTAGACTCGCTTCCAGCGGCGCAATTTGTGAAGGTGTCGCAATTCGAGTTTCCTCAAACTTCGACCCTGGACCCGTAATTTAGCTAAATAGCACTGCCACGGCGCACTTTTCCAAACTGGCCCACTAAGTTCGAGCTGAGCCCGATCCTAGTGGTGGAGTTTTTAAACTCTGAACTACATCGTTGCAGCGCTAAACAACACCGCTGCGGTGCAAAAGACTAAAAGCGGTGCACCTTAAACACCGAGAGATGCTATAATAGCGCCACTGGAGGTGAGCTCATCTTTAAACATATAATAAATGCGTCAAAATGAAAAAACGAAGCTTCAGTTAGGGTCACATACTGGGGCACTGATGCCAGGTGGCTGCTAGTAGGTCCAAACTCGGTCTAAAATGTGTAGGGGAAGCTCTTATTGCGCCATATCGTCGAAGGGTCAGAGCTCAAATCTCAAGGTTTGTTAGCAGAGGTGTGTGAAAATGACTTGAAAGTGACCCCTCAAGCCCCTTTTAAGCCTAAAAGTTAGGATTTTTTTTGACCCTCTAGGGCTGCCCTGCTAGGGTTTCGGTCCCCCGAATCTATTTTCGTTCGTTTGAGGCTTGTTTTTCATCGTTTTATTGCGTTTAGACATGTTTTTAGCCTCCCAGACCCCTTCCAGACTTGTTGGGCACTTGGTCACCTTTTTTTCGCGAGATCACCCAAAAAATTGAAATTTTTGTCTGATCTCTCGAGGGGGCATTATAATGGCATGTTTTCTCTCGCCATGCAGTAGTGGGGAAAGTTTTTAATATCAATTTTTTTTCACTTTGATTGAGATCATTTATTCTTTGAACCAACGCAACAAGTGCATTGCTTCAAAGAGGGGAAAAATGTAGACATAAAAAATATACTGATTGACATCGTGCACCTGATCCGGACTTACTAACAAAGTTTTTTCCTAAATCATTCTTCGGTCTAACCATTTAATCAAATTCCCCTTTATCTGATTAAATTCATCAATATTCGTCTCTTAATTAAATAAATCACTTTATCTAATTAAGTCACTTCTCGATAATTAAATTAATCATTTTGATCTAATTATCCAATTTAATTAAATAATCAATTTTATTTGATTAAATCTCTTAAGTCTATCTATTAAATTAAATAAATTAAAAACTTATTTAATTTAATCTAACATCAGCTCCTTTTAATTAAAAAAATCAAAATCTTTATTTAATTAGCCTCTTATCATACTCCTCTCTTATCTGATTTATATAAATCCATAAATTTAAGTCAAATAAGTCACATCATCCAATCTTCTGTTAAATTAATTAACCCTTGATTAATTTAACCTCATCTCATGTCACATCCTCTAGATAATGCAATTTGCGCATGAAAATAGATTTAATTCATTTATTAAATCCTTAGTTTCCTCATGAGGCATCTTTTGGAATATTCTCTCAATTTGAATTCAAAAATTCCAAGTCAATATGTACATCCAACAAGGCATTTAAAACCTCTTACATGTCATTTGCCTTGAGCCAAGTGGCATTTATTGCATTTTCCCTTCCCTCTTACATGTCATTTCAACAAATTTGAATTTCAAATATTGGCATTTATTGGCACAAACCCCAAATCTTGCACATCCATCATCCATTCATAGCTTGACAAGTGGCACCATATCATTGGATGAATGTTAGTCCCACATTGCTCAAATTTGGACATTCATCCATCTAAGAATTCTATAAATGAAGAGCTCCTCTCCTCATTTTATCATCCACAATTTGAGTAGACTTACTATGCTCAAATCATTAGCAAATTTTATCATCCTCAATCCAAGCAAAGTTACCATGCTAAAATACTTAGCCATTTCCATCTATCATTTGAATTCTTAGCTAGGCTTTTTGCAGATTTGGCTTGGAGTTCTCATCTTTTTGTCAAAGTGGATCAACATCATCTTCAACACATCAAGATTTCATCAAAGGGATTGGGAAAGGGCTAATTTTCACATCAAGTGTTTGCTATTTAAATTAGGATTTAATCTTTGGTTTATCAATTTCATTGTGTTCTTGCTTATTTTCTTTCCTATTTTGAATTTGCAAATGGATTTCATGGGGAATCCTTATTTTAGCTTGTAATTCCTTGTCTAACTCGTTTATTCATGTTGTTTTGCAGGTACTAGGAAAAGGGTTCGCACAACCACCATCCACTAATTTGACACAACTTAAGAGATTTTTTGGCTTGTGTGGGTTCTATAGAAGGTTTGTTAAAGGATTTTCATAGGTTGTTGCACCACTTACTGATTTGAATAAGAAAGGGGAATTCTCTTGGTCAAAATTAACACAAAAATCATTTGATCAGTTTGAGAACTTGATGAGCTCATGCCGTGTTTTGGAAATTCTTAACTTTTCTAAGCCATTTGAGTTCGACTGTGATGTCTTTGGTAATGGTATAGGGGTTGTCCTCATGCAAAATAAACACCCAATTGCAGTTGAGAGAAAAAAATGAGAGGCAGTGAGAATTTATTTGATTTATGATAAGGAGATGCTAGCCATAAAAAGCATGCTTTGGCTAAGTACAAACAATATCTTGTTGGGGGCAAATTTATTGTTAAAATTGATCATAATAGTTTGAAATACTTTCTTAATTAGAAGGATTTGAGTGAGAGATAATACAAGTGGGTTAGTAAACTTCAAGCATATGATTTTGACATTGGATATGTCAAAGGCAAACAGAATGTGGCGGCTAATGCACTATTTAGAAGACCTCATTTGTGTGTTTTCTCTGAGATAGCAACATATTGGAAATAGAGTATACAGGTTGATTATGCAAAAAAACCTTACCAAAAACATACTAGATGGTACATTGCATGATGATAAATACAGTGTAAGGGATGGTTTGATCTTCTACAAGGAGAGAATTTTATTGGTGTCTGAATCAAAGTTGCAAGAGCAGTTTTTTTAAAAATTTCATGACACTCCAATAGCTAGTCATCCAGGGTTTTATAAGACTTATAGGCGGATTTGTGAGAGATTCTCATGGAAGGGAATGAAGGAAGACATTACCAAGTATGTACGTGAGTGTCAAGTGTGCCAAAAATACAAAAATGAGCAAATATACCCTGTTGGTCTACTACAACCATTGCCGATTCCTACTCAAAAGTGGGAAAGTATTTCGATAGATTTCATTATAGGGCTTCCAAGGTGCAAGGGAAGGATTGTATTTATGTTGTGGTAGACCATTTGGCCAAATTTTCCCATTTTTTTTCCATATCAATAGGTTATACAATGTTACAGGTGGAATATTTGTTCTTTAAGGAGGTTTTTAGACTTCATGGGGCACCGAAAAACATCATTAGTGACAGGGACAATAAGTTTATGAGCTTGTTTTGGTAGGAGCTATTTAAGTTATGTGGCACTGAATTGACTCGTAGCATTAGTTACCACCCCTAAATAGATGGAAAGACTGAGATAGTCAACAAGTGGGTGGAAGGCTACCTACAAAACTATGTTTCAAAACAACAAAAGGAATGGATAAAAATAGTTGCATTTGGGGGAGTTTTGTTATAAATCCACATTTCATATGTCTATCAAGATGTCACCTTTCATGGAATTGTGCGAGTATGAAGCTCCTAGTTTCATTGATTTGCTCTTTGGTGATTGTATGGTGCTCAAGGCTAGGATTTCTTGCAGGAGAGCCAAGATATTATGAAGTGATTGAGAGAAAAAATGTAGCATGAAAAAAATCAACAGAAGTTGTATGCTGATCAACATCATATAGAATGAGAGTTTGAGATGGGTGACATGGTTTATGTTAGATTGCAACCATATAGACAGTCCACTCTCAAGAAGAGTGGAGCAGAGAAGCTTAAACCTCGTTTCTATGGTCCATTTAGAGTCACTAGGAGAGTTGGGGACGTGGTTTATGAGCTTGAGTTACTAGAGGCGAGTAGGGTGCACAATGTTTTTCATGTGTCACGCCTCAAGAAGGTGCTCAGACATAATGTGACTCCTTCAATAGTGTTGCCTCCATTGGATAAGGAGGGAAAGTTGGTGCTTGTTCCAGATGTAGTGACTGACATTAGAGAGAGAACTGTCAGGAGGAGAGTTATTATAGAGTACTTGGTGAAGTGATGAGACTTACCTATTGAGGATGCTACTTGGGAGAGTGAGAAAATTTTACAGCATCTCGTAATTTTGATTGCTTGAGGACAAGCAATCTTTAGGAGGAAGGATTGTAATGTCCCCTCCTAGCCTCAAAGCAAGGAGTTATCCTTTAGCCTATTCTAGAGTTCCTTTAGGCTAAACTAAGTTGGTAAGGGAACTCAGTTCCAGTCCTTTCTGTGGAGGTTTTTTGACATTTCTAGTTGGAATTACTATTTTTAGTAGGGGCTAATTCCAACATCGATTGTTTATAGCTAGTCACTTTGCAATTCATTTTTCATACCAGTTTGAGTTTTTAGTGTATTTTCTATTTTTAGTAATTACTAAAAATACTAAGTCTATTTATGGAAACTGGTCCTGGCTAGGCTACTTTGAGCAACGTCTTTCCAGTTTGGGAGTTGGATTCACTAAGGTTTGATTAGTCTAATATTCACATTCCTCTCTTGAAATGTTTTAATAAAGTTATATTATAACTTTAGTTGAGAGTAAGAGGGGACACCACTTGTACCTTGACGCCTAGTTGATGAACTTAAGGTTGTTTTAAAGCAAGAAAATAACTTTAGAATGCTGGATAAGGGGGACGCCTAAGAGAGGCTTAAGTTGAGTTTAAAATGAAATTTTTAATAAAAAGGAAAGGCAAAAGGGGCGTAGCATTTTGGAGGGAAATTATTTTCAAATTTGAGTTGCCCTAATTCCTCATTGACCCTATATTATCTCATTTGGAGCCTCATTTGCACATGTTGAAGTTGGTTGCATAACAAGATGTTCCTGGAATTTCTCCAAGGGTTTGCAGTTTGGTGTTGAGTACAAAAACCCTCTTCATTCAGGAGTTGGTTTCAATAGAGAAAGACCTACCCTAGCTAGTTGGGGTGTGATTCCACTAAGGGGTCACTTTGGAGCTTCATAGTTTCAACTTCAGTTAGGAAATCATGAAGATATTTGAGTATTTTTGAGGGGTTGTTAGAGGGTTTTGGCTTGTTAGGGCTTGGCCTCATTTTGGATTGTTTGGGTGTGAATTTTGAGGTGACTTTAGAGTTTTCTGGGCATTGTGTGACAAGGTCTAAATCTGATATTTTGAGCATAACTCCATAATGGTTTGATATGGCGATTTGGGTATTGGTTATTTGAATGCACCTAATCTAGGTGACTTAAGGCATGTATTCATACATATTTATTGGAAAAAATCTGAATTAATAGAGCAGATCACCCTATTCTGGGTGGACGCCCTATCAGAGGTATATTTCTAGTTTTTTGGTCTGCTATGTTAGGTTTTGTCCTTTGCCACTGCAGGGTTTGATAGAGTGGGTTTGGGTGTTGAGTAGCAAGAGATTGATGGTCCATTTCCTTGGTGAAGAACATTGCAAGTTGGAGACCTTTAATTGCTATTATGAGCTTCAAAAACCAGGTCTGATTTGTATTTTTTTGAGTTTGAAAAGTACTTATAAAAGACTAATTTTTTTATTACATTATCAGAGTAATTATAACCTGAAAGTTATCATTTGCAAGCAATTTCTTTCATGTTTTATATATGTACTTAATGTCATGATCATATCATGTATGCAAAACAATGAATGGCATTTGAAACATATAAACAAACATCATCAAACAAACTCAATCAGTAAATAGAAAACAAAAAAATAGGGTAAGTCATTATAGTGGAGTGGTGAGGTAGTGGAGGCGAGAGGAAAATCCAACTAGGGCTCGAGTGAGGCAGCGGGTTGAAGTAGTTGCTGCAGGAGGTGAGGGTAGAGGTCTTGATCAAGGACACCAAGTAAAACATTTATCTATTGCTATGATAGGAGGAGACCAAAGGGGAGGAGATGATAGGTAGAGAGGGAGAGATGTAGACGATGTTAGGTTTGTAGTTGCCCTATCAAAGTGAGATTAGGCTCGCCAAGAGATACAAGTATAGGAAAGAGAGGGACAACCTCTTCATTTAGCTTGCTCAGAAGACTACATAGAGAGATGCTGAGATAGTTTGCCCACAACATGCAAAGATTTAGGTGGTGCAAAGAGAGATATAGAGCGGGTGTGCTGACAACAACTAAAGGTGATTGGTCAGAGTGTAGTGGTCCCTATGGACCAATATGTAAGAGAGATGAGGACTCTCACTCAAGAGGCCATATATTATCATATTGTCTATGAGGTCTTAGTGCTAGCCAAAAGGAGAGCTCCCAAGTTCTCTGCGAGGAGTGCGACAACAGGGTAATCAGGGAAGTCATACGGGGGATCAATGGGGTGCCCACCAATAGTACCACCTCATCTAGAATAGGTTGCTCCTCCCCATCCACCTTCTCCTAGTTGGGAGGAGGAAATAGTGAGCTCTATGCAGCTTTGATGTACATGTGATTTTGATGTAGACACTTTTTGATATGCCCATGGGAAAATGTATATATATTCATGGCTCTTTATAACCCTTTTGTAAAGACATTGATGTATATGGAATTTGATAATAACATTTTTTTCTACATATAATTTGAGACTATATTTTGATGTGGCTATTGATATGATGTGATGTGATGTTATTTGCATGTGATGATAGTCTATTTGATGTATGCTTCTAATGATTTCTATATGATCCTATGATGTATGATGGATGACTTTATGATGTTGCTATGGTGATGTAGGATATGATGTGATGATTATTTTTATATTTTTAATGATGTATATGATGACTATATGATGTTGTAGGATGTATGATATTATGATGGTACTAATGCTTTGTGGATGTAGGATGTGATGGATATTTTTGTTTATGTCACGATACTTGGATATAATAGTTAGTATGATGAGTAGGATAAAAGAAATGATTTGGAATAATGATAGATAAGTGAATATATGATTAGATGGATAGATAAAATAGTGTTGATCACATATTGAGAAAGCTATAATTACTTTGTATAATTTGAGATTTTATTCGGAAATGGGATGGGATATATGTTTTTTCTTTTTCTTTTATGTTATGCTAAAGAATGTAGACCAATCCTTACTTTGATATAGCAAGTAGATAATATGCTACAAGATATGAAGAACCAGGGTGGCATTGTATCTATTGTATTGAATTTGACTCTGCAAACAAATAGGAGTATCCTTGTTCATACTTGACATACATGAACCTTGTTTGGTCATGTGAGAGTGAATCTCAAAACAAGTTAGGCCTTATGCACAAAAGGTATAAAGAACTTGTTATGCAAAAAGGTCATATTGCTTGAAACTATCCATGCACACAGAAGGTAAGCATTCACTATGGTAATATTACAAGAACCTCCCACAAAAACAACAAACAAAAGAAATGACTATGCCCCATTACATACTCCTCTAGACACACCAATAGATTGAAGATCAAGGTGGCTTCAAGTAAGTGATGTAATGAGACAATATATAAATAAAAAGAAAAGACTGATTGATAAAACATATCAAAGCCATCATATCTTTTGCTAGAGAGATTGTAATTGTTAATATGTGATTGTGTTTACTGTAGGAACAATATGTTTGTTAACGAAAAGATGTTGGATGTTGAATTAGATGCTTTAGGCAATTGGTAAGTAGGTAGTGGGTCTGTTCTGACAATGGTTGATGCTAGTAATTTTTCATGAATGTTCTAGTTTTGATGATTGACACAAACTTCAACAAAGGTGAGTGTGATGATAGGTTTATTATGGACGATGATTTTATTATGGATGGGTGAGTTGCGTTGATTTGTTTTTGAACATTTTGGAATTTTGAATGTTTTTTAAATTTTTGTTATACGTATTTGAGGATGTTTTTAAATTTTTTGAGATATTTGAATGTTTTTGAATGTTTAGAATATCTATTGTTTTTGTATTTTTTGAACATTTGAGGCTATTTTTGTATTTTGTGTTATTTGAATGTTTTTGGATTTTACGTTATTTGGATGTTTTTGGATTTTCAGATTTAGGTAATGAACAATGATCCAATCTGACTAATAGGTTTAGGAAAATTAGATGGATCACTTTATTATGGAGTAGACAAATTGACCCTAGGATGATACTAGGTGATATGGGTTACACTGGATATTGGTAAATTACCAAGCCATGCTAGGTGCGTATGCGGAAATATGTTGAATGAATGGATGGATATGGATGAGATGCTAGATTTATTATGGATGAAATGGAAAAGAATCTTGATATCATTACACATGGTATCTGTTTTCCGAGTTTTCACCAAGATACCTGTCCAAATAACCACTGAAGTGATTTTCACTAGAGGACGATTTTTATCTTTACTATTTTATCCTTTTTTTGAATTTTTTTAAATTTTTGATGGGACACTTTGATGGTTTTAAGCATAGAACTATTTGAGATGATTGCTTGATGGGATCCTATAAGGGTTTACCTTTATGCATAGCTAGTTGATAAGCTCCTGAGCCATAGCTTACTGTGACTCCAAATGGTCTCAACCAATTTGGTTCAAATTTTCCTTGTTATCTTGACTAGTTGGTTCTTCGAATTTTCCTTGAGGACTAGATCACCTCCATGGAAATTTTTGTTCTTGATATCCTTTTAATAAATATAACGAAGAAACTTTTGGTAGACATGGAGATGATTAAGTGCATTGAGAAATCTTTCATCAGGAAATTCTAGCTCATGTAGTCTTGATACTTTGTATTCTTCATTATTGCCAAGACGTTGCAACAACACTCTTAATGAAGGAAGTTTAACCTCAATAGGCAAGATTTCCTGAGTGCCATAAACTAAGGAATATGGTGTAGCACTAGTAGTCACTCAAATACTAGTACGATAGGCCCATATTGTAGGATTGAGTTGGAGGTGCTAGTCACAACCGAATTCATTAACTATCTTTTTGAGGATTTTTTAGGATAATTTTATTAGATTTCAGCTTGACCATTTCCATAAGGCTAGTATGGCATGGAAAAGTGATGTTGGATATGAAATTGAGAGCAAATATTTCAAATATCTTTATTTTTAAAGGGTGTTCCATTATTTGTGATGATGGAATGGGGAACACCATACTGATAAATTAGGTAGTTTAGGATAAACTCATATATTTGTTTGTGTTGAGAAATGTGACTTAAATTTACTGGCTTGATCTACCTCCTGGAGAAATTGCATTTTCCTCCTTCATCCACTTGAGTTAAGTTGTTGGTTTTCAAGTTTTTCTAACTGAAGTCGCGGGGTTCTAAAGTTTCATAACCTCCTGACTTAAAGCAACTGTGAAGTGAGGGTGGTCCATTTGTTGTCGGCATGTTGTGGGTTTTGTGAACTTTGCAACCTCCGACATGAGGTTCGAAAGTTAGGGTTTTGAGTGAGTGGGAAATCCCTTTGTTGTTGGCATGTCGTGGGTTTTGAGAACTTTGTAACCTCCAACATGAGGTTCAAAAGTTCAGGTTTTGAGTCACAGAGAAATCCCTTTACTGTCGAAGAGTTGCGGGTTTTGGGAACTTCACAACCTCCAAAATGAGGTTTTGAAGTTCGATTTTTCAACGATATAGCGACTTGGAAGCTGATGGATGTGGGACTCTTGGATGGTGGATTGTGACGAAGGCTGATAGGTTGTGATGACGTCAGGGACAGATGGCATGTGGGACCATGGGCTCAGTGGGCATTGGTGAGACAGTAATGAATGTCTCTTCAATTGGACAACATGGTGTTAGGTGGATAACCCTAAGTTCGATGATGGAGATTTGTTCGACTGCTTATTTGATGGCCAAGATTAGATGTTGGATGATGGTGTGTGGCTCAAGGTGAACAAGTAACCCTAAAGGGGTGCGACAGTTGAAGAGTCAATGTAGAGTAGCGGTTACCTAGGGGGCTAGCTGAGAGGTTGGGTAACCAAGAGAGAGAGAGATGAATCTCACAGAAGGTGAATGCTGAGCAGCTGTATGACAGAGAGGCCGAGAGGTTGGTGGGCGATCTGTGAGGTTGTGTAATTGAAAGAGATGTCTCTTGCAGTGAGAGGTGGTCGCGATGGGTTGTGCTGCCGGATTCTCTCCAGAATGGAACAAGATGTAAACTCTTTAAAGGCCATGAGCTTGATATTATATTATAACTATATTTTGTTGCTGAATAATACAATGGCAATCTAGGATTTTTGAGTGTGGGGTTTTTTACTTGTAAGGGTTTTCCCCACGTATATCTATGTGTTCATGTCTTCTATTTCATCTTTCATGGTTGTTGGTTCTATTTTCTGAATCTATTAATGGTGTTGTTGAAACTAGTTGTTTTGCATGAGTTTCTCTCAAAAGGATCATCAATGTGGGAAATGAACTATGTTTGATTCCACTTTATGGCATAGTAGTACGTGTCTTTGAGGTGATTTGATGAAATTAAAGTTATTGAAGGCACTAATAATCTTGAATGTTTCTTTCTGAGATGACTAAAATTTTCCCAACAAGTGGTATTAGAGCTTTCTTTTGGGATTTACTTTTGCTTGCATGTGCAGGTTTATGAGTTGCATGTGATTGCATGTGTGTTGCATGTACTTGCATGGAATCACATGTGGCTTGCATGATTGATGCATGTTTGAATTCTTGGTGTTTCTAGTTCTAGGTATTCCTTCTGTGAAGATTTCTTAGTCTGTCAAGCTTGAGGAAATCTAGAGGAATCAACTGATATTTTGATCCTTTGGTGAGTGGAAGTTATTGCTTTTTTGTTTAAGTTTTCGAGACAACACACATCATGGAAGATAATGAAGGCAGAGAAATTGGAATTGGTCAGATTGGCATGTTGTGATATGAGGTTCCTAGTTGGCAGTGGTATAACCCTGATGCATGGGGTGGATTTTTTTGCTTCATGGATGTGTTGAAAAAAAAGATTTCATATTGGGTGTCTATGTGAGAGGCTCCTTGATGATATGGAAAAGCTTGGGTTGTTGTTCAGTCATGGAGTAATGTGCTTATGTTGGGTGTTTTTCCTAGTGTTGGAAGGAACGGTTTTATGGTACCCCGATTGCATGGAGGCTATGGAGTTGATTTGTGGATGATCTGGAAGCTTCTAAAAAAGCTCGTCTCTCTCGAATGAATGTGCATGTAGGTGGTTTTGGAGTTGGCTTGAAATGGGCTTGGAGTTCTTGAAATGCTCTTTCCTTTTAAGGATGGTTTGTACTTGCATGACTTTGTGGTTTTACAGGTTTTACATGGTCAAACAAAACTTGTGATTATGTGGAGCTGCTATTAAGCTATTTTCTAGACGTTGGCTTTTGGGGTGTGATTGGATGAGATAGTTGCAGTTTGGCATGGTAAGAGGAGGTGAGATTCCTTCTCTGCATGGGAGTGGTTGTATTTGATTTGTCACTCAACATTCTTGTGGTGGTGCTTGGTGGTTTCCTAGACTATGGTTCTCATTGTGGATGTGATTGGAAAATAGGATCTGAGCTTGCTGTGGTGTTTGAGTCAAGTTGTCTACATTGTTATTCTCATTGAGATCTTAGTTTTGTAGTTTCTAGTGCGATAATGGGTTTGCATGTTTCTATTGAATGGATCTATGGGTTGTGCAATGTTGTGGGTTGTCTTTACCCACATGTTTGTTGTGAGACCACTTAGAAGTGGATTGTCTATATCTGCGAGATCTGATTCTGTGATGGTGCAGACTTGTTAGTTGGCCTTGTTTGTGGTCACTTGTGCATTGGTATAGTTTCTTTGAGATGTGAGGATGGATGGTGCTGAGTGCCTAGATAGTCAGTTACGGGGACCTATAGCATGTTGTATCACAATGTCATGGATAGCTTGCATACATTGCCTTGTGTAAGATTTTGACAGTGATGGAATTTTTTCTACCTGGTTTGGAGATCTTGGTGTCACTTGGTATTGTTGTTAGAAAGACATGTTGTTTGGACCTGAAGGATTTCTAGTTTAGCAAACATTTTTGTCATGATGATTGGAAAGCTCAGTTGTCACAGTTCAGTGGGAGATTTAGCAATGATTGTGGATTCATCACTTGGTGATGGATGATCTTCTTTAGTGTTGCAGATGTTACTAGGAGGAGCTCTTAGATCATGTTGTTGCAGAAGGGTTCTTTCACATTTGCATGGACACTATTGGAAGATGTGCAACATCTCAGAACCATGGATGATTCTTGCAGCCTTTGGTTGAGGTGTTGCTGGTGCTTGACAGGTGATGTTGGTTTAGAGTTTGTTGTGTTTCATGTCATGGTTGATTGTGCATTAGAGTTTTGGCATGATGTATTTCCCTTGAGACCATGGTATGTTCACCTGGAGCATGAGATCTCCTAAGGGGGATGTGTAGATCATGATTTCATGATAAGTTCCTATTTCAGATGTCTGGAGCTTTGATAATGTTCTGGTGATTCTCTGTGTTTTGGGTGCATTTGTCATATGCTTGAGAACTTCATGATAGTGCAGTGATGCATTTGGATTTTAGCATGAGATGATCGGTTGTAGGTGCTCATGGATACATGGAGAATAAGGTGAGGCTGTATTTCTCTTAGGATAGAAGTGTTGATGGTTACTCTTGGTGAGATTTCAATAGAAATTCCAAGGAGCCTACACCTTGGTTGGATGTGAGTTCAACAGAGACCAATGAGGAGATTTCTCTTGGAAAAGTCATGAGGGCTTGGTTAGCCTAGAGGAGCATTCTCATTCCTCACTCTTGGTCTACTCAGTAGTTTATCACTTGAGAGGTATTCCCATTGTTTCTCTTAGGTGTTTTATGCTTTCTTCATGGATACAAATCTTGAGCTATGGTTATTTAGTTTTGGAGGATTCATTTTGAGGGATTTTATGGCATGGCTATCTCCTTGTGCATTTGAGTTTATGATTTCATTCATTGATGTTGAGTTTAGGAGATTCATTGGGCGTATTTCCTGAGATGGGAAATGCAATAGTTTGATCTTCTTAGAGAAGCTTACATCCATATAATTACTTGTCATATATGTTGAGGTTGATCTTGGTGATTAAACAGTTGAGTGTTGTTATGCTATTCTCTTTGGGGTGTTTTGAAGGAGATCATAGTTGGCATAGTTGGATTTTAGAGGTGTATGTAGAAGGATTTTCTATAGGTATATGATGTGCATAATTTTCTCTCTGTTGTCTTGGTTATGGAGACTTGTGGTGAGGGTTGTACAAGTTGTGCATATCATTGTGGATTGTTCCTTGAAACTACATAATGTGATGTTTTTGGTAGACTCGCTATGTCTTGATTTTTTAGATTCAACATTACCCATGTAGTGGGAGTTCATGGATGTGTTTTTCTTCTTTGACTAGTTGGAACTTGGAGCTTTTGTTTTCTATTGATGGGTTGGCTATGTAAGTGGCATGAGTTTGTTGATGTTGATACCTTGGAGGTATGTGTGATTGGATGGATTAGCACTTGTTGTGTGTGCTAATTTTTAGTCGTGTGGGTTGATCAGTTGGATGGGAGTAGTCAGTGTTCTGGTTGTTGTTCTAGCTGGTGTATTATCTTGTTTCTGGAGGGTGACTTCACGATTGTGTTCATGTTGATGGATTTGAAGTTGATGTTGTGTTACTTATGTATAGCTTTTGAGCACAGTGGAGTGGTGGCAGTGTTGAATCCCTTGTCGTTTGTTGGATCTGATGCTTGTGTTCTTGAGACTGGTGCATATACGTCTTGGCTTGTTCCTTTTCTTGTGGTGGATAGCTAGAATTGTTGCCTGAGTTGGTGGAAATCTTGGATGTCATTGTAGGTGTCTTGGTTGGAGCATAAAAGTATTGTTTAAGATTCTTGAGTTTGCTTCGGAAGGAGCTAGTAAGTTCTTTGTAGGGTGGGAGAATGTTGAGAAATGTGACTCAAATTTACTGGCTTGATCAACTTCCTGAAGCAGTTGCGTTTTCCTCCGTGATTAGCCTGAGTTAAGTCATTGGTCTTCAAGTTTTTCTAACTAAAGTTGCAAGGTTATAAAGTTTTATAACCTCTCGACTTAGCGATTATGAAGTGAGGGTGATCCCTTTATTGTCGGCATGTCACGGGTTTTGTGAACTTCGTAACCTCTAACATGAGGTTTGAAAGTTTAGGTTTTGAGAGATCGGGTGATCCCTTTGTTGTTGGCATAGCACAGGCTTTGAGAACTTCACAACCTTTGACATGAGGTTCAAAAGTTTGAGTTTTGAGTGACAGAGCGATCCATTTGCTGTCAGTGAGTTGCAGGTTCTGGGAACTTCACAACCTCTGACATGAGATTTTGAAGTTCAATTTTTCAACGATATAGCAACTTGGAAGCTGATGGATGTGGGGACCGCTTGGATGGTGGATCGTGATGAAGGCTGATAGGTGGCGATGACATGGAGGAAAAATGGCATGTGGGACCATTTGTTCAGTGGACATTGGTGAGACGGTAATGAATGTCTTTTTGACTAGGTAGCATGGTGTTAGGTGGATAATCCTAAGTTCAACGATGGAGATTTTTTTGACTGCTTATTCGATGGCCAAGATTAGATGCTGGATGATTGTGTGGCTCGAGGTGAATAGGTAACCCTAAAGGGGTGTGGAAATTGAAGAGTCGATGTAGAGCAATAGTTACGAGGATGGATGAGAGGTTGGGTAGGCAAGAGAGATATGAATCTCGCAAAAGGTGAATGCTGAGCGGTTGTGTGACAAGAGGCTGAGAGGCTGGTGGTTGAGCCATGAGGTTGTGTAGCTGAAAGAGATGTCTCTCACAGTGAGAGGTGGTCGTGATGGGTTATGCTGTCGGATTCTCTCGAGAATGGAACAAGATGTAAACTTTGTAAAGGTTGTGATCCTGATATTGTATTGTAATTGTATTTTGTTGCTGACTAATACAATGGTGATCTGGTCTTTTGGAGTGTGGGGTTTTTTACTCATAAGGGTTTTCCCCATGTATATCTATGTGTTCATGTCTTCTATTTCATCTTTCATGGTTGTTGGTTCTGTTTGTTGAATCTGTTAATGGTGTTGTTGAAACTAGTTGTTTTGCATGAGTTTCTCTCAAAAGGATTGATGTGGGAAATGAACTATGTATGATTCCGCTTTATGGCATAGTAGTACATGTCTTTGAAGTGATTTGATGAAATTAAAGTTACTGAAGGAACTACTAATCTTGAATGTTTCTTTCTGAGATGACCAACATTTTCCCAACAGTTTGTTGGTAATGTAGGTGAGGGGGATGTCTTTTGTCCACTTAGTGAAGTACTTCGTGGTGGTTATGATGAACTTATGACCATTATAGGATGTGGGATAAATATTTCTATGAGGTTGAGCACCCATTGTGAAAAGGGCCATGGTGTGGTAATAGATTGTAACTCTTGTGTTAGTGCGTGAATAAGATCACCATGCTACTAACATTGTAAGATTTTTTTAGCGAACTTGTGTGATTCTTGATCCATGGTGGA
>VDFB02000363.1:118084995-118168545 GCA_007258455.2 Sequoia sempervirens | reverse complement strand
AAATTGGCCCATCAAAATTTCACTAAGTCATTTTCCACTGTGGGTTGGATCTTGTGGGTTTCCCCTTCTCATCACCCCGACGTACGTCTGGCCTCATGGATCCGCCTTTGCAGGTCTCCTCCTGCTATTTACCATTGCTTTCTACCATTTTCTTGCACCTGAGCCCCAATGTATACCCGCGTAGTGTATCCCACATCCAACTTCACTGCTGCGTCCATCGAGCACCATAGACATGCAGCTACAGGTCACTCCATGCAGACTATCATTCGTGCATCTTCTTTGGCAGTGGTTGACCCTTAACTTTTTCCCGCATGGCGGGCTCCACATTTGGTCTCGTTATTGCTGCCATTTTCGTTACCAAGCTAGGCCCAACACACCTCAAAATTTCCTAAGTCCAAAATGTTTGTAGGTATTTGCGTACACCTTTCCTTCACCTTACCACCATTGTTTGATGGCTAAGCTCTCACGCCGCCCCGTCCTAAGAGACCCGCATATACCATTTCCTGAAAATGAAACATTAATTCCATGAGTAGATTCTTGAGTTAGAGCTCGTTAGTGGGTCCACCCTCCTGGGCCGCCATTTGTGGGTGGTCATCACCACGACATCATTTCATAATGGCAAGGCTCTGTTGCCTCCTTGTTTTGTAAGCTTGTAACTCACCAACACCATCATCCCCTTACGAGCTTCCTAATGGTGGTAGCCGTCTATCATCTCACTATTCATATACAACGTGCCCGCTTGATTCACTTGCACTCACTTCACTGCGGACTTTCATGATATCGTGGCTATCACTCACTCGACCATTCTTGAATGACATGCTTAGCAACATCTTCAAGATTGGTTCCCAATGTTGGGTCCCTATAGGCTTTCTTTATTGTGGGGGCCATGATCTACCTCGCTATTTATAAAATTCCTCCCTAACAACTTTTCCACAATCGGCATGCTCGTTTCTAACTTCCATGTTATTCTATCTGAGCATAATATTAGGGATTGTGTGGTGTTTATGAATGTTGAATTCTAGGCCAATACTAGTTATTGGGGAAGGATGGCACCATACACTAGAGATTTTCACTTCACAAATGATGACAGTCTTCCATTTGGGGTCTGCTATGCAGGCTTCTGCTTATCTTATGCTATTCTCTTAAATAAATTTTCTCAAACATCCTCCCCACTATGAAACCCCACATCACTCCTTCTGCTATGGGATATTGGCTCATGGATACCGACCACCTCTTCACCGTCTCCTAACGGCATGGCTATGCAACACACTAGCATTATATTCCCATAAGAGGCATGGTCTCATTTTGCATCTACTCCCTCATTTCCAGTAGCATCAATGAGTGAACTACTTGCATTATCCCTATGCATGGTGTTACGAGGTGAACAAGTCAAAGGCCATTAAGATCAAATAATAGGGGGCGACATAGTAAACTTCACTTAGTCTTCATTGATCAATGACTATCGGTGCCTCATTCAAATATCACCTATTTGCTAAAAGCTTATGAAGGCCCAATCTTGTAGGACTCTTACACTGTCATGCCGCCCACTTCTCCTGCAAGAGCCCATCAATGCTTGAAAGTGCCTGAATTGCTTACAATATATATATATATATTGTTGAGTATGGGTATGCCTCAACTCTTAGTTGAATTTTAATGAGGAGTTACAGTCCCCAAAATCTGCCAATGACTTGTTATGCGCATGAGAAGGATGAAATTATGACAAACCAATTAATACTGAAGTGTAGGTGCAACATAGGATTTGAATGAGATCCGAGTTGATATATGCAATTGCAACATTACTATTTAGAGTTGAAGTTAGCTTTGATGAAATACTAATGCAGGCATTAAGGAGATTGATGGTAATATGATCGAACGTGGATGTGAAATGTGGGTGCAACATGGGATGTTTATTTAAAAAAAACTACCTGGGCGGGAGCCATAATGCAGAATTCTGCTTACATTCAGTCATTATCCTAGCAACGTCATCACCAAGGAGTTCTGCCTTCCCCTTCCCATAGCCTGCTCCACAGATGTCTTCCACATGGGGTTCACACCTCATTTGGTCATTTCATAATGACGTTCATTAACGACACCCCACATTTTTGTCTCTACAAATGGTAAACCTCCCATGCCCCAAACACAAAACTTGTAGCTTTGGCATGATTTCAGACCACATGATTCACACATTCATTAGTGACCAATTAATTGTGAAAGACAAAGGCCCCTTGGTGAAGTGGATGTAACAATGATGATCGAATGAAGGTCGATCCCTTCATCATGCAACCTTTAAAGTTTGGAATGGAGGATGATAATCAGAAGGAATGAAATGAACTCCAATGACAATAATGAGCCCAAGGCACCTAAAATAGAATCAAGTCCTTGGGATGGATGATGAACTTGAATTTGAGAAATGTCAAGATGATAATATGCTCTAAGGATGGTGGAAACTTGTGGCTCATGATAATTAAAAAACCTGTAGCATATAGGTTGTTGAATCTACTGGCACCATTTTGCATCGCCATGACTCCATTTAAAGGGATGCTTTGCACAAGCAAAGGGAGCCATAAATTTATTGAAGCTTCTAAAGTAAGATGATCAATGACTTAAGAAATATGATCTTAAGTTTTATTTTAGTCTCGATGGAATGTCAAATTTTGTGTAATGACGTAAGGAATTTAGAGATAGGTCTTATTGTGGTACCAAGCAGCATCGTTCCTTACTCCCACAAGCTTTCCTTTTGCAGGCCATTGGTTTCTAAAGGCCAAAATCCTCACTATTATAATGGGACTGTCGCAACTATCAAAATCAAACCATTGGATGACAGGCACAAGTAGACCAACAAAGTTCCCAAGAAGATTAGTAAATTCTGAATCACCTATAACAAGCATGGGGGAACACTACTCAAGTATGATCGAAAGTCTCCATTAAAGATAGCTGAAGCCTTTTTCCACCTGGCTGATGCAACTCTAATCGAAGAATGGTGAAAGCCAAGCAGATGGATAGTGCTCACATTTCAAGCAACATACTTAATAAACACTCAAGTGATGCAACATTCCAAGAGAGTGGGAACTGATGTTTATTTTGAGGGGTTCTCTATTCATGTCTTGTCATCATCCGAGCGACATCATAACCCCGAATTTCCACACTCTTTCACCCACAACCCCTTGGCAGACATCACCTATGTACATCTTGTGCTTCACAATGTCGTTGTTTCCTTGGTTGATAATTACAACAGTCTACAAACTACCCTCCATAGTCTTTTCTTCACACTCACTATGATGGCCTCACTTCATGCGGAGCCTGTAGTTCATCTCTCCTACAACGGATTTCTTGACGTGGCCTCCCCATCACAATGTCTCGCGCTCTTTCACCCACAACCCCCTCAATGGAGGTCTCCCATAGGGGTTTTTCCATCCATGATGCCGGTAAAATGACTTTCCTCCAAGCTGCCTCCCGCTTCTCCATACCCGCCCAACCCGTCCATCACGTACCTCCACATTGGGTGCCTGCATATACTCTGACTCTCCATGAGGGGCTAACTTAGGACCGCAGGGGGATGAAGGAATTAGCTTGACACTTTTGGATCTTCACCTGGCCATGGGGGGGGTCGAGGATATTTATAAGCCTGTGGCTAAGTTTATAAACAACATAAACATTTATTTATGTCATAGGCTCTGTATCGATGAGGGCATTTGGTGGACTCGTTCACCCATCAAACAGTCAAATGGGAATAGTGAATGCTCATGGTCTTCCCCTTTTGGTGTTCCCACTAGCGGGTAACCATAGAACACGTGTGTCTTAAAAGGAAGGAATTAATTTGGACTCATATGGTGTGAAGTGGGAAGAAGAGTAGAGTTTTATACTCTCGCAATAAGAAATAATGAGAATGGGTCATTCTCTTTTAGTTAGTATCATCAATCGAGGATGGGAGGGGGATATTCGATAATCTAGGCAAGTAGGCTCTACCATTTAAATACATAATGATAATAGGAGTTCGAGGATTAGGAGGGTATTTGAACCATGGATGGATCATTCTTAGGAGGAGTTATGCGGTCGTGCGAGTATTATCTTCCCTTTAATTTTGAGGATTAATAAGGTGAATAATTAAAGGAATTAAATAACCATTGTGGAGGAATTTAAGGTTTTTTGTCATTCTTATGGGTATTGGCTTATTTTCATAAGCCTTATTTGATTTATTATCCTAGTGCAGGACTCTGAATGGAGATTGCTAAAGGAGCTTGTTGCAGAAGGAGATTGCTCATGATGCACCCGCCTATGAAATTGTACCACTAGAGGATTTATCCATGGAGCCCTGTTAAAGGGAGTCTTGATTTGAGACTTTATCTAAAGAGGAAAGGGAGGGGGAAGGTGAAATCATGAAGAGTGCAATCCAAATGAAGAATCCACATGCCACCTACTAGGTTTGCAAAGAAAATGATGATCAAAGATCACCTACACAGACGGTGCCTGATAGGGGGAAGCCTTCACTTGTCAGCATTCCTAGGATAATGAAGATTCTTGGGAGGGGATGATTTCCTAAACAATGGTAGCATTCCAAAGGAAGTCAATGCCAGGAAGTCCAATGGGTGCCCAATGAAATAAAAAACAAGGAGTTGTTTTGTCTTTCATCACACGATCATGATCCGTCAAGAACTATCCACTCGAGATCTAGAGTAGCATGTCCACTCTTTAGAAATACAAACCCATAAGATGGTTCAATTGATCGGCTGAAGAAAATTTTGTGAACACATCAAACAGGGGGCAACCTAGGTAGCTTTCAGCCACAACCCATAAAACAACTAGAGGACAAAATTGCTACAGTGCCAGGGTCACTAGATGACAAAATAGGGAAAAGACAAATGATGTATTTTAAATTGCCATATATTGGGGGTAGGTGAAACCCTAACTTGTAATGAATATAGAATACACAATGTAAATCAATCCTAGCCATTCATTTGGGCTTTGGAAAACTATAAATAGGGGCTTTCCCCTCATTTGTAAGTATTTGGGAATTGGTTTAAAGGGCATATTGTAGCAATAGAGAGAAACATTACATGAATCTGGGTGTTTCTTTTGAGTTTTTTCATTATGCATGTATGGTTCAACATCCATATTATATTTAGTTGTTAGTTTCTTGAATGGATGTCATAATGGTGTTTGTTGTTATGGTATTTGATGGACTTTCAACCCATACTTTTAACATTTGTTGATGACAAGTTCTGTAAAGTTTGCTTGGGATTCTTTATTTCATTGTTGCAACCTATTTCAGTTGTATGTTCATGAAGTGCATGCACAATCTGAAAATTTGTAAACCTTAGGAAATTGCACTAGTTTTTTGTAGCTGTAGGTTCCTCTTGGTCAAGCAAAACTTAGTTTAGAAAGTTTGTCTACTGTAGCAGCCTCCATTGTTACTATTCATTCATGGCTTAGATTTAGAACAACTTTCTCAACCCTTTCCCCTTCACTATTTCTTTTTGTCCTTGGTTAGAGTAGGATCTCAAGCATCACCATAATGTTAAACCTAATGAACATGGTGAGCTTTAGCTTGTTGTTTTGAGTGGGCAGCCACTGTTCATTCACTTCCAACACTTTAAAACTCCATTTGCAAACCCAACTTCCCATGCTTTATAAACCATAAAGTCCACCCTATGATTACTAGAAAATCACATCAACCAATTGAACTATTCCAAGCATTGTCATGACCTAACACCCAAGAGACCTTGGGGTAATTTTCTGCAACTTGCTTGTAGGAGGTTTCCTTTCAAGAGAGGTAGTGCACTTGTGTGCTGCTTGTGTTGAGAAGTGCAAAAAAACCCATCAACAAGTTTCTATATTTCAATCATTTTGATGAGTTGTTTGTGCTTCAATGGAACTATACCTTTGGCATATGAGAGATGAATTGTTAGAAGTTAAAATTGGTAGTGAGCCACCCCTTCTTCTATTCTTATTTCTTTTGTATAGTGATTCCTTTGGAAGTAAGCCATCAATAGTGAGCCTTTCTTTATCTTTCTGGGCAGTGAGCCTTATTGTGTTTTGTTATAATTCATATATGAGTGAGCTAATCCTTAGTGTGTTTTTTACCTTCTTGGGTTTTCCACATAAATCTGGTGTTCTTGTGTGTTTGATGTGTTTGCATTATTGCTTTACATGTTTACATTTTGTTATTGCATGTTAAGGGTTTAATGGTTGATAAGGGTTTAAAGGATAATGTAGATTTGAATGTTAATGAGGGTTTTTGATGTTTTAGAGTATACAATTGATTCACCTCCCCCCCTCTTAGTTGTCCTATCCATCTAACATGTATGTTGTGTTAACTTTGTTTATATGTGTTAACTGTGGGTTTTCCTACTCCCTCTTAATTATCATCAAACGCTAACCTTCATATATACCCCTTAGAAATTGATATAGTAGAGAATTGTGTGAGTTCCTTAGGTATTTTAATTATTTTTTTGTGTCGAAGTGAGTAGGAAGGAACACCACTAATCTAGGTGTATCACCACCCCTTTGTTTTGTACATTTATCGCTCCCCTTTTCTATTTGTAAGATGATAGAATAGAGTTAGTTTTAGATTTATTCTATGCTATGTTGGACCAAAACTACTGCATCCAAGTTATAAATGAATCTGGCCTTCTCTAGTAGTTTGATCTTAGCTACAAGGTCCCACACCTTGAGATCAATCTCATGTTTCACTAGAATTTTAAACAATAGATTCAACAAGGGTGCAATTCCAAGTGAAAAAAAATGGCACACCTTCTGGGACAATTTAATGAGCCTTACTTTATTTTTCTAGGAATATCAGTGTGGTTCTCAATAGTTATAATCCTTGAATATATCCTTCAGGCACCTAGTGACTCTATTGGTATGTTCTCAGTTCTCTAGTTGAGAATATATAATTTCTCTATTTTAAAGCATTATTAAATTAATTCTTAACTCCCTTGAATGCTTTATTAATGTCAACATATAATAGGGATACATCCTTTTCCCATCCATTCCATGAGAATGCAAAGGTGTGGACACTTAATTAAAAGTCTTGATTGATACTATGCATCTAATTCTGATTAACTAACATCATTTCTTCCCAAATCATTTCTACACTAACCAATTAATTAAATAATCTTTATTATTTAATTTAAATTCATGAACTTCTATTATTAATCAAATAATTAACTTTATTGGGTTAATTCACCTTATTCTAACAGATGTTCATCCCATTTAATTAAATCTGCCTAAGTCCTCTCATTTGATTAAATAAATCCAATTATTTAAAATCAAATGTCATCAATCCCCTAACCCACTCAAGTTGATTAATTCTAAATTAATTAACTCCAAATCACTCTCTAATCATCATTACCCATTTATCTAGCTTTTAACTCCCCTAAAGTTAAATCAACCCATGGTCAACTAACTTGGTTGCACATGAAATTCATTTCTTTTAATTATCTAATTACCTTATTTATCCTCACAATGGCATATTCCTAGGAATATTCCTCCCAACCACTCCCTCATTCAATTTCCCTTCAAAAGGCTCTTACACACCCATAAATACCTCTTACAAATACATTTACTCCCTCTTACATGTCATCTTTTATCTTACAAGGGCATTAACCTCTCTTACATCCTCAACCACATTATCTTGCACCCTCAACCATATTCATTCAATTATCTTAAATCCTCTTAACTCTACACATTCCCCAAAATGTGCTCCACGTCCATCCATTAGCCTTGTGACAAGTGTCACATTCCTATTGGCTCCCATTTTAATCCCACATTCACCAATTTCACTCTTTCTTCAACCCTTCACTCCTATAAGTAGAATCCTCTTCTACTTAAAATGGATCCACAATCTCATGCAGGTTTATTATAGGCATTTTCACTCATTTCCATCACATCTTAGCTAGTTATTATCATCATTTGGAGTCAATCACATGTAATTGGAATAATCTACAATCTTGAATCTTATCAAAGGGATTGGGAAAGGAATACTTTCCACATCAAAGGAGCGCCAATCCCCCTATGGGATGGAGGTTTGATCAACTTAGATGAGTTTACATGCTTTTATCTTATGTTATTTCATGCTTTATTCATGTTTTCTTGTCTTTGTTTGATTGAGAATCACATAGGGAATGATTTGTTTGGGTTTCTAACATGACTAACCTTGTTTGTCTGTCTCTTGTTAGCAAATTGTAGATTAGGCATTTGCATTTTGGTGCTAGAAGGAGGGCTAACCTTTTATAAATTTGATAATTTGGCTTGAAATTGATTTTTTTGCAACTACAGGAAGGCTACACTGCCTTTGGATCCATATAACGCTACCTCTACATATAGCGTGACCTTTTCTTGCACATAGACCGCCACTTTTACATATAGCGTCACCTTCATCACATCATGTTGATGTCACAACTCTTTGTTGTGCCACCTTTGAAAGAGCATTGCCTATGTTTGTTCAGCCAAACTGTTAATTTTTGCTTTATGATAAACAATCATTTTTGTTTATGCACCGCTTTTGCTTCTACTGCATCACTTTTTTGCTCTATGTTTGCTACAAAGCACCACTTTTTCTTGTTACCAGAGTGTTGTCTTTACTTTCAGTGTTTCCTTTACTGTAGATACAATGCCACCTTTGTTGCCCAACACTACCTTTGTAGATTAAAGAGGGATATCAACTTGGAAAAATAAAATCATTTTTTAATGCTCATTGTAATAGCTTAGGCTTTCCAATTATGCGCTTCATTTTTGTTTCAAGACCAACTAGCATTACTTTGGGCTTAAAATTAACCATCTACTTAAGCTTTTCAAGTTGGGTTAAAATTGAACTTAGAAATTTACTAGACATTGCTATGTGGGACACAATTGAACAAGGCAAAATCACACTCAGTTTGGTGCTTAAAATGAACTTACATTTGCTTTGAGGGTTAAAATTAACAAGTGTTTTCCATGTCTCTTGGTTTGCATTTTCACCATTGAATGTGTATGCTCTTCTCTCGTGCTAGTCAACAATCTTGAGAATCAAAAGCATTCCTTTGATATTTTGTATAACCACCCACATATTTTGATTTGGATTTAAAATGAACCCATGCTAGTGTGATGAAAAGGAATTGTGTATGCCCTATCCTTATGCTTCATGTGATATGGGAGGTCAAAAATAATGTACTTTCTTATTTTTGTATACCTTTAGAGACTTGCCACCCCGCTTCGAAAGGTGGGAACGACCCAAGTGGTAACAAGCTAAAGTAAAGATATTTCAAATAAGAGGCCTCTTGAATGAAACAATCTTGAGCTAATCTTTCCATGTGTATGGCTACCTTGAATAAAAGCCCTTACTAAGAAGTGATTGTTTTAGAAGCCAAAAAACCTTTATGCTTGTTGGTGTAGAAACGGTCATTCTAAAGCCGTCCCACATTCAACTATTCATAGTCGAAACAAAGAAATCCTTCAGGGTTTGAGATTTGGTGTTCCCAAGAAGTGTGTGCCATGTAAGGGGGAGCCAGTGCCACAAAATATCTAGTTGTTCACTTTGTCTTAGTGTTTGGAGAAATTTGAGTGGGGACTCAACAAGTAGTATCTCTTTAGCCTAGGATTATGCATTTTGCAAGTCAGTCGAACACATTGCTTGATTCCAAAATATTGAAAAAAACATTTAACATTCAACAAAATTTCAAACCTTTTGGAAAGAGTGAATACCTTTGAAGAGTCCAATTATTACTGCTTGTCCCTACGAATTTTACCCTTAGAGGCTTCTAAATACTTGGGATCATATCTCAATTTACTCTCTTCAAAGTCAACATAAGGAAACTATGGCCTTGATTCTTTGACTTTCACATAACGAACCTTGTGGAATGAAAGAGAGCTAAGACATAGACATTTAGTTTGAAATTTAAACAAGACAAGTTGATGTGGTAAAAAAAAAAATTAATTTAATCTAGATAAAAAGACAATTGAATCCCACACATGTGTTTTTCTTCATTATTTCTCACAAAGTCAAAATTAAAAAACGAAGTTCTACTTATCGCCATTTCAAACTTAGACATCATAGTTCAAAGTATATTAGAAGATGTATCCTAATACAATACTACAACAGGAACAAGTTGGTAACAAGGTTTTATAGACTTATTCTTCTGAATAATCTAGACATGTATGCTCAATATGAACCCCTCATTTAAGTCAAGATTGGTCTTTTGGATTTGAAAACTTTAGAGGTCTAGCATGTTCTTCAACACCTTGGTCTTGTAAACAAAGTCCTTCTAGGTTCATCTAGGATCAAAACCAACACCTCCATTTGTCAAAAATTTTATCAAAATTCATCTCACAAACAACTTTTAGAACTTAAAAAAAATCATCTATGCTAGACTTTTGGTAAATCCTTAGACCAAAATCAAAATCATCTTTTTTAGTTAGGTGTGTGGGAATGAATCCTTTCTCACACACTTAGTTAAATTAGCACCCCTTTTGGACAAGTTCATCCTAAGATCACATCTAACATCTTGGGATCTACAAGCTCATCATCCAAATCAAACCAATCAAAATGAAAAATCCTAGGGTCTAGTATTTATCCAAAGTTCTCAAAAGTTCAAACATCCATACCATTCATCCCTCATTTATCACATCATCATCATTTGATCCTACCATATCCTAGAATTTCTTTTCGTACCTAAAGTTTATATCAACCAAAGGAGTTAAAAGGTTCATCCCACATATTTGTAAAAGTTGATCCCAATTTTATGGTCCAAACAAGGTCACAACACAAGAAGATCATGGATAAAAACAAAGAAACATCAACCACAATTATTTGAGTCAAACAAAATTCAACCCTAGGGCATCTACTAATCCTCCACCTAATCCCCCTCAACTACCACAAGATCTTCAAGATGGAGGTTACCATGTGGAGGATGTCACAAAAAAATACAAAGAGATGTCCCAAGATGAAATACTCGAATTAGTACAAAATACAGAAACCCACAAACTTGTCAACACAGTCATCAAACTAAATCCCACCCAATACATGTTAGCATTGGAAAAAGAAGGAGCTAAACTCCCCTCTGATTTTGATGTAAGTACCATTGTGGAGAAACCTTTAGCAAACATCCCACAAGTATCATTCACACCCTCATTCCCAAGCATAATGCAACCCATATCTCAACCATCATCATCTCAAGCACCAAGCCAACCCATGATCACCAAGGGAAGCTCACTACTTCAAGGTCTTCAAGAACACCCACTTGTCAACAATCAAAATTTAGAGGCGAACATAGTATTGGGTATGCCAAACATAGTCTCACAAGACCCCCAACAACTATATGTACCCCTTGTCTTCCATGATACAAACAATTCATCCACTTTCCATGCCACACTCGCTTATGACCTTTCCACACAAGCTTATACCCCCAACATCTCACAAGGACAAGTAGATTTATTTGGAAAATTGGGTACCTTCAATGCTTCATCTTCATTTTGACAAGGGAACATATCACAACCATACCCACCATTCCCTACCTTGACATCATCATCTACACCAATTCAAGGTATAGGGAAAATTCCTTCATTGAACACACCAATCCAAAATCAACGAAATCAAGTCAACCCCCCAAGCACAAATCAAATCAACACATCTATCGTACCAAATCCTCCAAACATGCCATTGATATCGCAACACCAAGTGGCGCCATCCCAAATCTCTCAACTGATCATCACATCATCTACAACACCTCAAATATCCCAAAATATAGTCTCACAAGGACTAATCATATCAACTACCAATCTGAATCCACCATCTACTACTCAACCCCTCATCATCAGTCAAAAAACACCCCAACAACCTCTTGTCACATCATCTCACACCATCCCTGAAAATCCTCCACCTCCACCTACAAATCCCAATGCTACAAATTAGTATAACATCACATTGCAAGCAGTGCAACAAGCTTATCAAAACGCATTGCAACAATTACAATCCCAACAAGCTCAAGATCAAGCCGAAGCACAAGCGCAAGTGTAATCTTTACTACAATAACAACAAGCTCAAGCACAAGCTCAAGAACAAGCACAAGCACAAGTGCAAGCACAAGTGCAAGCACAAGTGCAAGCACAAGATTTTCTACAACAACAACAAGCCACATAGCAGGCACAACAACAGGCTCAAGCTCAAGCCCAAGCGCAAGTTCAATAGCAAGCCCAACAAGCACAAGTGTAGGCCTTGTTACAACACAAGCCTTACAAAAACATGCACAACAACAAGCATTGATAGCACAACAATAGAAAATAGCACAACAATAGGCCCAACAATAGGCACTATTGGCACAACAACAACAAGAAGAAGCCCAACAACAAGCGTTGTTGGCACAACAACAACAACATGCATACCAACAAGCGTTGCTCACACAAAAAATCGTCCAACAATCTTTCACGAACACATAGTAAAATGCCTTGAACCTTAACATGCAAGCCACCCCATCCTTCACTGAACAAACCATACCCTCCCAAATCATGCACATCCCACCACTTGATCCACAAAATGACCTTTCCACATAGGTCAAATTGCTCTCACAGCAAATACAAGACATTCAATCTAGAAAATGAAAAAAATAATACACCCAACGGGATTTGTGTCCCTATCCTTCTATAAGAACATTTCCATGGTTCCATTCTCTCCAGGATTCGAAATAACAAAATTCAAAAAATATCAAGGGAAAGGAAATCCTGAGTATCACATCCAAGAATTTCACATACATTGCATGGAAGTAGCTTATGATGATTCCTATCTAATGTGACTCTTTCCCCAAAGCTTGGCTCAACCTGCAATGGAATGGTTCTCTCGCTTACCTCTCGAAATCAAAAATTTGCAAGAAGTCATGGACCTATTCATAGAAAACTACTCATTTAACCTCGACATGGATGTGAGCCTAGAGGAACTATCTGGCCTTAAACAAGCTAAGGGAGAGACATTTGCAGATTTCTTACAACGATGGAGATCTAGAGCTAGCAAGAGAAAGTGGTCCATGCGAAAGGAACAACAAATTGGAACCATTATCTCTAACCTTGAAGGGGAGATTTGCTTCCATTTGAAAAGGAAATACATCACAACATATGACCAACTGATCCCAAAGGATCTCAACATCGAAAGAGCCCTCATAGCACAAGGGCGCACACCCATGTACTAGGAGAATAGACCATCGACAAGCCATAATGGAAAACCCCGCACATGGGCTAAAAATAAAAATGATACCAATGATGGTGTGGTTGATGCCAAAGTTGTTATTAGTGCTCCAAGGAAAAACATGAAAACATACCCACAACAAAACACTCATCAATTGCAAATCAATGCACAACAACCTATTCACCAAAACACCCCACAAACAAACCCATCACAACAACAACCAAACAATCAAATAGTAAAAAATGTGAATGTTCAAGGAGGACCACCCCCAAGGAACAAATACCCACCAAAACGTAAGTATACACCACTAGGGGAACCCATTGAATCTATCATGCAATAGCCGGTACAAGCAAACCTCATCAGACTTCGCATCTATGAAAAATTACCAAGAGCCTCAAGTTAAATCACCTTGGTATAATGAGAAGCACCTTTGTGATTTTCACAAGATCAAGGGACACACAACAACTAGTTGTACGAGACTCAAATATCTTATCCAAGATCTCATCAATGATAAATTCATAACCATTGAACAACCAATAGTAAATCAAGATCTCAAGATATACATGAATCCCATTCTGGATCACAACAAAGGGAACAAAAATGGTAAAGTAAATAATTAAACCAACGTAAACCATATTTATGACCATGTAGTAGCATCATTGGATGAGTTTGTGATGGTTATCAACATCAAAGGACCAGCCAAGTGTGGAGTCACCACATGTAGTGGCAAGATTTCTATCCCAGGACCATCACCACCACCTACCAATCCAAAATAAAATCCTAGTGGTTATAGTGTCTTGGAATAGTTGAAAAGACCCCCGCCCAAATCTTCATCATGGAATCACTTATAATATCACCTACACATAGGGACATTCTAGAGAAATCCTTGGTCACATCTACCATCTCCACAGACACTGATGTAGAAAAATTTCAAGCTATGGTATGACACATCACTACACCTCATCTCCTTAAATTCTCTGAGCATGACCTCCCAACTAAACCATCACATAACTGTGCACTTCACCTTGAGGTCTTGGTCCATAAGAAAAAATTCAAACGAGTTTTGGTGGATGGGGGTGTAGGCTTAAATATTTGTACCTTGTAGTTAATAAAGAATATAGGGTTCTTAGAGGATGACATTGAAAAAGGTAAAGGTATCACCATCAAGGCCTATGATGACCAAGAACAGGTGTCCCAAGGCACCATTCAACTCCCCATCCAAGTGGGGCCAAAAATCATGGAAACCACTTGCCAAGTCCTCGACCTTGAGCTTCCCTATAATATTCCCCTAGGGTGTCCATGGATCCACGAGATGCAAGCTGTCACATCTACCTTCCACCAATGTGTAAAATTCCCTTACCAAAATCAAGAAGTCATGATCCATGGAGACCCTACACCTTTTTATTACTACAAGAATCTAGAAGCCAAATACTATAAGATCCCCCAAGTTCCAAAAAATGATGAGGAACCCACATCTCCCTATGTTGATCCATCCACTTTAGCCTCCACTTTTGAGACAAAGACACCTATCATCTAGAACATCCTGGATATCAAAGTCATAATTAGAGACAATGGTTGTGGGGACTCCAACTTGCAAAAAGGTGCATATATGGTGGGAAAGTTACCTCAATCTGCTAAATCTCATGGAAAACCACAACCTAGTGAAGGCACATCCTAGACATTCACATGTACTACCACTTTCAAAAAGTGGGGAGACTTGAGCAAAGAGGTTGTGGATGAAGAAGATATCTCATGTCTCCTATATCAAGATAACCGACCTGTAACCATTCTCCCGATGGATGAGGACAACAAGGGTCTATAGTTTATGTTTGGCTAGGGTTACAACAAAAATGAGAAGATCGGGAAAAATGACAACGACCTGTTAGAACCTATCATTCCTGAGAAGCACCTTAAGAATATTGGTCTTAGATGTACTCCTCCACGGTTAGCCATACTTGGCAAAGATCCTCCTATTAAAATAGTCAAAGCTTCCTCTTCAATCCCTGTATCACTTAGTAGTCCCTTCAAAGACCCTATATCTAACCTACCTATGCTATTTTAGGATTTCTCCCTTTTCATGATTGCCACCAAGTCACTGAACTAAAGCTCGTTTACCCCTAACTAATCAATTGTGACCAACGAGGACCACCGATCTAAGATACATTCGAAAATGATGAGGCTCTCTTGAAATTCATAGAACTAAGGGATAATCTACCAAATGGAGATCACAAAGCAAGGTTCGACATAGAGTTGGATACACATGTGTACTATGGGGAAATGATTGAATCTCTTAGTCGCAAAATTGAAAATCTAAGATTAACGTCTCAATCCTTGAGTGAAAACTATATTGTGACACTTTATGATCCCAAAATAGTAAAAATAAAGGAAATATCTAATGGTGAAAACCTCTTCGAGGTGCCAAAGGATGAGGAATTCAATCTTCCCCTTAGTGTTATCCATCAAGATAAATCAACCATCCTAGCAGAGAAGTGCAACCCAGTGAATTTGGGAACTAAGGAGACCCCACAAATCACTTTCTATGCTGACTCACTTTTGACTGAGGAGCAAGAAAACCTAGCAGCATTTCTGAAGGAAAGGAAAGTGAATTTTTCATGGACATACATCGACATGCCAGGGCTTGATCCAAAAGTGGTGATCCATCATCTAGTAGTATATCCTGAGCCAAAAATTTTGTGACAAAAATTGAGAAAGATGCATCCGTAAATCACCTTATTGGTCAAACTTGAGCTACAAAAACTCCTTGATGTAGGATTCATCCAACCCATCAATTATCTAGAGTGGATTTCTAACCTTGTACCTATTTCCAAGCCCACTGGGGACATCTGAATCTGCACTGACTTCAGAGACATGAATAAAGCATGTCCTAAGGATGATTTCCCCCTCCCCAACATATATATGATTGTAGATCTGATGGTGGGGCATGAAATGCTATTGTTGATGGACAATTTTTTAGGATATAACCAAATTATGATTGCAAAGGATGACCAACATAAAACATCCTTTACATGTCCATGCGGCACCTACTATTGGAATATGATGCCATTTGGGCTTAAAATTTTTAGAGCTACATATCAAAAGGCCATTACCTTGATCTTTCATGACATGACCCATAAGACTGTGGAGGACTATGTGGATGATATCCTTGCCAAATCAAGGAAACACCAAGACCACATAACAACACTAGGCCCAATCTTCGATAGACTGGAAGAATATAAGGTACAACTCAATCCCAAGAAATGTGTCATTGGCATAACTTCAGGAAATCTCTTGGGATATATTGTGTCGATGAGAGGAATCAAAATAGATCTAGAAAAAGTCAAGGAAATATTAGACATGGAGGCTCCATGGACACTGAAATAGTTGAGAGGTCTGTAGGGAAGGCTTCAATCAATCAGAAGATTCATAGCACAGTTGGCCGATAAAATTGTCCCCTATTCTCACCTACTCCACAAGGGGGTAACTTATAAGCGGGATGAGAAATGTGATCAAGAATTTAATCAAATAAATTAATACTTGCGAACACTTCCAGTTCTCATGCCACCAATCCATAACACACCATTACCCCTCTACATTTCAGCTACGACAGTAGCGCTTGGTGCTCTTCTAGCTCAACATGATGAAACAGGGAAAGAGAGAGCTTTCTACTACAGTAGTAGAACCTTGGTAGTACATGAGCTAAACTATACATTCCTTGAGAAGGATTGTCTTACAATAATTTTTACCTCATAGAAATTCAGGCACTACATGCTAGCTCATAAAATTAGGCTCTTCTAGCTCAACATGATGAAACAGGGAAAGAGAGAGCTATCTACTACATTAGTAGAACCTTGGTAGTACATGAGCTAAACTATACATTCCTTGAGAAGGATTGTCTTACAATAATTTTTACCTCATAGAAATTCAGGCACTACATGCTGGCTCATCAAATTAGGCTCATCGCCAAGATTGATCCCCTCAAGTATCTCTTATCCAAAGCAACTCTAATGAGACAGATGGCCAAATGGGTGATGATATTGATAGAGTATGACATTGAGTATGTGGAACATAAAGCTATCAAAGGACAAGTAATTGCATATCAATTGGTCAAAGCTCCTATATATGTAGAAAATCCATTGGTATTCGAGTTTCTAGATGAGTCAATTTTCAACCTAAATATTGCATACCATTGGAAGGTATACTTTGATGGATAATACACACAACATGGGTCAAGAGTAAGAATCCTAGTCATCACACCAGAAGGGGATTATATCCCAAAATCATACAGGTTGTCTTTCCCTTGCACCAACAACATTGTAGAGTACAAAGCTTTGGTCATAGGACTCTGAATCGCAATACAATGGAAAATCATGGCACTTAATTTCTATGGGGATTCACAACTAGCAATCAATCAATTCAATGATGAATATAAAACTAAGGATGACAAACTTACCCCATACAAAAAGATGGTAGAGGATCTCAAGGAGTTCTTCATCGACATAACATTTCAACAGATACCAAGAGTAAACAACAAAGCAGTGGATGTTATGGACACAATTGGATCATTGCTAAATATCCCGAGGAACATCTGTAAACATGAATTCCTTGTAGAGAAGCTTCTTGTACCAATTTTCAAGGTACCAAAATCTGAGTTCATATGCGAAATCATTAGTCCCAATGATCCTTGGTACCATGATATATTCACCTACTCAAAAATAGGATTCCTCCCCACCTAAACCACCCCAAATCTCAAGAAAACCTTTATAAAAAAGTCATCCCACTTCGTCATCTTAGGAGAGACCCTCTACCGTAGAAGTATCGAAGGAACCTTATTATGATGCCTTAATCCCGAGGAAACTTTGACAGCCTTAACAAAGGTACACAATCAAATTTGTGGTTCACACTTGAGTGGTATGACCTTAGCCAAGAAACTATTGAGGACGAGGTACTACTAGCCAACTATGGAGAAAGAAGCTCACGACTATGTCCAGAAATGTATGCAATAATAATAGCATGGGGACCTCATCCATGGACCAGCTCAGGAGCTCCAACCAATCACCACACCTTGGCCCTTATCATAGTGGGGACTCAACCTCATTGGTAAAATCACACCTACCTCATCTAATGGACACAAGTTCATTATCACCGCCACAAAATACTTCACAAAGTGGGTAGAAGCCATCTCGATGACCTATATCACAGGGAAGCAAATCTCTAAATTCATCCTGAATTACCTCATTTTTCAATATGATTTTCCACAAGCCCTTATCTCCTATAATGGAACACCCTTTAAAAACTAGGATGCTCATGACTATGCCAAATATTTAATAGCCAACATCGCTTTTCCACCCTGTATTACCCTGAGGGTAATGGCCAAGTTGAGGCTTCCAACAAGACCATTCTGAAGATCCTAAAGAAAATGGTCAATGAAGTTGGTCGTGACTAGCACCTACAGTTAAATTCTTCCCTATGGGCCTACCGAACAAGTATCCACACACCTATAGGTGCAACCCCTTTCTCCCTGGTCTACAAATCATAAGTCATCCTGCCCATTAAGGTTGAGCTCCCATCCCTGAGGATATCATTGTAGAATCTTATCACAGATGAGGAGTATTGGGTTTCACAGTTGAATGAGTTGGAGTTACTAGATGAGTGGCACATGGATGCCTTGAACCACTTACAAGTTTATCAGAACCATCTCAAAAGGAGCTATAATAAGAAGATCAAGAGTCGGTCCTTCCAGGTCAGAGAGCTCGTGTTGAAATAAATAAAAAAAAAGTGCCAAATCCAGATAGCAAGGGAAAGTTTGAACTAAATCAGTTGGGACCATTCATCATCATGGAAAGTTACAAATTAGGAGTTTAGCAGTTGTCCACACCAAAAGGTGAGCCTCTATAGGATCCCATCAATAGCTCCGATATGAAAAAAAATTATGCCTAAGCTTGCAAGGTGTAAATCCAAAATACAAAAAAATCAAAATAAAATAAAAATCCAAAAAAAATAGAAAAAGGATTAAAACAGTAAAGAAAAAAATCGTCCTCTAGTGAAAACCACTTTGGTGGCGCTTTGGGCAAGTACTGTTAGCTATCCAAATCTGCACCTTGTTTGCTAAGCTTTTAATTGCACTCAACAGATTTGGACTAACATGGGACTGCTTTCATGTTGTGGGTGACCCGTTTGAAAGTAGACCTCTAGTGATAAGGGTTGGCTTCCCATTTTTGATACCACCTAACTACTTTAAACTCTGAGATAAGGGTAAGAAATTGCATAAAATAAACCTAATATAGAAAAAAACTAAGGTGATACACCAAAAACCTAGACCTGCTAACAACCTTGCACATTCAAATCAATATCTCAAAGCCAACTCACACAACTCCCTTTCCAATACAATTCACATCAACAATTTATAAAGAGGTCTATAACAGTGTTTTCAAAAGGAAAAAAATAGACTTGACAGTCAATAACACCATTAAACAACACAGTTTATAACCTGTAAACATGCATTTTCTGTCAAATGGATGCATGAAACATGGGAAAATTTTGTAAGGAAAATGAATTTTCACAAAACAGACTGATCAACCATTAATGACACACCATAAAACATGAAGAGAGAAGTTAAAATACTCCAATCTATTAATTCAAATTGCTTACTGTATAATAGGCCTATCTGAGTTACAACGCAACTCCATGAAAAATAACTCTAAGAAAAAGCAAGCTATCCTTCAGTTGGAAAAAGAAAGAACTCCCAAAAACTCAAGTATGAAGATACTTAAGAAAAATTGAAACCAAAAGCCCACACAAGTGTTTCTAGAAGATTCTACTCAGATAAGAGAGAAAAGGCCCCAAAAGAACCTTCTAGAAATCTCCAAAATGCCTTCCACATGAAGGAAAAGTATGCCAAGTCAATAGTCACCCCAAAAATGTGACAAAAAATGCCTCCAACTGGCCTCCCCATCACAAAATGAGTCCAAACAACATCTCACACTTCCCACACCTCTACAAATCATGATTGGTCCTATTACAACATTTGACCATATCCCCATCATGCAATATGTGTGTTTTTGAAAACACGTGGCCTTTTAAAGCATCAAATATAATGATTTTGTTAAGTGATTTATACAAAATCACTTAACAAATCACCTTACAATTAAGCTCAATTTAAAGGGCCTCACCATTTAAAATGTATTACAATTTGCAGCAACTAAAGTGATTTTAAATCACTTACATGATATTCCAAACATTGAAAGTCAATGCAAAATGATATTCTAAAAGTTTACAAAAGTCTCCAAGGTATGACCACTAACTTACCATATTCTGCATTTTTCCCACACATGTCATATTCATTGGTTTGTAAAGGTATATAGTCATTAATAACACTTTGCCAATATGGCCAAGCTCCAAGACTCTTGGAAAGCATAGTCCACCTTGCATGGCATTGGACAATTACAAAGAATCACATAAGGGTCACATGGAAAAATATTGTTGTACACTCCCTTGTTGTATGTTGAAAAACATATAGCAATGATTAGAAAGGGGACAATCCTAAGGCATAAAATGCCTAAATGCTAACACATGTGGAATGAAGACCTAGCAATGTTCAAATAAAAAGGAATGCTTGAAAGGAAACAAATTCCTAAGGGAAGAAATAAAGTTTCGGCCCCTTCACATTTCACATGAGTTGATTTAAACAAAAAGAAGGGATAAAAATCCCATCGAATATGCCAAAAACACAAGTCAAACCCTAATGATAAAACAACAAAATGATGAAAAACATCATCATTCGGTCTTTGGAAGAATCTGGAAACTTGGTCTGCCGCCATGAGGGTTTGGGAAAAACATAGAAAGATGATGAAGATCTCACTGGTTTTTCGGTGATTACTGATGAAAAATACTAGAAATAGCAGGTAATCTATTGTTTTGGTATATAAATCTGTATTTTTCCACACCTTTAAAGGCCATTTTGAGGGAAAAAGCTACGGCCATGAACATTTTTCTGACTCTTTTTTTTTTTTATATTTGCTCTCTCTGTCATTATTTCACTATTCATCTGCCATGAGAACTTAATGAAGCTTTCAAAAATCAAAAGCTAAAAGTTCCGCAAAACTTGTGAGCAAAAGCTCCAGGTAAGTCAAATCATCACCTCCATTCTGGTTTTTTAGCAACAGAAAGCTATGTTTTTCTTTTGTTTTCAACTCAACCATGAAGCGCAAAATGCTTGTTTTCATTCTTTATTTGACAATAATGATACTTCATGTTGTTTTCTATTGTTTTTAATGAAGGAATGCACTTTCTCACCACGGCCATGAATAGGAAAATGTGTCCTTTATGTAGCTCGACATTCACTTCTAAAAACCCTCATGTTATCTTTTGATTTTCCTCTTGTATTTCACAAATATAACAACCCATATGGGTTTCTTGGAATGTGGAAAAAGAAAGAACCTGTTGTGGGGTTCGACCTTGATTTTTTAAACTGGGTCTTCCTACATTCGTGATTTTCTGTCTATTTCTACATTTTAGAAAAAAAAAACCCTTGCTTGGGTCTCCTATATCATGCAATTTGTTGAACTCTTCCACTTTTTTGCAAAAAACCCAAATGGGTCACTTGATTTTCCTACAAAGCTTAGATTTTGAGCAGAATACAAATGATTCTTTCAAGTTTATTTCATTTTCTTGTAAAAAGAAAACAATGTTGCTCCATTTGATCAAACCCCAGGTGGGTTCTTCATTATTGCAGGGAAAAGGCCACTGCTCGCCACGGCCCATCATAATGCATAAATGGATTTTCTTTTTAATTTTTGTAACAAGCTTTTATATTGCCATTTTTCAGTTATGCGCTTCACTTCCGTAGAATGCAATAATGTTTTGAAACAAAACCCCACATGGGTTTGGTCATTGTGAACAACTTTCCTTTTACTGTTTTCTGAAAATGCAGTGATTACCTTGCTTCTTTTTGTGCAATGAAGAACTTTTGGTTCTTTTTTAATGAAATACCCTCCAACACCAAACAAGAAAACACCCTCTTTAAGTGGTTCTTTACCAGTCAGACACAAAGATGATCTCTAAATCCTCCTTTTTGTTGCTTTTGTATACACCTCTGAAAGAACAGGGAAGAGTGCTTTACATGAAAGACACTAGTAAGCATAAATTGCAAACCCATTGTTTTCCCTTCCAGTTGCTATATTTTAACTACCCAATGTCAAAGGAAATATTGTGTCCTTAAGATCCCCTACATGACTACCTTCTTCAATCCTATTTAGCCAATGTCTACCCAACTGTCTTGTTAGAGACCCAACTTCTCTTCTGTTTCCTGCTTCCTAGAGTTGAATCCTGTGCAAAGACCATACTTAACAAAATCATGGAAGGAGTTCCATTTAAGGATGCCTAATTCTTGCATCCTAGGTAAGTTCTCCCAATAAAATTAATACATTAGGCCCTATTCTTCTTACTCCACCATGCATGAAACCTCAATCTACATTGTTGACAACACTACCCATATGCTCAACAACAAGATTAGTTGAAATAGGTGTTCCTTGAAGATCAATAAGTGAAGACATTTTCCCTTGTGAGTTAGGGTCTAAAATTACATAGACATCACAGGATCCATCCATTACCTTGTGATATAGCTTAGAGGAATGTCTAATTGAATTAGCAAGGTGACTATCCTCCCATGATGACTGTCCACTCTGTCTCATTTATGGATGAAAAACAAGTTTGATATGGCACCAACATCTTTAATGATTAGCACTAAATCTGACTTGCAAGCAAATTTTCTTTTCTTTGGTACCATTAGATGTCATTACATTTGAATGCCTCTCGTAGGTTGTAGTGGTTGTTCCTCCTTTAATGCTATTATAGATTACTCTGTTATGTCCTTGATGCACCTATAGCTTATGTGGACTTCCTTTGATTATGGTACTCTATTTTATGATGTAGATCTATTTATCAAAAATGCATTTACACTCAAGATCACAATACACTGTCATTCTTGTCTTATGCCTATGATTGATGTATTTTTTCTACATTTAAATCTACTCTATCCTCTGAATACTGTGCTTTCAATTGATTGATGTGTTAAGATTAAAAGCAAGTTTTGTGCATGTTTCTCTTCATCATGGTAGTAATGCATTGTGGTTAATGGAAATACCTCTGCTTTTCTGGAAAAACTCCATGATACCTTCGAGAATATTCCTATATTTGCAAATTTCTTTCATAGATTTCCTCTAAAAGGTTGTATAAAACTCTGCTCCATCTTTTCACTGATAAGATATTTTGTATTATGAAGTGTCCTTTCAAGGACTTCACCCACATCAGGAGCATTCCCTCATTTTTCTTTTGTTCACAATCTGAATGACTACTGGGTATAATTGCCTTTCTTGATTTAACACATATTTCCTCTGACCACTTTTCAGTAGAATGCATCTTTTCTTCATCCTTCAATTGAGAAGCATCTAGAGTTTCTAAGTGTTGGTGACTATCCTGAGTGCATCTCTTATGACTGTATTCTTTATCATTGCACCTTGTCTGATTCTTTTGAACTTGTGATGGAACATTTATAATTTATGGATTGATGGATGCTTCCCACCATTTACAATCCTCTTGCATATCTTGTGTCACTTCACTGTCACATAACTTCATTGAATGTTGCCTCTGTATCATATCTTCATTGTAGTTGTCCTCTTTCATGAGATCAACATGCATTGTTGATTGTTGTTCATATGCACTTGTACCATTGGAATGTTTGTTGTCCTATATGAACCTGCATGGTTATCTTGTAGCATAATCCCATAATTATTGTTCATATACACTTGTACCATTGCCCTAATTCAACCTCAACCATTGCTCTTTCCTCTATTATGTGTAACAAATACACAGTCTCCTCATTCTAACTTTATTTGACAACCACCTGTCACATGTGTGAGTGACCTAACAACTCACTTTCCTATGTGATGTGTGACTGCCCCATAGGGTTACGGTGAGGGGGGCTTGACAACAACTTGAAATGCTTCCTCATTGTTTGGAAGATGCATAATTGAACTTGATGCATCTCCAAAATAACTTCTTTTTATAAACTGGATCAAGGGTCCACTTAAGAAGATTGAAAGACATATCAACACAGTATGTTGTATCTTTTGAGTTTGATAATGAAAGTTGATCAATTGGTATGATTGCATATTTATTTAATGCATTGATAACAGATAAATCTTTGATCAAGTTGCTCAATTTCCTTTTCTTTCAAAGCATGTTGAGCTCTACCCTTGTGGGAGCCACATTTAACCCACATGCTATCATTTGATCTAATAATGAAACAATGACCAGACTTGTCCTAAATCTACACATGAAGAAAACAGATAGAAAATAAATGCATATGTTGGATGTTTTTTGTTTAATGCATTTATGGATCAGTTTATACATGCATAGGTAGGTGTGTATGTAAGGATTGAATCTTTCATTTCTTAGAGCTTCGCTCTAACATCATGTTTTCTTTAGAGCAGGGTGAGGAGCACTATGGAGCTGGGAGGGACACAAGTGGTTTGAGGCAGCAACAGAGCAGTCATACAACCTACAACTAGTCATTCTTAGGAAATGGCTGGTTCAATTTTCATATGCACATTTCCTTTCTCTACTTTTTCATGAATGAATTGTTTCATAGGTTCATTGAATAAGAGAGTTAGTCCCTTAGCTTGTGAGGGACATGTATATTTCAAGATTATCAATAAAAGACTACATTTGTATATCTATGATTCTCTTTAACATTTGTTGTATTGCAACATTGAAATGACAAAGTGTAATCTACTTCGTTTTGACAATCATTCCTTCACGCATATTGAAATTAGCAGTATTATGGTTTATCTTTAAATGTTTAAAAAACAAGAAAAGAATTAAACACTAAGTTACCTGATTTTAGCTAAAAGCTAAAAATTAGGTAACAAGGACCTTGGTGAAAACCTAGCAATCAGGTGCCTTGTGTAAATAAAGAACTTTCCATCCACCATCCATTCATTTTCTTGTTTCGCATTATGTTCCATCACATTCATCCATCATCTCTTCCATCACTCATCTGTTTCCACATCATGGTTTGATCTTGTGTACGCATCATGTTTCGTCCTAGTACTACTTGGCACATTCCTAAGGTTAATTTGTCCTACCTATATCAGGGTAGTCTATCACATTGGGGGCATGTCCAAGTTATACCTACACCGGATTAGATTAATGTATATCCTTGAAATCTTTCATAACATTGAAAGATCCAAAAATATTCATAAAACCAAAAAAATCCAAAACATGTCAAAAATCTAAAAAATAGGTCAAAAACTAAAAAAGTCAAAAACATAGTCATCATATCAAACTACGTTGTCTTTGAGCTTGAACATAGGAAAGGCTAATCATTGATCAACCCCTGAGACATTAGGTCAGTCCTTTAGGTGTCCATCATAATAAATTGACAATCCAATTGTTCATATCTCATCAATAAATGAGTAAGTGTCAGTCAAACTACGTGGTCTCTGCGTGTATAAGATAGGCAAGTATAATCTTTGATCAGCCCCCGAGGCCCCTAGGATAGGTCCTTAGGTTAGGTTCTTTGTCAAAATCTCATAAAACACAAGAAAATTGGAAAATCTAAAAAACAAAACATTTGTAAAACATACCAAAAATCCCAAAATAGGCTCAAAACATTTCAAAATACCAAAAATATTCAAAAAACCAAAAATCACCCATCTTGTTTCAACATTCACCTGCAATAAACATCCAATCACAATAGATACATTGACAGCTTTACCTTTTGGTAAAACAAACAGAAACAAGTATGGAAATTAAAAGGTGTAAACTCAAATGTTAGGGTATTAAGTCTAGGTCAATAGGTAAACAAGTTGGTTATATCACTAGCCCATCATACTGTTAATCACAACATCATCTGATAAATCATGTCCTAGGATGCATCCTTCCTACAATGGACATCAACATTAGGCATCACCATAGTTTAGTCTTGGCTAGAGGTATGAAGAACATTAGCTTGTTCATTTTTTTGATCTTTTCTTATGATTTATCTTATTACACCCATTCCAATGACCTCTTGATGATGTCTATCAAAAAAATTTAGAGAGAAAGGAATGGGGCATTGATCATTATCTTTTGTTTGTCGTGCTTGTTGGATGATCTTGTAATATAACCTTAGCAATACTCACTTTGTTAGGTGTGTAGGGAGGATGTTTTGGATGTCTTGTTGACTATTACATTAGGGGGTTTTTCCTTTATGTGTTTTGATCCAAGGTGTTTGAAATGTCTGAAGTATATCCTAACAAGGTTTCGTATGTTAGGTGTGAACAAGGATACTCCTATATTTTTGTTGATTCAAAGTCCATTACACTAGATACCATACCATCTTGGTTGTTTGTACCTTGATGCATTGTATCTATGTGTGTTATCAACCATAAGGAAAGTTATGCCCTTTATGTCCTCAATCTCTGGATAAGCAATACATCATCATCACTCATCATCATATCTAATAAAGTATCAACAACTCATAGACTTGTTGGACTTCTACATCTTCTTGGATTCAAGGGTTGATCCCTCTCCTTCTTCTATCTTCTCCTTGTACTAACATGGTATCGTGACATTCAACAAAAAAATCTAACTACATCCATCCTACATCCATAAAATGTCAGCATCGTACATACTCATACATATCATCATAATAGGAAACATCATCCATCTCACATGCATTGCATTATCATTCAAGTTGTTTAGGATAATATAGATTTGTTATTCTAAGCATCTTAAAACCATCTCATTTGCATCATCATAATATAGATCTGTTAGTCTAACCTTCTCATTTCACCATCTTGAACCTTTTTTTGTGATCTCAACCTAAAAGTTAAAATTTCCACTCGATCTCTCAAGGGGGCAGTGTGGTAGCGTAATTCCTTCCGCTGGTGAAACACTAGGGCATTTGAAAAAAAATCAATTTTTTTTTTTAATTTTGATCTTGGTAGTGTTATTCTTTGAACCAATACAATAGGCACCTTGCTTCAAAGAGGGGAAAAATGTAGACACTTAAAAAGTCTTGATTGATACTATGCATCTAATTCTGATTAACTAACATCATTTCTTCCCAAATCATTTATTCACTAACCAATTAATTAAATAATCTTTATTATTTAATTTAAATTCATCAACTTCTGCTATTAATCAAATAATTAACTTTATTGGATTAATTCACCTTATTCTGATTTATGTTCATCCTATTTAATTAAATTAAATCCCCCTAAGTCCTCTCATTTGATTAAATAAATCCACTTATTTAAAATCAAATGTCATAAATCCCCTAACCCACTCAAGTTGATTAATTCTGAGTTAATTAACTCTAAATCACTCTCTAATCATCATTACCCATTTATCTATCTTTTAACTCCCCTAAAGTTAAATCGACCATTGGTCAACTAACTTGGTTGCACATGAAATTCATTTCTTTTAATTATCTAATTACCTTATTTATCCTCATAATGGCATATTCCTAGAAATATTCCCCAACCACCCCCTCATTCAATTTCCCTCCAAAAGGCTCTTACACACCCATAAATACCCCTTATAAAGGAATTTACTCCCTCTTACATGCCATCTTGTCTCTTACAAGGGCATTAACCTCTGTTACATCCTCACCCACATTCTCTTGCACCCTCAACCATATTCATTCAATTCTCTTACATCCTCTTAACTCTACACATATCCCAAAATGTGCTCCACCTCCATCCATTAGCCTTGTGACAAGTATCACATTCCTATTGGCTCCCATTTTAATCCCACATTCACCAATTTCACTCTTTCTTCAACCCTTCACTTCTATAAGTAGAAGCCTCTTCTACTTGAAATGGATCCACAATCTCATGCAAGTTTATTATAGGCATTTTCACTCATTTTCATCACATTTTAGCTAGTTATTATCATCATTTGGAGTCAATCACATGCACTTGGAATCATCTACAATCTTGAAGCTTATTAAAGGAATTGGGAAAGGGCTACTTTCCACATTAAAGGAGCACCAATCCCCCTATGGGATGGAGGTTTGATCAACTTAGATGAGTTTACATGCTTTTATCTTGTGTTATTTCATGCTTTATTCATGTTTTCTTGTCTTTGTTTGATTGAGAATTACATAGGGAATGCTTTTTTTGGGTTTCTAACATGACTAACCTTTTTTGTTTGTCTCTTGTTAGCAAATTTCGATTAGGAATTCACAAAAGGTTTTTCCTCCCCATAATCAATATCAAATTGTAAATGTTGTTGGTTTTATCCCAAATAGCCCAATTATGGTAGGTTACCAACATTTTCCAAATAATTTCCTCCCACTCACCCCTTCTCGTCCTTTTTGGTATCCTACACATGCTTATAATTAAACAAAAGAGGCCTATTACGTGTCCAATCAAAATCCCTATTCCAAAAGTCAACCGTAAAATATGAGAAACTTGGAAAACACTAGCATCAAAGATATAATGTTAAATTTCCAAGAGCAGATGGGGGCTATTGACAAAGAGAAATAATAGAACATACAAAGGGAAGAGCTTTATTATCAATCTCATATTCATCATCAATAGAAGGAAATACAAAGAAGGAAACTTGAGGAGGGTCTTGCAAGATAGATTGTCACTAAGGAAGAACAAAGGAAGCAACTAGCAATAGGGAGAAATAAATCATGCAAGAAACTAAGGTAGCCTCCTAGGTTCCTCATTTCAACATCCTAATTTTTAGAGGTTCTCAACCATCTCAAAGGCCTATTCTTCCTTAAGATATTCAACGAACTCCTCAACTTCCCTTGTAAAATTCTACATCTAATCTTTTTTTCCTAACATAATGTGAATCTTCAAGGGTGGACCTGACATCTAGTGAGATGATTGGTTTGATGAGAAAATGAGGGATATTTTTCATATTTTTCATGAGACCTTACATGTCATAGAATTGATTACTCAAAGAAAACACTGGATGACACATATGATGTTGCACTTGAGGAAGAAATTACAAAAAGTGAAGTTGTTGTGGCAGTAGATGTGGAGGATGGATTATGCTACAAGGATGAAGTTGTTGCAACCTAAAATATTAATTTCTTCATCCAAATTGTCTCATAGATCCAAGGTATGTGATAATGAGATGTGTACCAATACATGTAATTATGAGGTACATGTGGGTTTTACTCAATCACCTAATGTAACAAAAATGAATATGAGGTCTCCATTCAAGATGAATATATGAACTTCAACATTGGGGATAATGTACTTGATCTCAAATATTTCACTTGAGACCACCATACCAAGGTTGATATTATTGAGCCCTAACACATGTCAAGAAAGTAATTATCTTGTTGCTCAAATTGATAGTATGTCTGAGCTTCCAAGTTTTTTGTTTGATGTGCATGAGGAAGAGCTTCCCTATGCAAATCAATATGCAGACATGACATACTTTTCTTCACCATGTGAGTTGGAGATAGTCTCTTTTTCCTTTATCTCATGTCATGAAGAGGTTAGTTGTCACAAGAATAATGTGCTTATGGGTGGGAAAGGTGTCTTTTTTCTCCACAAGTAGTTTTTCTTTTGTTGTTGACCTACTTCCAAAATTTATTACACATACTACTGTAGTAATACCTAATGCATCATTAAATGTGTCAAGCACTTATGTCTTGTGGCTTCCCTACACTGGAAAAGTTTATATGAGGTGAACCTTCACTAGATGGGCACTATGTATAGATTGATGTATGCAAACAAAAAAAATCAATGGTTGCAAATGGGTAATGAGTGTATCTATGGTCTGAATGAGATCAACTCCTTCAAAATACTTGTATTTGATAGAGGCAAGTTATGATAGTTGGAATTCATTTTTGTAAAAATATTGTAAATATTAGTTTATATTTTCTTGATTTTTGAGAAGTGTTTTGCACATTCTACATTATTATTAGAGGAATGTATGGTTTATGCTTTGTTGCTTCCCTCCATGTGCATTTTGCACATGTTGAATTTTGTATTTATGAGGCATTCCTTATTTAATTTATTGCTATCCCTTGAGTTTATGCCCAATGAAATTATTAAGCCCATTGGTTATCCATGATTAGCATGAAATCATCCCATAGAGGTTGTCAAAATGTTAACATTTTATGCCCCTTTACATATTATTAATGATAACTAATTTGAGATATTTAGCAATGGGTCATCATATCAATATGTTGCTCTTGGTCGAAGGTATCATTTCATTGCCTTATTCAATTACTCAATTTCAAATTCTAAAATTGACCTAAGTGTAAAAGAATGTGAGTGAAGGTTCCATGAGAACTAGGAACTCAAATGTTGATAGAAGATGATGCCAAAAGACTACTTATTAGGCTACCTCCCTGTGACACTATTAATGTATGCATCTATTGCACGTTCAATCCATCAAGGCTAGGAAGAGGTGATTTTAAATGCAAGCATGATTTTAAGGTAAGAAATGATGCCCATGATTCTTGTAAAATGAACATTACTTTTTCTAACAAACCATTTCTTCAAGCTATGGTTGCAATGGTCTTACTTTCCATATTTGATTGATTGGAAAACCAATAAAGAAGATTGTGCTTTCCTCAATCAATTGGATCTTGTGGTCCACATGTTTATAGACCAATGGTGTATGATAAAAACTATGGTTTCTTCTCCTAAAACACATTCTAACATTTCAATGCCTCCCTTGTTGAGAATAAAGGAGTTTTGGTGCTCATTGTTATGAGGGTTCTTCTTTTTATTTTATTTTAAAGAGCTCTACAACTCTACAACTCTAATTTTATAAAATAGGCCCATGCCTTCAAATTAATGAAACTACCATTTCACTTATTTTCACTTCTAATGTACTATGTGAAACCCTTTTATCTTCGCATTTGAATGAATTATTTTCATTTTCCAAGTTTAAATATTGTGTTAACTTTGTTTCTAGGTGTTACTTATGGATTTTCCTTCTCCCTCTTAATGCTCATCAAACTCTAACATTCATAAATACCCATTATAAATCATTATAGTAGAGAATTGTGTGAGTTACCCTAGTAGTTTAATTGATATTTTGTGCTAAAGTGAGTAGGAAGAAATACCACTAATCTAGGTGCATCACCACCCATTTTTCTATGCATTTATCTCTCCCATTTTCCCTTTTCAAGTTGATAGAATATGGTTAGTTTTAGAATTATTTAGTGTTGGGTTGGATAAAAACTACTACATCAAGGTTAGAAAGGAAGCTAACCTTCTCTAGAGGTTTGATCTCAACTGCAAGGACCTACACCTTTAGATCAATCCCATGTTTCACTAGAATGTTGAACAGGTTTAGAAGGAGTGTAGTACCAAGTGACAATAGGTACATACAAGGATTGTTTTCAACAAAATTTTATTATTTATTGAATGATTCATGAAGGATAAAATGTATAAAGCTTAGATTTTTTTAACACTTTTCATTCTCCCCTCTCTTTTTGAATTTCTTGAAATCGTGGTTAGTATAGGAGTAGTTTAAGTTTATTTTATTGCAATGTTTGTATTTAGTTTTATGTAAAGATAGATTAATATTTTTTTAAGGAAAACAAGGGTTTGGTATGAGTCCTCATAATAATTAAATTTATTATTTATCATTAGAATTCTTGAAATCTATACACAAGGGTTTGTAATCAACATTTTATGAAATTTATTTATTCATTGTTGAATCAAATTAAAGAGAAATTATTAGTTTCTTATAATTTTGTGTTGTGACTCTATTGAGAAAGGGTGTCTCAAACTTTTTGGCATAGAAGTCATCGACTTCGGGTTCGTCGGGCTGATAGGTGAATGTTGGTGAGACTAAGTTTCTAGTCTCCTCGACATCCCAATAAGCTCTCCATAGGTTGGTGTTAAGTGCTTCGTCAGGTTGAAAGTCACATGTCAACAGAATGGAGTGACAAGTCTCCTCAACAAGCACTTGGCTTATCGCTAGGTGTGTTTGGAGTTTGCATTGGTCAAAGCTTCATCAATGAGACAAGTGAGTGTCGATAGGACTGAATGAGCAGTCTCTTTGACATACCAATGAACTACAAGAAGTGTTTCATCGAAGCGACAGGTCAATGTCAAAGGGAGTCACTTGGCAGTCCCTTTGACATTCCAATGAATGGAAGGTAGGGTCTCTTCATCAGAGGGAATGATGGAATTTTCTGGGACATAGATGATGGTCCCTTTGACATGTCAATAAGGTGGGACTGAATGGCGTTTAGAATAATGTTAGTTGTACGATGATGACATGGATGACACGTAGGTGATGGGGACCACCCGATCAAGGCTATAAAGTTTGTCAGTAAGACTTAGTCATATTGGAAGGAGTTGCTATAGTGTCTCCTCGACACTCTGGTGGAACAATAGATGTATCAGTATCAGGGTGACAGTGAGAGTTCAGAGAGACATGGTTTCATGTCTCTTTGACATTTTGATAGAACTTCGATAGAGGTAGAAGTTAGTGATGGTTTAGTTTTTTGTGACCATTTCTCTGGTATGGAAGTTGGAGTGACTATTCTCCTATTATGCTTGAGAAGCTTATATGTAATGTAATAGTGCATTGAGTAGGATGATGATTGAAGCAATTCTAACGTAATGTTGTTAGATTCATTCTGTGAATTAAACACATGAAAGAGCATAGATTTGTACTTGTATATAATTTATGTTTTACTGTAATACAAGAGATCTTTGCTTTGGTGTGTGGGTTTTTGCACGAGAGGGTTTTCCCACGTAAATTTGGTATTCATTCTTTATTGTCTATTTTGTTATTCATGTATGTGCATCTTAAATGAACTATAATTGCAAAGTTTTGTAAAACAAATTGTATCTCTCCTGAAGTTTAACATTAGGAAGGCATATTCTGCACTCTACTTTCCTTTTAATTAGTATCATAGCTTGGCCAACTTTGTTGTCCTTGTGGGTAAGATGGGTTTTTTGTGCTGATCTTGTTCAGTGGGATTTTTGCAAAGAAATCTAGTTTATAACTTATTGTAGATTTAATATGGCGAGCACATATAGAAGAATAGAGATTGAGAAGTTCAATGGTGGAAATTTTGAGTTGTGGAAACTCAAAATGGAAGATTTTCTTGTGGATCAAAAGTTATGGGATGTAGTGTCCTCTAACAAACCACCAACAGCCTCGTAGAATGACTGGGATGCAATGGACCAAAAAGCTAAGGGTATAATCAGACTGTGCTTGGTCGATTCAGTTCTCATGAACGTCCATGAAGAGAAGACATTGAAACTCTTGTGGAAGAAGCTTGGTGAAATTTATCAAGGAAAATATCTGGTGAATAAGTTATTCTTGAGAAAGAAGTTATACTCTTTGAAGATGGAGGAAGGAGCATTCGTTGCAAATCATTTGAATGCGTTTAACATGATCATTGCTCAATTGGGGTCTATTGTTCTATGAAGATAAATGACGAGGATCATTGCATGCTCTTGTTGTGTTGTTTGCCTGACACATGGGATCACCTGATAATGGCTATTGCGAGTATAACAACCACTTTCAAGATGGAAGATATGGTTTCTTCACTATTGTTAGAGGAAATACAAAGGAATTATTCTAAGATGGCCAAGGAGGCCCTTTTTGTTTGAGGCAAATCAAAGGAGAAAGGCAAGAAGAAAGACAAGAAGTCTAAATCAAGTCAAAGGGAAGATCAAAGTCTCCTAGTAAAAATTCCAAGGTGAAATACTACAACTGTGGGCAGACTGGACACATCCAACAAGATTGTAAAGAGGAGAAGAAGAAGAAAAAGAAAAGTTCTTTGGAAAATGAATCTTCTCATAGCAATGTAGATTCCTTCATAGTAGCCTTGGTGACTAAGGCATCAAAAAATATTTTTGGTTGATTGACTCAGGTGTGCCCTTTCACATGACCTCTCATAGAGTTTGGTTCTCAAAGTACTAAAATTATGATGGTGGAAGGTTGTATTTGGGTGATGATTCTCACCTAGAAATTTTTGGTTATGTAAGAGTCAAGATTCAATTTCCTGATGGAAGAGTGAAGGGAATCGATGTGGTGATGCATATACCAGGTCTGGCTTGAAATTTACTTTTTGTAAGTAAGCTGAATGATGTTGGTGTGCAAGTCTCTTTCTCAAATGGTATTTGTAAAATGACCAGAGGCTCTATGGTGTTGGATAAGGGTGCACGAATTGGAACTCTGTATAAGTTGGATGCATGTGCAGTACAATGTAATAGTACTTTTGCAAAATCAAGTAAATCTAGTCATGTAGAGAAAGGAGGTGTTTTTCTTGAGGATGAAAACTCTTTTGAGATGAAGCTCCCAGCAGAGAAAACAATTTTGTGGCATCAAAGGCTTGGCCAAATTGGTGAAAAAGGCTTATAAGAATTGAAAAATAAAAGCTTGGTTGAAGGGCTTGATGATTGTAATCTTGAGTTTGATTTTTGCAAACATTGTATATATGGAAAGAAAAATCATGTTTCATTTTATTCTAGTCCTCATAAATATTTTTGAATTCTAGATTATATTCATGTTGATGTGTTTGGTCCAGTTAATGTTCCTTCATTATCAAAATCTATGTATTTTCTTTCAATCATAGATGATTATTCGAGAAGGACATTTGTTTATTTTCTCAGAAGTAAAATTGAAGTTTTCAGTCAATTTAAGGAATTTAAAACCTTGGTGGAAAATCAGGCTGGTAGGAAAATTAAGTGTTTGATGACAGATAATGGTGGTGAGTTTTGTTCAGTAGATTTAAATAAGTTTTGCAAGGACCACATAATTAAAAGGAATAAAACAACTCATTGCAATCCACAACAAAATGGAGTTGTAGAAAGGATGAATAGAACGGTGATGAAAAGGGCGAGAAGTATGATGAGTAGTGTTGGTCTGGAACAAAATTTTTGGGCTGAGGTTGTAGCTACAACATGTTATTTTATTAACAGATATCCCACTTCGGTGCTTGTGGACAAGACACCTATGGAAGCATGGCCTAGTAAGAAGCCCTCATTGAGACACGTTATAGTCTTTGGCTATGAGGCATGTGCTTATGTGCCTAGTGAAAAGAGATCTAAATTGGAGAACAAGGTAGTGAAGTGTATCTTCATTAGTTATGGCATCAATGTGAAAGGTCACAATCTTTGGAACAAGTTATAGATAAGGTTTTCTATTGTAGAAGTGTGATCTTCTATGAGCTGAAACCTTCTACAATTGATTTGCAGCCACAGGTGAAAGAAGCATAAAAGAAGGAGGTATTTTAATTTCCTCTTACTCCAAATAAGGATGAACTATGTACGTACTCATGGTGGACCTGTTAGTGAGGAGAGCTCAAGTAGCTTTGAAAGTTCTAAACAAGAAGACGAACCTCAACCTCAGCTTGTGAGGAGGTCTATGCATACTAAGCAATAACTTGAAAGGTTTGGATATTCTATGTTAGATTCCAGTTGTGCCTATGTGTTGTGCATGCTTTGCACACACGCCCCGCCGTAGGCAGGGACCCCCTTTTTTTCACTCCCGATAGGCTGCTTTGCTCCTGTCTTGTTTTACGTGCCCCATTTCCAAGTCCAAATTGGTCATGTGCCATCAAACGATCAAATTCCCCTACCCAAATTCACTTACTTGGGGTATTCAAATCCATGGAGAAATAAAGTCCCCCATCCCCTTTCTGCCTTTTATCTTGCTTTGGCTATTTCAGAAACATCCGTGGACCCCTGTCGGTCTAGTTTCCACATTTTTGGCTTTGGGGACAACTTTTTGGTGGATTTGGGATGTGTTTGGGGTGTTTCAATGAACTGCCAAGGTTTCGTCAACGTTCCGTTAAGTTTCAATGGTTTTAAAACTTTTCCTCCGGAATTCCCTTCCTCCTTGGCTATTTGGAAACATTCATGGACCCCCGTTGCTCCCGTTTCCTAATTTTTGACTTTGGGGGCAACCTTTTTTGGATCAGGGATGTGTTTGATGTGCTTAAATGAACTACCAAGGTTTCATCAAATTTTGGTTAAGTTTTGATGGTTTCGGAGCTTCATCCCCTTTTTGCCATTTTGGAACATTCGGTGGCCACCTCCCTTCCTGCCTCCGGAGCCCGGGCCCTCCATGGCCGTTTCCGGGGTTTCACCTCTCTGTGGTCGTTTTCCTTCTGTCCGGCGGCCACCTCCTTCTCGGCCTCCGGAGCCTAGCCCCTCCGTGGCCGTTTCCGGGGTTCCGCCTCTCTGTGGCCATTTTGAACTTTCGGTGCCCACCTCCCTTCCAGCCTCTGGAGCCCAGCCCCTCCATGGCCGTTTCCGGGGCTCTGCCTCTCTCTAGCTATTTTGGAACTTCTGGCGGCCACCTCTTCTGGCCTCTGGAGCCCACCCCCTCCGTGGCCACTTCCGGGGCCTTGCCTCCCTTTCGGCCCTCTGGAATGCTGTCTGTCGTTGGCCTTCCGCTGTCTTTCCCCGTCAGCCTTCTGGGTCTAGCCCTCCAGAATGTTGTCCGCCGTTGGCCGTTTTCCTTCCATCCGCCACCCACCATCCTTCTAGCCTTCCGGGTCCTCCGGAATGTTGTCCGTCGTTGGCCATTTTCCTTCCGTTCGCCTACCTTCCGATCCTTCCGCCATTGGTCGTTGGCCTTCCGCCGTCTTTCCACCATCCTTCCGCCTTTCAGCCCTTCGGAATGCTGTTCGCATTGCCCGTTTTCCTTCAGTCTGCCGCCCGCCGTCCTTCTAGCCTTCGGGTTTAGCCCTCCGGAATGCTATCCGCTTTGGTCATTGGCCTTCCATCATCTTTCTGCATCCTTCCAGCCTTCCGGGTCCAGCCCTTCGGAATGCTGTCCGCCGTTGGCCGTTTTCCTTCCGTCTGCCGCCCGCTGTCCTTCCGGCCTTCCGGGTCCGGCCCTTCGGAATGCTGTCCGCTATTGGCCGTTGGCCTTCCGCCGTCCTTCCGGCCTTTCGGGTTCGGCCTGCCGGATTGCTGTCTGTCGTTGGCCGTTGGCCTTCCGCCATCCTTTTTCCATCCTTCCGGCCTTCCGAGTCCAGCCCTCCGGATTGTTGTCCGTCGTTGGCAGTTGGCCTTCTACCGTCTTTTTGCCGTCCTTCCAGCCTTCCAGGTCTGGCCCTTTGGAATGCTGTCCGCCGTTGGCCATCGACCTTTCGCCATAGGAGAAGCCAGCACCCTTGAAGCCCGCATTAATGTTTATGGCCCAAATGAGCTCCAAATATGAATATCAAGATTGTTTGATGATGCATAGATAGATCTAACAGGGAATTTGTAGGTTTGACTGACATTTTCCTTAACTCATGTATAAATGCACTTATGACACTTCATGTTTGCAGGAGTCAAGAAGCCTTCCGTAGGTCTATCGAAGAGGCCCATTGAGGGATTTGTCCTACCTTTTTCTAGATGATGATGATTTCTAATGAGCTTTCTGCCCAAATCAAGGACCACCAATCCATTGATGCTAATCGTCGACAGGCTCATTTGATGAAAGGAAGGACGCTGCAAGCACATCAAGCAAAAGACAACTTTCAGGCAGTTTTAGCTATAGTGAAAAGGGAAATCAGCTAAATGACATAATTGCTACAGTAACTGGCACTAGATGACAAAAAAGGGAAAAGACAAGGAATGTATTTTTAATTATTGAATATTGTGGGGTAGGTGAAACCCTAATGTAATTGAATCTGAGCCATTCGATGTAATTGAATCCTAGCCATTCATTTGGGCTTTGGAAAACTATAAATAGGGGCTTGCCCCTCATTTGTAAGGGTTGGAGAATTGATGTAAAGACATTCTGCAGCAATAGAAAACAACATTGCATGATTTATGGGTGTTCCTTTTGAGTTTGCTCTTTATGTATGCATGGTTCACCTTCCATATTAGTTTTAGTGTTAGTTTCTTGAATGGGAGTGATGATGGTGTTTGCTATTTTAGTATTTGATGAACTTCCAGCTCATGCTTTTTGTGGTTCATTGATGATGAATCACTTTGCAAAGCTAGTCTGAGCCTCTTTCCTTTATTGCTGCAACTTAGTTCGATTGCATGTACATGATGTGTGTATGTGATGTAAAAATATGCAGTCCTTAGAAGATTGCACTGGTTTTGTGTAGCTGCAGGTTTCTCTTGATCAAGCAAAATTTAGTTTAGGAAGTCTGTCTACTTTAGTAGCCACCATTAGTACTGTTCATTCGTAGCTTAGGATTAGAATAGCTTTCTTAACCCTTCTCCTTTTGCTATTTCTTTTAATCATTGGTTAGAGTAGGATCCAAAGCATCACCATGAAGCTAAATCAGATGAATTTGATGAGTTTCAACTTGCTGTTTTGAGTGGACAGCCACTATTCATTCACTTCCAGCACTTTGAAACTGCATTTGCAAATCCAACTTCCCCACTTTGTAACTCATCCGTAAGTCCGCTTTGTGATTCCAACAAATCACATCAAACAACTGAGATATTCCAAGCATTGTCAAGACCTGACATTAGAGACCTTGGGATAGTGTTCTGTAATCTAATTATGGAAGATTGTCTTTCAAGAGAGGTAGTGCACCTATGCACTACCTGTGTTGAGAGGTGCATAAAAAACACATCAACAGAACTGGCGCTAGAAGGAGGGCTGACACGTTGGGAATACAAAGCTAAAGGTTGGAAGTGATTCATTCCATGCCCTCCTCATCCTAACGCCATCAACAAAACTGACACTAGAAGGAGGGCATGAAATGTTGAGGCTACAAAGCTGAAAGTTGGGAATCAAAAAGAGCACTTTCAAAGAAAAAATCTGAGATAGGAAAATCTCTTTTAATGCTAAAAATCATAAATTTTGAAGGCAGTAGAAGCTGAGTCAAAATGGAGCAGCACACACAAATGAACATCACTCAACTACATGTAGATTTAAATAGAAGATTAAAGAAGCCATTGCAGAAATTCGCATTAGCAGATAGATGTCGGATCCATTGCACTTGCAGGCATAGTGAATTGGGGTGTCTAACATTCTTGGACATAATTGAAAAGGTCTTGCAAGGTGAAATTCCCTTTTGGGAAATATTCCAGCCCTTGGTTCCCGAAGATTCGGAAGAGGAATTGCAAACCATGGCAACTAACACTTTCAAGGAGCTGATCCAAAGATGTTTGGGCATCAAAGATGGACCAAAATTGGAGGAGGTACTAATGTCAAGTTGGTGCAAATTTCATAATGCACCTCACTCTGAATTCACTTGCTCATCATGCACAAATGTCATCGCCCAATTCAAGAATCATGTGAACAAGTTGGATCAGCCATCTCCTAGTAAAAGGGACTCATCCCATGAGGTGGGAAAGTTGTTGGAAGCTCAAGGACAACACACCACAGATGAATCAAGAAATCTGACACAGGCTAGTGCTAGGACAACAGACATAGAGGATCAGATCCAAAAGGAAGATGATAATTTCCTTAGGACAACAAGCTGCCTTGATGAACAATCAGCTAGAAACATATCAAAAATTTGTTCCTCTGTTGAAGAAAAGCAGTCCCCTGCTCTAGAAGACGGATTGGTAGTCGAAGATGAATCAAAAGAGTTTGCAGCAGTGTATGCTGGGGCAACAAATGAAGATGTTGAAAATCAGAAAGAGGAAAAGGTTGACAGCCTTGGGACAATAGAGAATGATGGAAAAGAAATAAGTGAGATTATATTAGAGGACCTCTCCTTCATGAATGAAAATGATCAAGCATCTGAAAATGCAGATTTGGAGGAGCGGGAACAACCACTTGCCATAGCTATCTACTAGTCACCTTCCTTCCCAAATGATGATGAGGACCCACTGGTGGTAAGATATGACCAGCTCATCTCGAGACTAGCAAGGGATTGGACTGAGTTGAAATACCAAGTAGATTTGGGGATATTGCTGCTCCCAAATTGGTGTCAACTCCATGATTCATCACACTCAGAGCTCACATGTAAGCTATGCTAAGAGGCCATTGAGCAAGTCAAAGGACAAGGGGCACAACCAAGCACATGACCTCTCGCAGCCACTTCAAGGATTGAAGAAGAAGACCAAAATCCCAAATCAACTAATGACTCAATTGAAGGTAGTCCTCAAGAGGATGTTGGGGAAGCAATAGAAGAAGGACAACAATACAGTTTTAGACTTCTGAGCGATGAAGTAGATCAAGTGGGAATGCTATCCACCAGTCATCAAGAAGTTCTTCCTCTTGAAGAGCAGTTATGTGCCATGGACGGTGGGCTTTTTAACGAGTCTTTGGAGGGAAATTATCCAATAGACTTTGGTCCACTTGATGAGGTTCCATCAATTGATGACTTCTTTCCACTAGGAGCTGCACTACGAAGGTATACTCATGTCGAGGAAGAGCACATCCCAGAAGATGGTAATGACAAATACATACTCCTTGAGCCCTTGAACAGTGATGCACTAGAATTTCCAGATTGGGAGAGGAGCTGCTTCTCCATTTACAGCGATAGTGACCAAGAGGAAACAAGTGGGCACCATGAGGAGATACATGAACAACAAAAGGAAGAAGATAAAGGTGGAGGTGTTTTGATGGCTGCCAACAAATACGACGAGCTTGGTCAACTGCGGGTTATAACTGAGGGTCCTTCCGCCTCAATCCTTGCAGATTTTCCTTCACAACCAGAGAGCTGCAATGAGATAGATTCATGAATGTCATCATCCCATGACATTGAACATCACAAAAATCAGGTAAACACTTGGGAAGGGAAATGGGATAGCATGCTACCTTTTGAAGACAACCATCAAAAGGGCACCAAGATTACAGATGATTGACAAGGCGAGGTGTTCCTCCTTCAAGAACAACCAATTGGGAATGTGGATCTTGCTCATAGCTTGGAAGAGCTGTTTGCTGCCCCGTCCTCCCAGCCTTATGCACGCTTATTTTCCAAAGTGCTACACCCTCCATCGCGCCCACCCGAAGCTGCCAATGCAACAATCAAGGATGTTATGCTTGCTCTCGACTGTCCAACGCTGCCACCTCCGTGTGATGACATCCAAGTTTTATCCTTCCTTGCCCCTATCATTTCTCATAACTGCACTTATTATTTTGATTATGGGAATAAGGGAAAATGAACATGTTTATGGATTAACCATGGGTTCAATGAGCCTCCTCAATTGCTAATTTTTTATGATGACGTGATTGAACTTGAGTGCTGCAACATTGAATTAATTTTTTCAGAATATAAAGACAAGTTTGCTTGGTTAAGAACAACAACAATCGTCCATTTGCTTGTGCATGCTTTTCAAAATCCAATGAATGTTAATGTCAGCTCGCCTTGCCTGAACATAGTGCTTTGTAAATATCTTTGTATATAGCTCATTTTTGAGTAGTAAAGGTTTCCTGTAAATACTCTACTTTCCTGCTTTCCTTAGGTTAGTTGGTTTGTGTAGGTTGTTTTTTTTTTGTTTGCTTTCGCTTTGTTGCTGCTTTGCTCGGGTTCCCTTTTCTTTTAGCTGGGCACATCTGTGTGCACAACAACCATACTTATCGCTTGGGGTTGTTCTATGTATTTCTTTTCTAAACTCTAATCAAGTCTTCAGAGTGGATGGTGAAGGTCTTATGTTAGTGTCAAGTGATCTGAGTGTTTAATTCGAAGATGATAAGTTGTTGGTTTAGTCTGACTTTGACGTATTCTGAAATCTTATAGCTCTTACACATCTTAGGAATTCGACAGTCACTATAAGGCCTTTTGTGAAGTCTAGTTAAGTGAAAAATCTAAAATTCTGCTCCAGTGCCACTGTGATTCTTAACCCTAAGCGGGAGCTTCAATGCTTGCAGGTTGAAATAAAAGAGCTGAAAAGAGAAGAAAAAAGGAAAAGAAAAGAAAGAAAACATTGAAAATTAAAAGAAAGAGAAAATTCAACTTTTCGGGGATATCCGAGCAACTCTACCGTGGCTATGGACGCCCGGCTGGTAGTAGAGCAATGTTCGGGAGAATCACAGCGACAACCTCGTCGGGGCTATGGACGCCTGACTGGCAGTGAGGCAACGTCCTGGATACTTTTGGAGTTAAAATAAACTACGTAGCTTAACTGAATGGAGCTTGGGTTCTTGTAGCAACTAAAGAATGAGAATTAACACAATTGCACACACTTGGATTTTCAACATACTGAAGGTTGGGTTGGCTAATGGTTTTGATCCTTTGATTGGGTGTCTGGTTTCTTTGCCCTAGCGTGAAGGTCGAAACCAGAGATTCTGGGTTTGTGATTCCAGTTTGTCATCAAAATGCTCTCGAGCATTTCCCTAGCGAGTCGCTATTTTTTGTGCATGTTTTGCACACACGCCCCACCATAGGTAGGGACCCCCTTTTTTTCGCTCTCGATAGGCTGCTTTACTCCTGTCTTGTTTTGTGTGCCCCATTTCCAAGCCCAAATTGGTCATGTGCCATCAAACGTTCAAATTCCCCTACCCAAATTCACCTACTTGGGGTATTCAAATCTGTGGAGAAATAAAGTCCCCCATCCCCTTTCTGCCTTTTGTCTTGCTTTGACTATTTTAGAAACATCTGTGGACCCCTGTCGGTCCAGTTTCCACATTTTTGGCTTTGGGGACAACTTTTTGGTGGATTTGGGATGTGTTTGGGATGTTTCAATGAACTACCAAGGTTTCGTCAACGTTCCGTTAAGTTTCAATGGTTTTGAAACTTTCCCTCTGGAATTCCCTTCCTCCTTGGCTTTTTGGAAACATCCGTGGACCCCCGTCACTCCCGTTTCCTCATTTTTAACTTTGGGGGCAACCTTTTTTGGATCAGGGATGTGTTTGATGTGCTTAAATGAACTGCCAAGGTTTCGTCAAATTTTGGTTAAGTTTCGATGGTTTCGGAGCTTCGTCCCCCTTTTGCCATTTTGGAACATCCAGCGGCCACCTCCCTTCCAGCCTCCAAAGCCCGGCCCCTCCGTGGTCGTTTGTAGGGTTTCGCCTCTCTGTTGCCATTTTCCTTCCGTCCGGCGGCCACCTCCTTCCTGGCCTCCGGAGCCTGGCCCCTCTGTGGGCATTTCTGGGGTTCCGCCTCTCCGTGGCCATTTTGGAACTTTCGGCGCCCACCTCCCTTCCGTCCTCTGGAGCCCGGCCCCTCCGTGGCCATTTCCGGGGCTCCGCCTCTTCATGGCCGTTTTGGAACTTCCGGCGGCCACCTCCCTTCCGGCCTTCTGGGTCTGGCCCTCCAGAATGCTGTCTGTCGTTGGCCGTTTTCCTTCCTTCCGCCAACCGCTGTCCTTCTGGCCTTCTAGGTCCGGCCCTTCGGAATGTTGTCTACCGTTGGCCGTTGGCCTTCTGCCGTCTTTCCGCCGTCCTTCCGGCCTTCCGGGTCTGGCCCTCTGGATTGCTATCCGCCATTGGCCTTTCGCCGTCCTTTTGCCATCCTTCCGGCCTTCTGGGTTCAGCCCTCCAGATTGCTGTCCACCATTGGTCGTTGGCCTTCTGCCGTCTTTCCACCGTCCTTCCAGCTTTCTGGGTCCGGCCTTCCAGAATGTTGTCCGCCATTGGCTGTTGGCCTTCCGCCGTAGGGGAAGCCAGTACCCTTGAAGCCCGCATTAATGTTTATGGCCCAAATGAGCTCCAAATATGAATATCAAGATTGTTTGATGATGCATGGATAGATCTAATAGGGAATTTGTAGGTTTGATTGACATTTTCCTTAACTCATGTATAATGCACTTACGACACTTCATGTTTGTAGGAGTCAAGAAGCCTTCCGTAGGTCTATCGAAGAGGCCCATTGAGGGATTTGTCCTACCTTTTTCTAGATGATGATGATTTCTAAGGAGCTTTCTACCCAAATCAGGGACCACCAATCTATTGATGCCAATCGTCGACGGGCTCATTTGATCAAAGGAAGGACAATGCAAGCACATCAAGCAAAAGACAACTTTCAGGCAGTTTTAGCTACAGTGAAAAGGGAAATCAGCTAAATGACATAATTGCTATAGTAACTAGCACTAGATGACAAAATAGGGAAAAGACAAGGAATGTATTTTTAATTGTTGAATATTGTGGGGTAGGTGAAACCCTAATATAATTGAATCTGGGCCATTCGATGTAATTGAATCCTAGCCATTCATTTGGGCTTTGGAAAACTATAAATAGGGGCTTGCCCCTCATTTGTAAGGGTTGGAGAATTGATGTAAAGACATTCTGCAGTAATAGAAAACAACATTGCATGATTTATGGGTGTTCCTTTTGAGTTTTCTCTTTATGTATGCATGGTTCACCTTCCATGTTAGTTTTAGTGTTAGTTTCTTGAATGGGAGTGATGATGGTGTTTGATGTTTTAATATTTGATGAACTTCCAGCTCATGCTTTTTGTGGTTCATTGATGATGAATCACTTTGCAAAGCTAGTCTGAGCCTCTTTCCTTTATTTCTACAACTTAGTTCGATTGCATGTACATGATGTGTGTATGTGATGTGAAAATCTACAGTCCTTAGAAGATTGCACTAGTTTTGTGTAGCTGTAGGTTTCTCTTGGTCAAACAAAACTCAGTTTAGGAAGTCTGTCTACTTTAGCAGCCACCATTGTTACTGTTCATTCGTAGCTTAGGATTAGAATAGCTTTCTTAACCCTTCTCCTTTTGCTGTTTCTTTTAATCCTTGGTTAGAGTAGGATCCAAAACATCACCATGAAGCTAAATCAGATGAATTTGATGAGTTTCAACTTGCTGTTTTGAGTGGACAGCCACTGTTCATTCACTTCAAGCACTTTGAAACTACATTTGCAAATCCAACTTCCCCACTTTGTAACTCATCCGTAATTCCACCTTGTGATTCCAACAAATCACATCAAACAACTGAGATATTCCAAGCACTGTCAAGACCTGACACTAGAGACCTTGGGATATTGTTTTGCAATCTGATTGTGGAAGATTGTCTTTCAAGAGAGGTAGTGCAGCTACGCACTGCTTGTGTTGAGAGGTGCATAAAAAACACATCAACACTATGCTTCAATTGCTAGCATTGATGAGCCTAGGACTAGTAGAGAGGCTATGGGTATGTCTGATTTAGATTCCTGGTTGGATGCCATGAATGAAGAAATGACATCATTGAAAAAGAATGAAACATGGGATTTGGTACCTTTACTTGAAGGATGAAAGCCTATTCAATGTAAATGGGTGTTCAAGAAGAAGATTGGTTTGTATGGCAGTGTTGAGAAACATAAAGCAAGGTTAGTCGAAAAGGATATTCCTAGGTGGAGGGGATTGATTATGGAGAAATATTTTCTATTGTAGGTAATTTGATGTCTGTCAAATTTTTGTTGTCACTTTCAACTGCATGACTTAGAAATCAAGTAGATGGATGTGAAGATAGTGTTTCTTCATGGTGATTTGAAGGAAGAGATTTACATGTCCTAGCCATAGCACTTCATTGAAAAAGGTAAGGAGAACCTGGTATGTAAATTAAAGAAATCTTTGTATGGTTTGAAGCAATTGCCTAGTGTAGACACATAAATTATCCTGATTGATACCATGCACTCGATTTTGATTCACTAACTTCTATTCTTCCTTGATCATTTCTTTACTAACCAATTAATTGAATAATCTTTATTTAATTAATTCATCAAAATTCCTCTTTAATTAAATAAATCAATTTTATTTAATTAAGTCATAAGGTTCTCTCTTTAATTAAATAAATCAACTTTATTTAATTAAGTCCTAATGTTCTCTTTTTAATTAAATAAATCAACTTTATTTAATTAAGTTCTAATGTTCCCTCTTTGATTAAGTAAATCAACTTTATTTAATTCTAATGTTCTTCATTTAATTGATTAAACCAAATTTATTTAATTAAATTGCTAATCCTCCAATATCCTCTCATTCGATTTAAATAAATTTAAATATCTAAATCAAATGTCAAATCAAACTAACTTCATCTAAGTTAATTAATCCTAATTAACTTCTAACACTAATCTTCCATTCCTCTAGCTTTTGCAAGTTGCACATGTAAATCAATTTATTTGATTTATTAATTCCTCCTATTTTCATTCAAATGTGGCATATTCTTGGAATATTCCACTTATTTGAATTCTCCCTCCCAAAGGACTTTTGTCCTCCAACTTGACATTAAAGGCTCTTACATGTCCTCTCCTTGAGCCAACTTGGCATTAATTCCTCATACATCCCTACTTACACAATTCACTTCTTCAAATTAAAATTCCACCTACATGCATTTAACATGCACATTGTTCAAAATGTGTTCCACTCTCCTTCATTATCATGTTGACAAGTGGCACAATGCCATTGGTTCAAGTTTTAATCCCACATTCTTCCTATTCTTCAATCCTCCATCCTTCTTCATTATAAATAGAGGCATTCTCTATTTGATTTGGCATCCACAATCCATGTAAGATCATTATGCTCATTTGAATCCACAATCATTCACAAGTTTATGCAAGGTTATTATAGTCATTTTGAGTTCAAAGTATCCACTTTCATCCACATTTCATCCATGATAGTATACAATTTCATCATCCATAGCTAGGTTATTGGCATTTGGCACCAAAGATCACACATTTCATCCATCAAGCTTATCAAGGAATTGGGAAAGGGATTCTTTCCACATCAAAAAAGCACCAATTCGCCCATGGAATGTTGGTTTGAGCATTTTGAATAATATTTCATTAGCTTGTATTTGATATTTTATCTTGTTCTCTTGTTCTTGTGTTTGAATGAATTTCATGGGGAATGTTTGGTTTAAACTTGTTTGAGGACTAATGTTTGCTTGTGTGTCCATGTTTGATAAGGTTTAGGCAAAGTATTATACATTTGGTGCTAGAGGGAGGGAAAAAATCTCAAAATTAACACGTTTTTTTGGTCAATTTCACTATTTTTTTTTAAATTTCTTCTCAGGACACAATGATGTTGAAGAGCACAAACATCGACACTATCAATACAGTGTCGCTATATAGTGAAGCTGCCTCTGTATCTAAAGGATGATGCTGAAGTAATTCTCTTGAGGGCTGGATCATCCAAATTTCAAAGGGTGACGTTGAAGAAAATAACAACGCAATTGTGGTCTCTGTTTTTCCACAAAGCAATGCTGGTTTCCAAAGAGCGATGTTAAAGCCTACAAATAGTGACTCCTTCATGAATTGTGATGTTGGGTTAGGGTAAAGGGTCAATTTTCAAATTTATTTTAACATGTTCTTTTTTGTGTTGATCTCCTTTGACCATTGACCTATTTTGTGGCTCTATTTTCTGTAGAATAATCAGCTTTTATAGGTTAAAGTGACCAAGAAAGAAAAAGGAGGAAACAAAGAAGAATATTTCTTATGGCATTATTTCACAATTGTAACAAGTGTTTTTAAACACTTTGGGGACACCTATAACAAAATCTTTGGAAATTTTGATATCTTTCAGTGTAGGACTCAACTACATTTTGTTTGGGTTTTAAAAAGAACAATACAAAATCTTTCTTTTTGTCAAAATTGGTTAAAAATAGCCTTAGAAACTCACTAGATTTGATTTTTGGTTTTAAAAATTGAACAAGCAACTTCAAATACTTGATTTTGGTGCTATTAAAAGAACTCACTACTGTCTTTAGGGATTTAAAATGAACATGTGCTTATCTTGTTTTGTAATTTTTTTTACAAACTAATATCATCGAAATGTGTATGCACTTCTCTCACACTTCACGAAAATCTTGAGAATCAAAAGATTTTTCTTGATATTAGGTTGTCTAAAATATTGCCTTCACATTTCAAATTTAGGCTCTTAAAATTTGAACAAATCTTGCTAGTGTGTGACAAGTATATTGTGCATTTTCTCTCTTTGTTCATGCAAACAAATATTGATCGAACTATAGATGTACTTACTCCTTTTTGTTTACCTTTAGAAGGCCTTCCTTGGTGGGAAAAAGTACTCACCCCAAGGGAATGACCCAAGCGGTAATGAGCATAAGCCAAGCTCTTCCAAACCGGTATATAAATTTGTGGTTGCAATGAAAATCGTAAACAATGAGAAGCGGTGCATGATAAATCTCCCCCAATCTCTTTATGATGTGTAAATCCCTTTTTCTAAGGGTTGGGAGATCTATCACAAGGAGTTTATAATTGCACCCCCTAAACATGATTCCCTTACTATGAACCTTTTTTTAGAATCCAAAATCCCAATATTTGTTGGCGTCAGGAGGTCAGACCTCCGGAGCCGTCCCACATATTTGCATTTCTTTATAGAGATGAAAAGATATTCATGGGAGATTCATGATAATTTAAGCTTGGCTGACACATAGAAGTGAGTGTTGTGGAGGGGAGCCAGTGTGGTCAAGCTTCTAATCATCCGCTCTAAATAAGTGCAACTAGATTTATCCAAGTGGGAATTCAACAAATATTTTATTTTCCATCGTAGGATTGTGCAATCTTTGAGTTAGTTAAACACATTGATTGGATCCAAAATATTGAAAACACACATTAAACAAGCTCATCAAATTTCAAACCCTTTAGAGGAAGCAAATACCTTTAGAAAAATCCAAGTGCTACTGCTTGTCCCTAGGGATTCCATCCTTAGAGGCTTCTAAGTATTTGGATTTATATCTCAATTTTTTCTCTCTAAAGTCAACATTAGGGAACTATTGCCTTGATTCTCTTGATTTCCAAATAATGGACCTTGTGGGATGAAAAGATATTGAGACATTAGACATTTATTTTGAAATACTAAGCAAGAAAGTGTTTGTGGTAAAAAAAAATCATTAAGAAAAGATAAAAGACAAATTGAACCCCACACATGTGTTTGTTCAAATGATTTCCCACAAGATCAAAATCCCAAAACCAAAGTCCATCAATAAAAAAAATGTCTTAGTCCAAGAAATCTCAAGAAACGTCAGTCTATGCTTTATCAAGTTAGAGAAAGATTGCTCTATAACTTTTAAAAACATGCTTCAAAAGACAATCCCAATTTGTATTTGTTCTATTATTGTCAAAATCCAAGTCTTTTTCAACGTTTTGAGTATCTCACTTTGTAGGGTTGACAAGTTCTTGGAAGTATAACATGTTCTTCAATACCTAGGTTTTGTAAACAAAAGTCTCTCTAGGTTAACTTAGGATAAAAAGAAACACTCTCATCCATCCTCAAACATCAATCAAAATCCATCTCACAAACAACTCTTAGAAATCTTAGAAAAATACTTCATACTAGACTTTTGGAAAATCCTTTAAATCCAATCAAAATCATCTTGTTTGACTAAGTGTGTGTGGATGCATCCTTCTTCATACACTTAGTTAAATTATCATCTTGTGGACAAGTTTATTCCAAGACAACATCTAACCTCTTGGAGTTTATGAGTTCATTATCAAATCCAAATCAAATCAAAATCAAGTCAAAATAAAATCCAAATGAAATCCAAAATAAAAAATGCAAAGTCCTAAAGTCTAGTATCTCCTTCAAGGTTTCTTAAAAGTTCAATCATTCACACCACTCATATTTCATCATCTCATCACCACCCTTTGATCCATAACATATCAAACTTTCCTTTTTGTACCTAAAGTTTAGACCAATCTAAGGAGTTAGAGGTTCACCTCCCACATTCCTAAAAATTAATCCTTATTTTATGGTCCAAACTAGATCTCAACACAGGAAGAACATGGAAATGAACAAAGAAACAACCACTTCAAATGACTTGAGTCAAATTGCACTTGAAATCAACCCCATCAGATCTAACAATCCCCCTCTCAATCTTCCCCAACTTCCACAAGATCTTCAAGAGGGAGGTTGCCAAGTGGAGGATATCACCAACAATGTCTTAGGAATGACTCAAGATGAAATCATAGAAATGGTCCAAAGTCCTAAAAATCACAAAATTGTCAACATAATGATGAGACTTAATCCTTCACAATACATGTTGGAATTGGCTAAAGAGGAGGCTAAACTCCCTTTTGACTATTATGTAAGCAATATTGTGGAGAAACCTCTTGGGATTATGCCACCGGTCTCATTCACACCTTCCTTCCCAAGCATCATTCAACCCATCCTGCAACCAATATCATCTCATTCTCCAAGTCAACCCATAGTTACCAAGGGGAGTTCATTGCTTCATGATCTTCAAACACATCCCCTTGTAAACAAACAAGACTTAGATGCAAACACCATATTGGGTCCATTCGTCCCTCAAGATCTGAAACACCCATACTGATAAGGTAGGGTTGGATGAGGCACTCACTACCCATGCTCTGAGTCCTTGCTCCTAAGAACTCCTAGGTGTCTCTTCCACCTTGTCCTAGTGGTCTTGACTTTGGTTTAGATGCCACTTCTCCTATTGACCAACCCCACTATCAACGTGCTTTCCTTCTACCAAGCCAACCTTGGTGCCTTGCCACTATCTCACCATTGACCCTTATTCTTCCCTAAAGGCCAAATCCTCTCAACATTCAATTTTGATTCTTGCAGGGGTGTGTAGATGTTGTAATAGCTTCAAGATGATAAATCTAGGGTTCTTGTTCCTTCACAAGACTCCAACTAACCTTCGCTTTCAAAAAATCCCCTCCTAGGGCTAGAAAGGCTACAAGCCTAGAGCCCAATTAGGCCTCTTACCTGAGTAAATGGAAATTTCCTCCTAAACCAACCAAAATACATCAGTTCTTTGCTTGGGATTGGTGGTTCCTATTCCCTCACCTTGAATATTTTCATAGTTTTGAGTTAGCACTACTCGCACACTGCTCATACACAAAAATGGTCAAAACCCTAGGGTTTTTAAGCTTTTCTAGACTATTTTCAGACTGTCAAAAATTTCTCCCTCCAAATGACTTGATATAACCTCCTCTTGACTACCAAGCATTTCCAAGACCCTCAAAAAAATTCACCAAAAAGAATTTCTCCAAAATCTTAATACCCCTGCAAGATATGAGTCTTTTTCTCACTGTCTTCCCTAGCTGGACCTTGCCTGGCTCCCTTAGGGCATGACTTTGCTAGCATCTCTTGAACTCCCACAAGCCCTACAAACTATCATATTTACACTAAGGGAGCCTAGTCACTATTCCCAAAGGGTCGTACAATTTGTATGGTGGGAAAGTGCTCTAGGACTCCATTCTCTTAAAACTACCCGATTCAGGCCAGAAAAAAATAGAAAACAAACTATTTACAAATAAAAGATGAAAATGATTTATAAAGACAAATGGATGGCACAAAAAGCTTTCAAAAAACTCACACTACATTCTACAAATGAAATAACAATAGGTTTACTCCATTAAAGCACATTTTTGATGCAAAAATTAGAAAACTGCCTCTTAGAACGTTGTTTCCTTCAACTTCAGAAAATGTTACCACAACAATAGTGCCTCCAACCCTAATTCATGGTCGAGCCATGCCTTAAATAGGCTTCCAAAATAATTAATCTCTCCTTGTCGAACCCATAGATGACCTAATGTTGCAAATTATAAAACCCTCTGTGTTTTCTAACCTTTGACAAGGTTGGCAACCTAGACAAGTTAGAGCTTCAAAACCCATCCATGCTTTCCACCTCCCAATCCATTGATCACAAAAGATCAATTTTTATTCCTAATCCACCAAATGATAATAAAATGGTCAACATGACCTAAAGATAACACAACCAAAAATAGAACTTTAAAAAAAACTTCTAGAAAACCTAGTGTTTTCCTAGGTGCTCCTGCATCATTCTCCCCCTCTTAGCTCAAACACTAAGGATGGGAAGGAGAGATCACTGATAGGTCAATGCCCTACTTTTTGAATTCAGCTTCATCCACCCAAGTAGCCTCAGATTCATGCTTGTTCTTCCAGTTGACGAGGTGTTCCATGTACACCTTGTGTCTTGTGGCCTTCTTCACCCTTGACTCCAAGATCTTCTCTACCTGAGGCTTGTCTTGAGTAGGTAAGGACATGTTGCTGATGTCCTTGAAGATCTCCTTACTGTCTTGATCTAAATCCTTGACTGTTCCCTTATACTTGATCAAATCAGCAACATTGAACACTGGTGAGATTCCTCGATCAATAGGTAACTCCACCTTGTATGCATTTTGACCATACTTGGCCAATATTTTGCATGGACCCACTCTCTTCATCTGTAACTTGGTTGACATTCCATTCTACAACCTTGATTTGTTAAGGTGGACCATAACATAGTCCCCTACTTGAAATTGCACATCTTTCCTTGACATATCTGCCTTCTCTTTCAGTTTTTGGGTAGCCTCTGTGACTGTCTTCTTGACCTGCTCTTGAATCTCCTTCATGGTCTAACTGAAGTCTTCTGCATGGCCACTCCTATGTTCCATAGCTCTAAGATCTCTGAGCTCACAAATGCCTCTTGGGTGCATCCCATACACAACTTCAAATGGACTCTTCCCTGTGGTCCGGTTTACACTATCATTATAGGCATACTCAGCTTGGGAAATAACCATATCCCATTTCTGTCCATATTCTTTAGTTAAGCACCTCAAAAGATTACCAAGCACCCTATTAACCACCTCTGTTTGACCATCGGTCTGAGGATGGTAAGCTGATCCAAATGACAAATTTGTACCCAATCTATTCCATAGAGTCTTCCAAAAGTGACTCATGAACTTCACATCCCTATCTAAAACAATGCTCAAAGGCAAGCCATGGATCCTCACAACCTCCTAAGAAAAGATGAGCTATATAGCTAGCATCATGAGTAGTTTTGCAAGGGATAAAATGACTCATTTTGCTAAATCTATCTACCACTACATAAACACTGTCAAAACCAGTCTTCATCTTAGGAAGGCCTACCACAAAATCCATGCTCACACACTCCCATGGTCTGTTAGGAATGGGCAGGGGTTGATATAAACCAACATTGCTAGCTCCTCCCTTAGCCTTCATGCACACCACACATTGTTCCACATACTTTCTAATATCTCTTGCGAACTTAGGCCAATAATAAAATCTTTGCACTAGTTCTATAGTCTTATTAATGCCAAAATGTTTACTAAGAGTGCCATTATGCTTTTCCTGAATCAAATTTTCCCTCATTGAACCTCTTGGAACACATAACTAATTTCCCTTAAACAATAACCCACTTTGCAATGTATACTCAGAGTAGTGGCTATGGAAATGGTTCTCAAAGTTAGAACATACCTTATAGACCTCTGAAAAGTCTTCATCATCTCCATATAGATCCTTGAAACTCTCTATGCCAATGCTCTTGATCTGTATCTCTTGGACTTTCAACAATCTCCCGCTCAATGCATCTGCCACTTTGTTTAGCTGTCCCTTCTTTTGCTTGATGGTGAAGGTAAAAGCTTGGATGTATTCCATCCATTTCAAATGCCTATTACTCAACTTCTCTTGAGTGTTGATAAAACTGAGTGCCTGATTGTCAGTAAAGACTACAAACTCCTTGGGTAGAAGATAATGACTCCATTTCCTAAGTGACTGAACCAAAGCATAAAGTTCTAAGTCATAGGTTGAATGCTTCTTCTTTGCTTCATTGAGCTTCTCACTAAAGAAGGCTATAGGTCTGCCCTCTTGACTTAGCACTCCTCCTACTGCCACTCCATTTGCATCACATTCAACAGTGAACAACTTGTCAAAGCTAGGTAATAAGAGAATTGGTTGAGTTGCCACCTCTTGTTTTAGTTTCTCAAACCCTTTCTCAGCCTCTTGAGTCCACACAAACTTAGTTTTTATACCACCCTTGATTGTATCTAATACTAGTGCACATATACCACTAAAATTCTTTATGAATTTCCTATAAAATTGAGCTAATCCATGAAAAATTCTTACCTTTGTCCCTGTAGTTGGTGTAGGCCAGTTTAGGATGGCTTCCACCTTGCTTGGATCCATCTTCAATGATCCTTTGGACACTACAAAACCCAAGTAGATAAGCTCTTGCTTAAAGAACTCACACTTCTCTAGATTGATTGCCAATTTCTCTTCTTGCAACCTTCTGAGAACTTGCTTCACATGTTTCAAATGCTCTTATGCTGTCTTGTTGTAGATGAGGATGTCATCAAGGTACACTACCACAAATATCCTTGTAAAATCCTTAAGTACTTCATTCATGAGCCTCATGAATGTACTAGGGGCATTAGAGAGGCCAAATGTCATCACTCTCCACTCATATAACCCATCATTTGTCTTAAATGTTGTCTTCCACTCATCACCATCCTTAATTTTGATCTGATGGTATCCACTTTTAACATCCAACTTTGTGAAGAACTGAGTGCCTCCAAGACAATCCATTAAATCTTCAATTCTAGGAATAGGGAACCTATACCTAATTGTGATTCTATTTATTGCTCTAGAATCAGTACAAATTCTCCATTTACCTCCCTTCTTAGATGCCAAAACCACTGGTATTGCACATGGGCTAATGCTATTTTGAATCAGTCCTTGATCCAACAATTCTTGCACTTGCCTAGCTACCTCCAAATTTTGATCTGGTGTAAGTTTGTAGGCTGCTTTGTTAGGTAATGAAGCTCCAGGTATGAAGTCAATTTGATGACTTATGGCTCTCTTTGGTGGTAGAGTTGCTGGTGTACCATCACTGACTATACTCTTATACCTATCAAGCAACTTTTGGACTGCTCCTATAGGACTGTCTTTCCAGCCTTATCTTCCTCTTTAGGTTGTATCATAACCACATATCCTTCATTCCCTTGATGTAGGTTCTTAAGGAACTCTTTACCACTGCTCAACATGATGTTTGGTGTCTTTGACTGTCCTTCATCTTCTTCTAACAGTGACTGCAACTTAAATGTCTTCCCATCCTTCTTTGAAAGAAATGGTGTTCTCTTTTCCATCATATATGGCACCTCTGTCATATTGCCATGGTCTGTCCAATAGTAGATGGCCTGCATCCATGGGTAACACATCACAAACTAACTTTTCTTTATATCCTCCAATGGAAAACTCCACCGTTACTTGCTCATTCACTAAAACACTCTGCCCTTTGTTCAACCATGTGACCTTGTATGAGTTAGTGTGGGGTATCTTCTCCAATTTCCATTTTGCTACTGCCTCCTCTAAGATTATATTGTCTGTTGAACCTGAGTCTACTATGACCTTGCATACTTTGCCAAGTATCTTGCACCTTACTCTAAAAAGAGCTCTCCTTTGTTTAGGTTCTTCCCTCATCGGTTGTCTGATCAAGACTCTGTTAAACATCAGATTCTCTCCTACCTCAAATTCTATATAACTGATCTCAGATGCCTTAGGACTCATAGTGTCCTCTTGTGCATGGGCCACTCTCTTCTCATTGCTAGATGAGGATACTTTCTCCGGGCACCTATAAGCTGGATGACCTGTTTGATTACAATGATAACACTTCATGTTTGCAAAATAAGAATTGCTCCTACCTGCTCCTCTTCCTCTATTTGAACCTCCTTGAGGTCCTCTTCCTCTATTAAATCCACCACTTGTAGATGTTTCACCTCCATACTTTGTGAGTTTTGACTCTCCTTGGTTTCTTTGGTCATTGCCTCTACCTTGGTAGCCACCACGCTGTCCTCTTTGATCTCTTTGATCCCTGCCTTTGCCTCTGCCCTTAGAAATCTGATCTTGCTTCCTCTTGTTCCTTTCTTTAATCTTGATAGCCAATTGGTAACACTGATGTACTGTCTTAGGACTCAAAAGAGCCATCCCCTCTTGGATGTTCCATTTCAAACCATTAAGGTATCTAGCTACCTTAATACTTTCATCCTCTGTAACATTGGACCTCATACAAAGTTTTTGAAACTCTTCAGTATAAGTGTTTACATCTTGGTCTCTTTGCCTTAGGCTTTGCCTCTTCTTGTGTAACTATATCTCATAGTCATCAGGCATGTATGCCTCTCTCACTTTGGCAACCATTCCTTTCCAAGTTGAAATAGGCTGCTTACCTTCTTTTCCCCTCTCTGTCTGAATGAACTTCCACCATGTCAGGGAAAATCCTCTTAATCTTGACTTGGCCATGTTTACCTTCTGTGCTTCAGTGACTCCATCACACTCAAAATGGTTTTCCATTCCCTCTATCCAGGCCATGACTAGATCAGCTTCCATCTTTCCACTAAAAAGTGGTATGCGTTCAAGTGCTTTCCCACTCAAAGCTTTCAATGCCTTCAAGAAAGGCTCCTCCTTCAAAACAAGGTTAGGCTCAAGGGTTTTATCTTCCTCTGCAACCTCCTACTCTTTTGGTATCCTTCCCTCAAACTGTGCAATCCTCACTGCTTGCTCAAGTTGGGCTATTCTTTCCCTCAATTGTTTATTTTCTTCTTCTTGCTCTTCAACCATCTTGGCTAGTTCTGCATTTGTCACCATGATGGAAGAATCACTAGACTCAACCTCAGACATACAAGATTCTTTCCAAGTCTTTAACTTGCTCTAATACCAATCTGATAGGGTAGGGTTGGATGAGGCACTCACTACCCCATGCTCTGAGTCCTTGCTCCTAATAACTCCTAGGTGTCTCTTCCACCTTGGTCCTACCTTTGGTTTAGGTGCCATTGCTCCTATTGACATACCCCACTATCAACGTGCTTTCCTTCTACCAAGCCAACCTTGGTGCCTTGCCACTATCTCACCATTGACCTTTATTCTTCCCTAAAGGCCAAATCCTCTCCACATTCAATTTTGATTCTTGTAGGGGTGTGTAGATGTTGCAATAGCTTCAAGATGATCAATCTAGGGTTCTTTTTCCTTCACAAGACTCCAACTAACCTTCGCTTTCACAAAATCCCTTCCTAGGGTTAGAAAGGCTACAAGCCTAGAGCACAATTAGGCCTCTTACCCAGGTAAATGGAAATTTCCTCCTAAACCCACCAAAAGAACTAGGTTGTTTGCTTGGGATTGGTGGTTCCTATGCCCTCACCTTGAATATTTTTAGGGTTTTGAGTCAGCATTGCTCGCATACTACTCATACACAAAAATGCTCAAAACCCTAGGGTTTTTAAGCTTTTCCAGACTATTTTCAGACTGTCAAAAATTTCTCCCTCCAAACAACTTGATAGAACCTCCTCCTAACTACCAAGCATTTCCAAGACCCTCAAAAAATTCACCAAAAAGAATTTCTCCAAAATCTTAATACCCCTGCAAGATATGAGTCTTTTTCTCACTGTCTTCCCTAGCCAGACCCTGCCTGGCTCGCTTAGGGCATGACTTTACTAGCATCTCCTGAACTCCCACAAGCTCTAAAAACTATCATATTTACACTAAGGGAGCCTAGTCACTATTCCCAAAGTGCTGTACAATTTGTATGGTGGGAAAGTGCTCTAAGACTCCATTCTCTTAAAACTGCCTGATTTAGGCGAAAAAAAATAGAAAACAAACTATTTACAAATAAAAGATGAAAATGATTTATAAAGACAAATGGATGGCACACAAAGCTTGCACAAAAATCACACTACATTCTACAAATGAAATAACAGTAGGTTTACTCCATTAAAGCACAATTTTGATGCAAAAATCAGAAAACTGCCTCTCAAAACGTTGTTTCCTTCAACTTCAGAAAATGTTACTACAACAATAGTGCCTCCAACCCTAATTCATGGTCGAGCCATGCCTTAAATAGGATTACAAAATAATTAAGCTCTCCTTGTCGACCCATAGATGACTCATGTTGCAAATTATAAAACCCTCTGTGTTTTCTAACCTTTGACAAGGTTGACAACCTAGACAAGTTAGAGCTTCAAAACCCATCCATGCTTTCCACCTCCCAATCCATTGATCACAACAGATCAAGTTTTATTCCTAATCCACCAAATGCTAATAAAATTTTCAACATGACCTAAAGATAACACAACCAAAAATAGAACTTTAAACAAAACTTTTAGAAAACCTAGTATTTTCCCAGGTGCTCCTGCACCACATACGTTCTACTTGTTTTTCATGACACCAACAACCCATCTACCTTCTCTGCAACACCAACATATTCCCTTCACACAAAAGCTTCTCTCCCCATGACTTCGCAAGGACAAGGGAGACTATTTGGACAAGGAGGAATCTTTGATCCCTCATCATCACTTTCTGAAGGAAACATACCACCCATATTCTGACCATTTCCCCCTCTACCATTGACATCCACACCAATCCTCAGTTTAGGGAAACCCCTTTTACCAATCCTCAATTAGTCCAATCAAAGCAATCCTCTAGTCATGAATCAAATCAACATACATAATCCTCTGATCATGCCACCAATATCGCAACACCAGGTGGCACCAATCCAAATGACACAATCAATCACTACACCATCTATAAATGTGGTCTCCCAAGGACCTAACATATCCATTGCACCATCTACCACACAACCCCCTGCCATCAATCCAACAACACCTCAACAACCACCTCAACAAACTCTCATCACAACATCTCATACCATTCCAAATCCTCCACCTCCACCACTGAGACCAAACATGGAAAACCAATACAACATCACATTGCAAGTAGCTCAACAAGCCTATCAAAAATCATTTTAGTAGTTTCAAGCTCAACAAGTCACAAAGGTTGTGCAACAAGTTGGTCAATAGGCACATGCACAACAAGCCACACAACAAGCACAACAGGCTGCCCAAGCCTAAGATTTATTACAACAACAACAAGCCACACAAGCTACATAAGCTACAGAAGCTGCACAAGCAACACAAACAACACAAGCCACACAAGTCACCCAAGCTGCACAAGCTACTCAAAAAGCTCAAGCTCAGGTGTAAGCTCAGTATCAAGCCCAAGAAGCTCAAGAACAAGCACAATACTAAGCACAATAACAAGTAGTTCAACAACAAGCTTATCAACAAGCTTTGCAACAATACCAAGTGCAACAAGAAGCATCTTAGCTACTAGCCCAAGCACAAGCATTGTTGGCACAACAACAATTGTAGGCATATCAACAAGTGTTGTTGGCACAACAAAATGTGCAACGACCTCCCACAAACACACAAAACACCCCACCCATCACTCAAACGATCAAACCCCGTCAAAACCCATTCATCCCACCACCTGATCCACAAAATGATGTCTATAAAAATCAAATTTCTCTCACAACAAGTGCTAGAACTCGAATCAGGGAAGACAATTATAACACCAAGAAATTTGTGTCCTTATCCATTTGATAGAATCATTGCGATGGTTCCATTCCCAAAGGGGTTCAAGATACCTAAATTTGACAAATATCATGGGATAGGTAATCCCTGGGATCACATAAGGGAATTCTAGGTACATTGTATGGAAGTTGCATACGATGACACTTATCTAATGTGACTATTTCCTTAGAGTTTAGCTGGACCAGCAATAGAATGGTTCTCTCACCTTCCTCCCAAAATTAAAAAATTCCAAGAAATTGTGGACGCATTCATATAGAACTACACATTCAACATAGGAATGGACACAACTCTAGAAGAATTGTCTACTCTCAAACAAGCTAAGGGGGAAACATTCACATCCTTCTTACAATGATGGAGATCCAAGGCCAACAGGAGCAAGTGGACTATGCCAAAAGAACAAAAAATCTTTACTATCATCGCTAATCTTGAAGGAACCTTGTCCTTCCATCTAAAAATGCAATGCATCACCACATATGACCAATTGATCCCCAAGGCGCTCAACATTGAAAAATCCCTTATCACACAAGGGGGGAAACCTACTTATCAAGACAATCATCTGTCAACTAGTTATAATGAAAAACCTCGCACATGAGAAAAGAACAAAAATGTCACTAGCGATGGTGGCATTGACGCCAAAGTTGTTATCAATTCCCCAAGGAAAAACACAATCATATCAACAACCACAAATCAAGAACGAAAACAACACACAAGCCAACATAGTATCACAACCACCCAATAATCAAATGGTCAACAATCTAAATAATCAAGGGGGGCCACCCCCACGAAACAAGTATCCCCCCAAACAAAAATACACACCCCTTGGGGAATCAATCGACTCTATCATGAAAAAACTAGTACAGGAGAATCTCATTAAAATCCCTATTTATGAGAATTATTAGGAGCCTCAAGTGAAACCACCATGGTATAATGAAAATCACCTTTGTGATTTTCATAAAATAAAAGGGCAATGATTGCCAGCTTCATGAGATTGAAAAATTTGATCAAAGACCTTATTGTTGATAGAACCATAAAAGTTGAACAACCTACAAGAAACTAGGACCTTAAGATATACATGAATCTAATGCTAGATCACAATAAAGGGAACAACTATGGAAAGGAAAAGTATAACAATGTAAACCATGTTTATGATCATGTTGTTGCATCCTTGTATGAATGGGTCACTGTTGTCAACATCAAGGGAGCTAGAGCCAACTATGGAGTCACCACATACAATGGAAGAGTTACCATTCCTGGACCATCACAACCATCCAAGGCACCAGCCTCTAATCTAAAATCTGTTCCCAATGGTCATAATATCTTGGACAAGCTGAAAAGAACCCCCACTCAAATCTCCATCATGGAGTTTTTGAAAATATCACCCACACATAGGAAGATCCTAGAAGAAGCATTAACCACATCTTCCCTCCCCACAGATCTTGATGCAAACCAATTTGAAGCTATGGTTGGACTCATCACCACATCGCATCTCCCAACTCAACCATATCATAACCACACACTCCATCTTAAAGTCCTAGTCCATGAAAATAAAGTCAAAAGAGTCTTGGTGGATGGGGGTGCAGGTCTGAATATCTATACTCTCAAGCTAATAAAGGATTTGGGATTCTCTGAGGATGTCATTGAAAAAGGTAAAGGTATTACAATCGGGGCATATGATGATCAAGAAAGAGTGGCTCAAGGCACTATTCAACTCCCTATTCAAGTAGGGCCAACCATCATGGAAACTACCTGCCAAGTCCTTGATCTTGAATTACCTTATAATATCCTCCTGGGGTGCCCATGGATTCATGGGATGCAAGCTATTGCCTCTACCTTCCATCAATGTGTCAAGTTTCCCTATCAAAATCAAGAGGTCACAATCCATGGTGATCTCCAGCCATTTTATTATTGCAAGAATCTGGAAGCAAAGTAATATAAGATCCCTCAAGTCCCAAAGAATGATGAAGGCCCTATGACTCCATATGTAGACCCATCTACCTTAGCCTCCACTTCTAAGACAAAGACACCCGCCATTCCTGATATTTCTGATATCAAAGTCATTATCCAAGGAAATGGGTGTGGGGATTACAAAATGAATAAGAGTATCTTTGTAATAGGAGAGTTACCTCAATCTCCTAGATCTCATGGGAAACTGCATCCAAATAACACTTCAGCCCAAACCTTCAAAGTAGACCCCTCTAGATTCAGATGCTGGGGAGACCTAAGTTAGGAAGTGGTAGATGAAAAGGACATATCAAGTTTCATTTACCAAGATGAAAGGACCATGCCTGATCTTCCCATGGATGATAACAACAAAGGACTACAGATGATGCTTGGCATGGGTTATAACAAAAACAAGAAACTTGGGCAGAATGACAATGGTCTTCTAGAACCTATCATTCTTGAGAAGTGTATAAGAAATCTTGGCATTGGATGTACCCCTCTGAAAATAACCATACTTGGAAAAGGTGGCCAGGTTAGAAAAGTCAAAGCTTCCCCTCAGTTACCGATATCCACAGGTTTTCCCTTAGACATCTATACCTTTGACATAACTGATGTGTGTGATGAGGATCCCATAACTGATCTAACCATGATATTCAAGGATTCCTCCCTTCTCATGATTAGTACCCTATCTTTTGAGTCGAACAACCAAACCCATGAGATAAACTTAGTCTATCCCCAACTCATCGATTACGACCAACGAGGACCACCGATTTTGAACACGTTTGAAAACAATGAGGCTCTCTCAGAATTCATGGGATTACAAGAAACTATACCATGTGGAGATCACAAAGTTGGGTTTGACATTGAGCTGGACACACATGCCTATTATGGGGAAACGATTGAATCCCTCAGTGGCAAAAGTGAAAATTAAAGAATAATATCTAGGTCTTTGAGTGAAAACCATACTGTGGCTCTCTCGGACTTGAAAATAGTAAAAACAAAGGACGCATCCAATGGTGAAAAATCTCTTTGAGGTGCCAGAGGATGAGGGATTCAATCTTCGCCTTAGTGCTATTCATTAGGAGAAGTCAACAGTCTTAGCAAAAAAGTGCAATCCAGTCAACTTGGGAACAAAAGAAACACCACACATAACCTTCTATGCAGAATCACTTTTGAGAGAAGAAAAAGAACTTCTAGCTGCATTCCTATGGGAAAGAAAGGTGAACTTTGCATGGACCTATGCTGACATGTCTAGTCTTGATCTAGAAGTTGTGGTTCGCCATTTGGCTGTCTATCCAGAAGCAAAACTAGTAAGAAAAAAATTGAGAAAGATGCATCCACAAATAGCTTTACTAGTCAAACTTGAATTACAGAAGTTCCTTGATGCCAGTTTCATACGACCCATTGATTATCCAGAATAGATTTCAAGTCTTGTACCTATTTCAAATCCTACTAGGGGCATCCACATTTGTACAAACTTCAGAGACCTAAACAAGGCGTGCCCAAAGGATGGCTTCCCTCTTCCCAATATCAACATGATTGTGTATCAAATAGCCAAGCATGAAATGTTGTCATTAATGGATGGATTCTCAAGGTACAATCAGATCATGATAGCTAAGGATGACCAACATAAGATAACTTTCACTTGTCCATGGGGGACATATTGTTGGAACATGATGCCATTTGGGTTGAAAAACGTAGGAGCTACCTATCAAAGAGATATGACATTGATCTTCCATGAAATGATTCACAAAACTATGGAAGACTATGTGGATGACATATTGGAAAAATAAAACAAACGTCGGGATCACATAGCGACACTAAGATCTATCTTCGACAAGCTAGAATAATACAAGGTTAGGCTCAATCCAAAGAAGTGTGTCTTCAGGGTACAATCATGCAAGTTACTAGGTTACATTGTATCTATGAGAGGAATTGAGATAGACCTTGCCAAAGTCAAAGAAATTCTAGAGATGGAGGCACCAAGAACCTTGAAGCAGTTGATGGGTTTGCAGGGAAGGCTCTAATCCATCCGTCATTTTATAGCATTGTTAGCAGATAAGGCTATCCCATATTATCATCTACTCCACAAGGGGGTAACATACAAATGGGATGACAAATGATATCAGGCGTTCAACAAAATCAAGGAGTACTCACTGACACCACTAGTTCTTATGCCACCAATTGCAGGCAAGCCATTGATCCTGCATATATCGACAACAACAACAACAACCATTGGCACTCTTTTAGCACAACATGATGAAAATGGGAAAGAGAGATCTATTTACTACATTAGTAGAACCATGGTGGGACATGAGCTGAATTATACATCCATTGAGAAGGCTTGCTTAGCAGGTCGTATTTTCCGCACAAAAATTCAGACACTATATATTGGCACATCAGATAAAACTTATTTCCAAGATAGACCCTCTCAGGTATCTACCTTCTAAAGCAACACTCATAGGGCGAAAACTAAATGGGTCATGATCCTTACAAAACATGACATTGAGTATGTAGAACAGAAGGCCACTAAAGGACAAGCAATTGCAAACCAATTAGCAGAGGCACTAATATATTCATAGAATCCACTTGTATCAGAGTTCCCCGATGAGTCCATCTTTAACATAAGCATATCAGATCACTGGAAGGTATATTTTGATGGATCCTACACACAACATGGGTTAGGAGCTGGAGTCTTCTTCATTACACCACAAGGAGATTGCATACCCAAGTCATATAAGCTATCTTTTCCTTGCACAAACAACATTGCAGAGTATGAGGCCCTTGTCATAGGACTTAGAATTGTAGTACAATGGCAGATCATAGCACTCAAGGTCTATGGAGACTCACAACTTATCATCAACTAAGTCAATGATCAAACAAAGGATGAAAAGTTGACTCCATACAAGAAACTAGTGGAAAGCCTCAAAAAATTCTTCATTGACATCAAATTTGAGAAAATACCTAGGGAAAAAAAAAGGGTAGCAGATGTTATGGCAATAATTGGATCGCTACTAGATATTCCATGCAATGTACCAAAGCAAGAATTCCTTGTAGAGTAGCTTCTTGTACCAACATTCAAGGTACCAGAGTCTAAATGCATGTGTAAAATCATTAGTCCCAATGATCCTTCGTATCATGATATATACACCTACTTGAGAATAGGAGTCCTCTCCGCTGATATCACCCCAAACCTTAAAAGAACATTTTTCAAGAAGTCATCCCGCTTTGTTATCTTAGGAGACACCCTATACCGTAGGAGTATCGAGGGAACCTTGATATGATGCCTTACCATTGAGGAAGATTTGACTACTTTAACTAAGGTACACAATGGAATTTGTGGGTCACATTCGAGTGGTGTGACCTTGGCTAAGAAACTGCTTAGAACTGGGTACTATTGGCCTACAATGGAGAGGGAAGCTCATGACTATGTCTGAAGACGTGTCCCGTGTCAACAACATGGGGATCTCATCCATGCACTAGCTTAGGAGATACAACCAATCATTACACCTTGGCCCTTCTCACAATGGGGGCTCAATCTCATTGGTAAAATCACTCCCACCTTGTCTAGTGGACATAAGTTCATTATCACCACCACAGAGTACTTCACAAAGTGGGTAGAGGCTATTCCCATTACCTATATTATAGGAAAATAGATTTCCAAGATTATTCTGAACTACCTAACTTTCCGCTACAGTATCCCTCAAGCCATTATCTTAGATAACGACACTAATGCATTTGACTACAAAATCTGACGAAACTATCCAACGAAATATGTAAAATTCGATGTTCGTTGGGTGCTTGTAAAATTTGATGTGTAATTTTCAATTTTTTGAAAGTTTATCCCCGACGTTCGTCAAAATTTCAACGAACCTGGGGTTCGTCGAAATGTCGGCTATCATTTTCGTGGAATTTTTGACAAAAATGAAAAATAGAAAATAAATAAAATTGTGGCCAACATAAAGAAAAGTGAGTTCACGCCTAATTTATTGTCACAGTGTTTTACTCTACTTGAGACAGTTTGTGGAGAACTAAGGACGATTTTCTTGGGAAAAATTAAAAAAAATTCAAGAAGATATCACCAGGTTGAGGGTAGTCATTGTCTTTTTGTAGAATTCATTTGTGAAGTCAGATTTGTAGTTCCAGGTTTGAAAATCATATTTTAAAGAAACATCTCATCAGATTTCATTTTTAGAGGTTAAGGGTTTTGAGAATTTCATGTCCAGATTTTGTTGTGTGGAATCACCATAAGATCACAACCAAGGAATAGATTCTTGTGACTGTAATTATGTGATCCATATTTCTATTGGTCATGTGGCACAGTTGTGCTATAACAAATACAAGATGCATTCATGTGTGACCTAATTTTAATGTGGCTATGTTGTGATAGAAATGGAGGCACTCATATAATGTAGTTAATTTAGGTTGTATAATGTAGGTGTCAATCATCATTGGGTGCATTTAGGTTGTCTCAAGTTTAACAGGTTAGGATGTAATAATAGCATGATCGAAGAGTGATTACCTCTTGCTGCAATAAAGAGCCTATAACTCTGGTTGATATATAGAGTGGTTGTGTTATATCAATTATGTAGTGCATTCAAGCACAACCCATGTTTAATGGGCTATTCTAGAGAGTGATCAAGATTTTCTAAACCTTATGAATGTTACTTGACATATATTTGCATAATCTCAAATTCCTTAAGAGGCTTTTGAAGTATCAATGTATCCTATATAGGGTTTAGAATGATTTCTTTTAATTAAAAAAATAAATAAATGATGTATTTCCCTGTAATTAGATAATGTGGAGATCTCCTAAATCTGCCCCAGCACACTATCCTCTTTGGCACTGTATTCATTACTCCAGCTACTAGGGTTTTGCATGTGACATCTTTAATATCTTCATGACCATGGATTTTAAATAGATCTCAGTCTTTGCTTTAATCCTTTTCATGGTAACCCTTGAGTTCCATAATCCACCTTCAATCTCTTCTAAGAATGTGTCTTAAGCTAGACTGCATAGTATGCATATAAAGCAAGTCCTTCATACCTGCTATTGTTTCAAACCACCACTCACTGCCTTGCTTAAAATGTTGCCTCCATAAGCACAATAACATGTTTTAAAATCATGGTTTCAGTGATTGACCATTAAGGTCACTTTCATCATGAAGATACAATGAGATTTTTGTCTTCAAACTCAAGGCATTATGGAAGATAACATTGTGAATTGTTTGTTGTGTCGATTCAATTTTCTTGCACATTTATTTCTTTGCTAACTTCCTTTAAGACTAGGTATTGCACCCTCTGCAATCTCAAATAGCTCACTCACTATCACTTGAAGATTCCTTTCATGAGCATCCTTCTATAAAATCAAACTATGCCCTATAGACTGCCTACTTACTACAGGGGACTCATTGTTTCATGGTATTGTAGTTCTTAAGATCCTTCAACATTATTGACACTACTTCACAGTCCACAAGGTATTATTCACTATTCTCCCATCTTTGATGAGTCTCAAAACACTGCTCAAACATGCAATCCACTACCTCCATTATACATTAATGGCTAAGAAGAAACATTGAACCTATGATTACCACTATTACTTCATTTGGATAGTCATTCCTTAATTGCATTTTCTTTGTCTAACACTACCAAAAGCATTTGAAAAACCCTTAAGGTCAGCAAGGGGGTAAGGAAACTCACTGTTAAAATCTCAACTTTACTATGCAAGGTTTGAGCTTTATTATGTTGTCACTGCTCGGCCTCTTTTTGACTGTCACATCTCAAGTGACTGTCATTCTTCTTACCATAGATTGCATTTACAAATGTCACTAAGCTACATAGTGTGCTTGTTATTGGCTACAATCTTTAGATTGCAAGATTTTGTTATTACCTACAATGTCAATCTTTCTGGTATTGCAACCTCACTAATCCGCTATAGTTATTGTTTATGTTTCTATGGAGGCCTAGGGTTTGTACCCTAATCATGCTCTTACCAATGCTTTTGTTGTTTTTTATTAGGGCTCTCTTAATGTTGAGGGCCCTAGGGATAAGATCGTCATAAAAAGTGACACATTGCATCTTTACCTAAAAGGATAATCCATATTGACATTAACAATGATGATTCCGACTTGTTGCTCCTTAGGAATGGGTCACTTGCTCTTACTAGCTCGCTACCTCCATTGTTGTAGGAAGTTTGTGATCAAGTTCAATATTCTAATTTTAGGAGTCTTAATAGTTGGAAATTATAGTAAAATCAGAATTTAATAACTTTTGGAATTAGAATTTTAAAGTGTTTTTTGGGGTCATTAACTTCAGACTTTCTTCTCTTTTGCAGGGGTGATTGCATGCCAAATTTTTTTGGTGTAAAATATTAAAATTATTAGATTATGTTCTTTGTCTATGAATAAAAATTATTGGAGTGTGAATTTGATAATTTTTGAAGATCTAAATAGTCAAGCTTGATAAAGGAAAATCATGTCAGATAATATTAGTCCAGAACAAAATGAAGAGACACTTGATAGATTTTGGGCTAGATTGAAAAGAAAGGGTGATGGGAAATGTTATTGTCCTTGCAATAATTTCAAGGGCTTAAAGATGAGATGAATTTTAATCACAACAATTGAGAAACATTGTAGTCAGCATGGTCGCATTGAAGGGGGGCATGATTATTGTCCATTGGTGAGTTGTTCATTATATGTGTTTATATTGATTGAATTTGTAAATTTTTATATCGTTTTAACATTTTATATATATATATATAATCACTTGATCATGATCATGGTTTATTTGTGTTAATCATTATTATAAAGGTGGGGCGCCCTAGGGCAGATGATATGGATTCTCACGGCCTGGAGAATGTGGTTTTGCAAGCAGATGAACATGGAGCTGTGAATATCGAAGATGAAGTTAATGATCCTATGGAAGAAGATGATCATGCGCCAGAAAACACAGTTGAAGATGATGGTACGAATACATTGATCCATGACACATTTAGTGGCAGAGCTGATCATGATGATCAAGATGAATTTGATGATGTTCATGATTTACCTGTACTTGAGAAGGCATATGAGCCCCTTTATGAAGGCTCTGAAACAACTACTCTTTGTTGTATTGTTGTTGTTGAACTTGAAGGTTATGAATGGTTTATCAAACATAGCAATCTCACGGATGTTAAGTTATGTCATATGTAATCTTTTTTCATCTATTTTAATTGTTGTTAGTTCATCACTAGTAAATAAAGGATGAAATATGTACAATTAATATTCTTTATATGAACAAATTATTTTTTGTTGTAGATTGATTGGTGAATTTTTGTTATCACCATCAAATATTTTACCTTGCTCATATCGATATTTATGTGCCATTATGAAAGATATCGGAATGGAGTATCAAGCAATAGATGCATGTCCTAATGATCATATTCTATATCATAAACAACATGAATTTGCAACATAATGCCCAAAATTTCATATCAGTAGATATTGAATAGATCAACTTACAAAAAAGGTGCCTCGCAATGTTCTTCATTATATTCCCATTATTCCACGTATGCAACGATTATTTAGGTGCGAAAGCTTAGCACAATTTATGGATTACCATGCACAAAATAGAAGTGGAGATGACATTCTTCGAATGCTTGCAGATGGTTCTGCATTTAGGGACATGGAGGAAAAATGGCCACACTTTAAAGAAGAACCTCATAATCTCAAGCTTTCATTGGGAGTGGACAGTGTCAATCCATTTAGAGAGATGAGATCTATTTACTTAGTGTGGTCTATTTTTTTTATCAACAATAACATTTTTCCATGGATGTCAATAAAGAGGGAGCACATGATGTTGTCAATGATTGTTTCAGGTATTTGTTTACATCAATTTTCTTTAATGTAGTAGCATCTCATTTGTCTTATTTGTTGCATAATGACTTATATTTTTTTCATTCAATAGTCATGTACATTAATTTATATATATTGCAATAAAATGGTTATAATAATTATGTAATCTTTATGTTCATTCAACTAGGTAAGTACCAAGTTAAAGATATGAATGTATATATCGAGCCTCTTATCGACGAGTTTCTAAAGTTATGGAATTGCGTCACTATGTATGACATTTCCATACCAATAGGACAAAGACAATTTCAATTCCATGCAATGCTTGTATTGACAATTCATGATTCCCCAGGGCTAACACATTTTTGTGGTATGTTATAACGTTCGACTACACTTTAACAATATTTAAATTGATGAAGTAGATATCATGCATGTTTTTAAACTAATCTATTCATTCTATATAATTAAAAAAATTGAAATATTTAATCCAATTATATATCATCTTGCAGGTCTTCAAACAAAGGGAAAATTTGCATGTCCAATTTGTGGTCCAAAGATGAAATCTTGTTGTTCAACAAGTTTAGGAAAGCAGGTGTTTGATGAGTATAGGCACTTCCTCCATAGAAATCATAAGTATCAAACTATTGAAAAACATCTTTTCAATGGGAAAGAGGAGACTACATCAAAACCACTAAGAATGTCACCTCACATATGGAAGTTGGAATATAATAGAATTAATCGTCAAGGTTATACATCAAATCAAATTGTTTATCTATCATATATGATATGTTTTGAATTTATATTTTTATATTGTGTTGTGTTTACTCATGTTGTAATTGACAATGATTGTCGTTGTTAATTTGTTTAACTTATATGCTTAATGAAGGTCATCAAGGCATTAATGGCCGCTTCCACAAGGACTGAAAAGTTATCCCAGATAATTTAGTAGGTTTCCTACTATGAGAGCACAAATTGTGCATTTGTTTTACAATGTATATCGGAAAGAATATACCGCATGCTTATAGAAAATATTGGATGGAAGGCATGACAAAGAAAAATTGTCAAAATTTGTAGTGACATTCAGAAGCCAATCATGCAATGAAAAATGTCATTCAATTAAATAGCGATGGAGACCAAATTAATATAAGTCCCTTCCTTGGTTATTAACAGAGCAGCAAAGCAATGCTATAAAAGAAGTCATACAAAAATTTGATTTCCTACGGATTTGCTGCGAACATAAACAATATAATAATAGAGAGGTGAATTTGTGTCAAGGATGAAAATGCATGATTGACATACCTTCATTAAGGTAATTATTCTAGTATTATATGTATACACTTGTATAATGCATGTACTTTTCAGTGTATTGTGTTTACTACTTTGGAAAAATAATGAAAAGATCATTTTATAATTGCCGCAAAGACGTTCTACCTCTATCTCTCCTAGACAACTTTGACAACAATGTCAAACAAGTTATATATGATCTTGGAAAATACATGAGGTAAGTAGCGAGATTTGTTCAATTCATTGTATACATCTTATAATTCCCATTTGTTTGACTTGTTATGTAATATACTTTATATTTTTCTTAAATCTTGTTAATATATTTGCGCCTTGAATCACTTGTAGATGGCTATGATATAAAAAAATCCATAAAGAAGATATAAATTATTGGAAGAGAGAAATTCCTCGTCTAATGTGTGAAATGCAAAAGTGTCTACCTTCCACATTTTTCAATGCACAAGAACACTACCTCATACACCAAGTTGAGGAGATTGAATTGTGTGGACCTATACACACAAGGTCAATGTGGATGGTTGAGAGGCACTTGAAACTTTTGAAGGCTTTGGTTAGACAAAGAGCACATCTTGGGGGTTCTATGGTGGAGGGATATATAGTATACCAGACCATGGTGTACATTAGTGAATATCTTCCTAAGTTTGCAATAAAGATCCATGTAGATCGCATTTGGGATCCCAAATCCATTAACAAATTCAAAGGGGAGTACCTGTTCGGGAAAAGTAGATTGAGGAAAGTGAGAGATAATTATAAGATGGTCATGGAGATTAATTGGAATACATTTTACATATGGTTTTTATGTATATTGTACTTATTTAATTTTTAATCTTCAATATACATCAATTATAAATTAAGGTTGTATACTATGGTATTTATCTAATTATACGCCATTTGTGAATTTCAATTTTTGGTAGAGTTGGTCGAGAGGGATGCACTTACATTTGTACATTTCAACAATCTTGATTGGATGACGATGGATTAAATGTTGTCAACAATCTAGTCGCAGCATTAACATGTGAAGGTGTGGCTTCATTGGTTAAAGAAGCTCATCATAATGGAGATTCCAATGTTACAAAAATGGAAATTGATTTAGCATATGGTTTAAGAGATAAACAGGTACATATAAATATATTAATCACCCATATTATTTAATTATTTTCAAGTATATTGATGTATATATATGTTGAGATTGTTTTCTTTACATACATTTGGCCAAGAATAAATATGTTTATCAAATGACGATATTGCAATAATTTTTACATGTTTGACATATTGCAAATGAAACACCACAAGACTATGTGGTGCAATGGTTGTAAATTTCAAATCAAAATGTTGGATGACATGAAAAACTTGCAGATTCGTATAGCCGCAATTTTCAATTGGACTAATGTGTCATCTAGAAGGCCATACATCCGTAAGTCTCAAAAATTGATACTAAGTGGGATTTTGGATGATATACTTGAGTGTGACTTCTTTAAGTCCTTCTCGACACTTGGTTTGTCGCCCCATGGTACAAAAGCTACTTATTGGAATGAAAATGATCCCAGAGAATCATATTGAATGATGATAATGGATTTACCATGGTTAATAAAAGGTCAATCAATCGAGCTAGAAATGAGCCTTATGTTCTTTCGAGCCAATGTGAGCAAGTATTTTACTCAGAGGTTCTAGGTAAATCGGGTTGGTCATTTGTTGTTAGACATGATCCAAGAGGGAAGTCCACAAAGTATAATGTGGTGGAAGAAGGGTGATATCAAGAACTGAAATGATGATGTAGATGATGACTGTGGATCAACGGTTAGTTGATGATGTCCTTTGACGAAGATGTCGAAGAGGAGGAACTAGATCATGATGATGTAGGAGTTAATGTTCATGAAGATGATATCCATGTGGATGATGACATTATCAAAATTGATATTGATGATGATGATGATGATGATGATGATATGACCAATCCTTACAATGTTGAATCTGGATCGGATGATACAGACAAAGAGTTGGATGAAGAAGAAGATCAATGACATTGAAATGTATAAGTTATGCGATTATATTATCTATTTGATATTAATTTCTTGATAGAATTATATTTGACTTATGTGGTTACATAATTAATTCATGATGTTTTTAATTTTTATGCCATTACATAATTAATTTAATGATGTACTTTTTAATGTTTGAAAGGTCAAAAAATTAAAACATTTCAATAGTGATGTTAACAACCTTGAAATTAGTGTGTTTTATGTTTCATGTGATCATAGAAGATTAAAAATTCAGTTGTAGAGGTGGTTGTTCAGTGGTTGACGTGTATGTTGGTTATTTTACAAGTATGGCCGGGTTTGTCTTCTAATATACCTATGGAATGCCAATTCCAATCGAGCGGCTTCGGGGACCTGGACCAAACTCCGGCGGGACTTTAAAAGCCTCTACACTTCGGCTCTGCAAGACCCGAGAGGGTGATCCCTTAATGTGTTTACAACCTCTGCACCATTATTATAAACAACATTAACAATAGCAGATGATCTCACTTAATAGCTCAACACTAAGATAATATCAACTAGAATTTGTTGTTCATAGACAATATCAACTATCTAGAGCTGAGATAACTAAACACAATCCATTGTATAAGATAGTCAATGATTTGCAATTTGTAGCAAGCTCTAGGAAAGACAAACAAATACTGAACTACACAATCATTACAACTTAGATCAGTGCCATATATCCATTGCATGAGTCAAATTCATAAGCATCTAGAGGTTTATAACAGATTTAATACATCACATATAAGATCCCTGACAATATTGCATTACAATTTATGGGTATGCATTCTAACCCAGGACTACTATCAAATCCTTATACACACATAGCGCCTATAATCCATTCAAGCATTTTTGATTAATTCTTTGAATTAAAGCTAAAATAGAATCATACACACCACAACAGTGAGATGGATAAAACAACCCTTAGTTATTTCATTCAAAGTTCAGATATGCATGTACAATGGAGAGACATGAGCTTGAATTTTTATTTCAACTCAAATGCTAGTACCATTATACAACATTCTATGAACTCAAAACCTGCTACATAATGACTCAAAACCTAAATTGCATTTCTCTAAAACCATCAGAATTTACAATTCGCTTTGCAACTTCACCTAGACTCGACAAAAATTATCTAACTTGCTAACCCGTACTTCTGGCCTTGAAATCCTTCTTATAGAAAATGAAGGAGAAAACAAGCATCGGGCCAGAAAGTACACCTATCACTAGTCAATTGGAGCACCTGGTGATATTCAAATTTTTTTTACAACAACCACCACCTTGAAAGATATTCTTGGTTATCATATCAACTAAGGAACATTGATGCAAAAAACCACAAGAAAACCGCACTGAGAAAGGCATCAACACAAAATTGGAACCGTTGCAACCTTAACATCTGATCTGCCACCTATTAGTAGTTCACTCCTTTTACTCCTCCTCATTTAAATATTTAGTTACTCAATTCTGGTACTCATCATGAGTCGGCTAGTCAAAATTAATTACCTCATCCACCTTGGTATTATAAGGTGTCTATTTTACCGCTACCTGATTCGCATCCCTTTCAAAAGATTCCAAAAATGAGCTGGTACTAATGATTTTGTCCATACAACTAACCAACAAATCATAGTCAGACTCATTACAAATTGAATTGATTTGATCATTGATGGCCTTACTTGCTTGAGCCTACCATTATTGAAATGACCTAATTTTTCCTTGCTCATCAATTATATCAGGTAACAATGTGTTACCCCAATCATTGAAATTCTTCACCAGCTCCCTAATCTTCCTACTCAAGTCATCTGGTAAGGTCTGAAAAACTTGCAATTATTTTTCTAACACATGAGTAGGCTTTAATGATTGGGGCCTATTATTTATATCAAACCTTGAGGCCTTATACATGATATCCAGATCACTAGCCCTAGGGATCCAATTTTCAATTATTGGTATCGCTACTTTCTGATCCCTATCAATATTCTTTATTGCTACTAATAGCAAAGAATATAAAGAATGTATAGATAGAAATTTTCTATCAACCTTTTCATTTAAATGCTTCAAAACAGTAGTAACAATTTCCTTTTGCTCTAAGAGAGATCCCTCCTAATTTTTGTTTAATGGTGCCTGCAATTCATCAATTTTTTGCAAGAGCTGCTTCTTTATAGGATCGACAGAGCACTCTATTTCTTCTTCAACTTCCTCTAAAGAAAGGGTGAGGATAGGATTCTGACTGGGAGATCCTAATGTGGAAACAATTGGAGAAGCAAGAGGCACTGACCTTGCTATGGAAGGTAATGTACTGGTTCGTGGAGCACTTGATGTCTCCCGAATCTGCTTATACCTAAACCTCTCCACTTCAATTTGCAACTCAAATTTTTTCTACTACATCTTGCTGTACTCCTTAATCAAAAGGTTATATTTTTCCATTAATCTCTTCCTTTCAGCTTCCTCCCTTTCAACAGTCTTTTGGGCCCATTTGGCCACATTCACAGTCAAATTAGTGGCCTCAATGGTTGAGGTCTCTAAAGCTCTCTTTATTATCAATCCTCCCTTGAAATTTGGATTAATATCAGAAACGTCTGGTTTTCTCCCTTGTGGGGCCAATGCCCAAATTGCCAGAGTTTCATATTCCTCACTGAAAATAGAGTTTTGCAATGTTGCCTTGACCTCTTCTTCAGAGTCTTGAAAGGGATTCTTAGACTTTATAATATCATTAAAGGCTATTGCATCTGCAATGTCCCATTCAGGAAGAATTAATACACTAGCCCGACTCACCAGTTTTCTTCCTTCTTCAGGAGTGATGTTCTTGAATTCTTCCATTAATTCAGCTTTTACCTCATCATCATTCTACTGGTCTGACCTGTCAAGCCTTAGTTCTCTTCTCTGCCTACATTTATCTTGATACTCTTCAAACTTCATCCTCCATACCAATTGCAAGAATACATGAGTTTTTACAAATGTATTGTCATCTAGAACTCCTTGCATGCCTCCATTCTTGCATCTTGTACACTTTTACCTTTCATATCTAAATTAGATAAAACTAATTCAGCTGGCCTAGGAGGGGAAGGCATACCAACTTCCATGTCTTGATCAGTAACAATAATCTCATCCATCAGATCCTCCTGTGGTTGATCAATCCTTTGCCTCTTAGGGCTTGGCTCAGATGGTGGTGATGAGGGATTGTCTTCCGATGATGATTCTAAATCAATAATTTTGATTGCCCCATGCACTTTGAATTTTGGACTTGGTTGTGGAGGCACTTTCATAATCTATTTTCCTTTTCTGTCCACTTATTCTTCATCATTGCTACTATCCTTTTTCCTCCTGTAAATGGGCCACCTTTCCATAGGATGGTATGCTGGCCTTGTTTCAATTGGTCTGGCACCTTTCTCTTGTACACCCAGACTCAATTCTAAATTTATGTTTTTTGTCCTCAATGTGCCCATAATTTCCTTGAAGTTTCCCATCAGAAAATTAATTTTCTTATGGTGGGGACTGAACTCCAACATTGGATCACATTTCAGATCCATTTTCTGCACATCTAGTAGCTTACCATAAGCTATCCATTTCTCCTCGTTCAACTCCTATCTATTCAAATAAAATTCATTTCTAATCAAGTCTTCAGGTAAATTGAACTCATGCACAAATTTTCCAGCTTTGATTCTTTGTCTGAAAAGAGCAAAGAAACCCTCAGGATCATGCTGTCGTTTTGGTCCACACCTCAAATGGTAATCATTAAAGAAATTATCAAAATGCGTGTAGCCTCCCTTTGAAAATAAAAAATCAAACACCACTGTTTAATCTGGGAAAAATGTTCCCTTACCCCTTCCAGTGAGGTTGTCCTCATGAATACAACCTATTTGCCACATAACTTCTGCAAATCCCACTTTTGGTTGCACATTGTATGGAAATATATGAGGGGCTCCCTGAAAACCATATACTCTCAAGACAGTGCTGACTCGGTATGGGATAATGTCACCCCAGTTATGGTAAACCTTCAATTCTGGATTCCTCTCCTTTGGCCTAAGGAAATCATGTAATTCCTCATGGATCCTAGGTATATTCACCATTAATCTAGCCCTTACTCTGGAAGCAAAACAATTATCAAATTCCACATAACTAGTGCTTTCCTTATTACAAGATAAATCTGCAGCCCAAATCATTGACGGCCACCTTCAAAAAAAGTTGACACAATCGCCAACATGGTGATAAGGGGCCCACCTTACCATACACTATGAAGGAATTCCACGTGGCAGTTTCCCACTATATAGCAATCCTTAAACTTCTGATCGTGCGATGGCGGTTAAACATTAGTCCTAAGCATCAATGATCTCATTCTTTTAACACAGTCACCAGCCATGTCGTTAACCTTCAAGCAACTTTTCCAATGAGATTATAACATATCCGTCGATTTAAAACATGTACGTCTTGAGAACACTTTAGTAATCCGCCCCTTAATACATTTAAAGCCGGCTAGTGTTTCCTTTACTCTTTAGGCTTCATCTGATGAGACACGTGGCGCCCGCCCATGATTTCACAATCAACCCAAGCACCATTGCAGGATGGCAGGGAAAGGCTCAGATCAAATGGTAGTTAGTCAGTGATAGCACAAATTTGATCCCCAAGATAGGACACATGATGCCCACCCGTGATTTCACCATCCTTCAATTCTTGATCACTAGATGGCAGGCACCATTGATATCTGCAGGAAATAGATCAACGGCAGCACTAAATCAACCCTTGCAGAATAAAACATTCATTAAAAGGAGAAATGGGCATTAGTAGGTGGACAACAAATAACAACATAAGGTTTTTTTTAAAAGAAGAAACATGGGGCCAATCGAGACTTAGGAAATAAAACCCTGTGGAGGAAATAAAGTATTAAAATCAAAGTTGGGTTTTAATTTTAATCCGGTGACGTAATCCTAAGCCATTAATCCCAGTGGTCATGTCACTGACGGCTTAGCCAAAGCCTTTCATTAAATACTAATGGTGCAATGTGTAGGTTTTCCAGATTTGAAGATATGGGAGAAGATCTCGATCGTACCCCGCCAACTCGTAGACCTAAGGTGTCGCCTTGTTATTTGGCACGAGGTTAGCAAAAGGCAGATGTGTGTCCTGTATGGAATGTGGGGCCCAATCTCAACTATTGAGCTCATAACCCATGGTTTTAGATCGACAACCAAGATCCAAAGCTAATGTAAATCTCTGCTGTTCCCTGCTAGCTCACAAGAGGAAGATGAAGGTTGGTTAAAAGCTGCGAGGTCAACGAGATTGCGATGCGTAGCTCCAGCTGTACAGTTTGCAAAGTGCATAGGACCTGCCGACATGGTAGTTGGTTTCCGAGATGGATTAATGTTATTGGTCATGAGGAAGGTGAACGATGCTTCGTTGGATGTCAAACTGAGTTAGCCCGAGATAAACCATTTGATCTGCCAACTCTTCAAGAGATCATCAAGCAGTATTCAAAGTTGGAAAATGACACATGGTGGTCATTTTATAATACAACTAGTGAAGCATTAATGAATTATTCCTTGCTTGTGTAGTCACGTCGATCTCAATCTATGCGAAGATGTTGTTGGCAATCATGAAGGGTGATCTTTGGATTCTCAATCAGCTCTAGTTAAACAATGACAGTACATACGCCACCAAATTGCCATGTTTGCACATGCATTTTTACAAAGCATTGATGAAGGTTGTCATTACCTCACACAATAAATACAAGTGGAATTAACTGCTAATAGTGTCATTCTTGTAGCAGATAGAGCACTTTGTGGGCTAAGTCTAATCAAGTTTGAGTGCTTGTCTGAGAAGAAAAAATGAGTAAGTCATTAAGGAGGTCTATTCATTTGAGCTCACAAAATCTTAGTCCTGCTATTCAGGAAGGTGCTTTGGTTGACAAGCCCAAGCTTGTGCCCACTAGATGCAGTAGAAGGCTGCAATTCCAAGACGTTGTTGCTCAACTGGTAGATGTCAAAGGCAAGCAGTCGGCGGTGTGCTCTATTACTAGTGTCGGTAGGAAAATAAGGTATGGGCATGGCTCCTTATCTGGATGCCAACACTCACCCATTGACCTTACAAGCAACACTTCTGATGATGTAACCGAGACCGACTCAGACTATTGTCGGTATTTAGCTCACTTCAATGAAAGTCTTCCCTCTGATGAGGAAGTGATATTTATGGTGGCATTGGATGTTAAATCTCCAAGCGAACAGACTAGAACTGTATTGGGCAAGGACAAGAAAGAGGAGGAGGCTGAGGGTCTACTGTATTGGGCAACAACTAGAAGTGGGCGTGTATACTAGGGTCTGATTGTTGGTAAGGGTAGGGTGGTAGGTAAATAAGCAGTTGCTGTGGTGCCTTCGTGGCAATTTGGTTGCCTGGTTTTTTTGCGTGGATAGCGACAAGGGGATTTTGATGACAATTTTTGTTCCCTTTTCTTTTAGCTTTCCCTAGTTTGTGCGCCACTATGTTTTGCAGATTCAATGTGTGGGAAGTTTTGAAATGAAAGTCAAATGTAATGGAGATCTTGTTCAAATGATTTTTTTTTGGTGAAATTACATTTGAGCCTGAAGCTTGTTGCTCCCTTGTCATATAAAAGGGAATTCAAGGCTCATTTGTAGGGAGAGAACTGATGAAAGCTCTAGCTAGATTTTGAGTTGAATATATGGGTAGAAAGATATATGTCCTCTGATGACGAAGTGATATCTGTTGTGCCATTGGCTATTAAAACCCCAAGCAGACAGAATATGATAGATAGCCTGTTTTGAGTTTTGGATGAATATATGCAAATTATCGTAAATTGTATGCAGATATGACTTATAAGCATGAATAAATGTATAATTCTAATATATTTTCTCTCCTTATGTGGATTTGAGTGAATTTTGAATGAAATGTTAATAATGTTGTCATTCTTCTTTTGAGAATTTGTTCAATTCAGGTGGGTTCCATGTTTTGCTTTGATTCAAGCAAAAATCAATTAAATGCTTAAATGGGAGTCACAAGCTTTACAATTATTTAAGCAAAGGATTTGATAAGTGTAATATATCGTAGAATTCAGAGCCCATAATGCAAGGTATTATATGAGTAGTCCATCTTATTAAATTTTGGTCATTTTATGCTAATCCAGAATGGGTAAATAAATATTTAACCCATGAAGAAAAAAAAAGAATATGTAAATGGGTCACCACCTCACTCCCTCTATCTGCTCTCCCTTAACCCCAAACCCTTAACCCCAAAACCCCAAATCCTTAATATTAGGTGTGTATTAAAACATTATAAACCATAAATCTTTTGGAGTTCTATTAGAATTGAATGATAAATGATGATGAATGTAAGTACCCAAGGTACCTTAATATTTTCAACTAGAAAGTTAGAGTCTAATTAGGGATTAGTGTTCACTTAGGTTAGGTTTAGGGTTCAATGAACGCCCAATGGTTTAGGATTGAGGATGAGGTTGGGGTTTAATTAAGGTTACGAATTCAATAAGAGTTTAAATAGGGTCAAGGTTAAGGTTAAGGTTGGGGTTAAGGTTCAATTAGGATAAGAATTAGTGTTAGGGTTAGGATTAGAGTTCAATTGTAGTTCAAAGTTAGGGCTATGGTACAATTAGGACCAGCATTCAATAAACGTCCAATTAGGTTAACAATTTCAATTGGCTCTTGCAAAAGTCCAATTAGGGCCTGGGATTTTAGAGCAGTTTAGGGGTTTAGTTAGAGTTAGGGTTAGGGGTAGAATTCAATTATGCTTAGTGTTCAATTACAATTAGATTTAGTTCAATTGGGCTAAGGGTTAGAGTCCAAATAGGGTTAGGGTTTAACTAGGGTTACGATTAGAATAGAATAATTTTTTGTGTTAAATTATGATATCTAGAATTTAGTACAATTTTAGAAAATGAAATGATTTGGACACAAAGAAAAAAAAAATAGAAAATTGATTTCATATAGATCTTATTTCTTAATTCTTATCCTAAAAATTCTTGCAATTAATACCTTTAATCGGGAGCATAAAATAAATATTTTAAATGTAATTTAATTCTAATTGTGTTAGATAATTAGTTAAAACCAAACAGATACCAAACATTTTTATGGATCTTTTAAAATTAGAATTTAGTCAATCTCATTTGGTAACACAAATAATAAAATCTTTAGACTGAAACAACAATTGGATTTTAAAATATTTAAATTCTGTCAGATGTAGAGGTAGAGATGTAAATATAGAAATGAGAGAGGAAAAGGGATAAAAATAGATAGAGATATAGGAGAGAGATAGAGGAGAAATAAAATATATAGAGATAGGAGGGGGTATATATATATATATAAAAGAGAGAGAGAGAGAGATGGAAAGATGGAGATATAAGAAGATATAGAGGGGAGAGAGAGAGAGAGAGAGAGAGATAGAGAAAGACAAATAGAAAGAGGGGAGAGTGGATCGATAAACAGGAGGAGAGAGATATATATATAGGAGAGATAGATAAATGGGAAGAGAAAGACATAGACATAGAGATATATGGGAAGATAAAGGGACAAATAGGTTGAGATATGAAGATAGATAGGGGTATAGGGAGGGAGCAAGAGATCAGGGAGAGATGGGGAGAGATAGAGAGAGGGAGGGAGAAAGGGAGAGAGATATGTAGAGGAGGGAGAGACAGAAGATGGGGAAGAGGGAGATATATGTAGTGAGGGGGAGAGAGGGAGAGTGAGAGGGAGCTAATTTCCATAGTTTAAATCTCTATAAAATATTCAATAAATAATAATATAAATATTATAAGAATTACATTTGTATTTTAAATTACACACTATATTTTATTTTTTGAAAAATATGTAATTTTTTAACCATTTTCCTATATATTTAGTATTAAGATTTTACATCTTTTAACAATTCAATATATAATAGAAATAAAATATAGTTAATAATTTAATTAACTAGCATACCTATATTAATTAATAATATATGTAAAACATGCCGAGAGTTATCTTTATCAAGATGCCTATTGACTTGAAAAAATGCTTACATTTTCATGAATATGGATTTGGAAAGCAATCAATTTGATTTCATTATTGTTTGTAGTCATTACTTATCCTCAATTCCCATATAAGGGTAACATTCAAATTTGAAATCATACCAACTGTCTATAACAACAATCAACCAAGAACAATAAATTTAAAAAGCGTAAATGCCCATCAATCAGCTGATTTAGTATCAATAAAGATCAAAGAAGTATATCAAGCACAAATGGTATTTAATCTCAACTTAGATATATCCACTATTTTTTTTTCAAATGTTTGAATACATTGTTAACATGATATACATTCAAGAATTTGAATGTCATGAAACCTATAGCTTTGCAATTGAATCTAATAAAGCTTTTCTCTCAGATGAATAATCAAACTTTGTTGTTTTTATGACTGCATTTAATCCTCTGTTCATCATTATAAGTCTCTCTTTTTTCAATTTGAAGTTTAAATAATATGTATCCGTTGAAAAACGACCTTTTGTATAATGTGTGAAAAACTTAAATCATCTTATTTTTCATGCTTCAAAATGTTCAATTTTATTGTTACACCCATAATTTCTTCTACCACTTCTCTCAAAAGTTGTAATCCAAGTGAACGAAGTATGGTCTTGCACTTTGCATTGAAGTATATATTTATAATCACATTCAGGGAAAGTTTTATCACATCTTCCACAATACCACTGACCATTTTCATTAGTGTTGACCTTCTCTTTGCAGTGCCTATCTCCAATTTTCAAGGGGCATGTTATATAACAAAAAATTTCTACCTTAATGAAAGATAAGGTAGATTTTATCACTATCCAATAAGGTTTACCAGAGTTGGCAAGGTCTCAATCCTGTATTTGTGAGATACTAGGGTTAGGAACAAATAGGGTTTAGGTTAGGGTTGGGGTTCAATTAGGGCTAGAGTTTAATTAGGGTTAGATTTCAATCAGGGCTAGAGTTTAATTAGGGTTAGGGTTAAGGTTAGGGTTTGGGATAAATAAGGGTTAAGGTTCAATTAGGATAAGTGTTCACTTAGGGTTATTGTTAGGCTTAAGATTGGGGTTAATAGTAGGGTTGGGATTTACATTGGGGTAGGATACCAAAAAATTGTTAAAAAGATAAGATAACATAAAATTTTAAATGAAATTAATAATATTAATTTCATAGTTAAAAAGATAATTCTATGGATCTTTAAATATACATATATAATAATCTTTAAATCTTTATTTAAAAAAATATATATTTTATTTTATAAACTTATACATTAAATTTTTTCATATTTAAGTTATACTAAAATCTAAGATGTTCAATATTGATTCAAGATATATAATTATATTTATAAAATTTAAATTCAATAATGAACTTAGAAAATATTAAATCAATGAAAATTGTTTCTATTATCCAAAATAATATATAAGTAAATTATAAACTATTATAATATAATATTTAAATTTTCTATTTCAAATGTTAAATAATTCTAATGTTAAATTTTTATAATTAAAAACTTACCTTTTAATGATGTTATTAAGTTTTTTAATTAAAATTAGTTTTTCAAGCATATTAACATACCTAGATATATTCACCAAAATCTATTATCTATTATTGATTATGTAATTTAGTATGTATAATATATTTTTAAAAAAATAAAAAAAATATTTTTGAAAAGAATATATTCATATTTAAAAAATTAAACAATATATTTTTTAAATTATAAATATATTAGAAATATTTTGAATGTATTCAACTATCAAAATATGATTTTTTTTTAATATACCATTAAAATCACTAATAAAAAATATTAAAGAGTTTATATATATTTGTTTAATATATTAAAAAAATATTTTATATTATAAATATTTTATAAAATATTTTTTAAATATATTAAAAAAACATATATAATAGTTTAACCGCTGTATGTGGGCTCGAAAATAAAAAATGTGATGGTTACGAATTAGGTTATTTTTTGCACGAAAGGCAGGCTGTTGGCAAGCCATGGATGGGCATACCATTTTGTATGTTGCCCAGCCTGCTCCTGACTTGACTAGTTGCCCTAATTTCTCCGCTTTTGCTCATTTTTAATGAATTTCCCCCTGACCTTGTCAAATATTTTATTTTAAATGATTTTCTTTGGATTAAATGAAACATTTAAAATATATTGCACAAAATTTTCCTCCGGCCCCACCTTGTATAGTCCACGTGGCACCCGCCCGTGATTTTGCAATCAACCAAAGCACCATCGCGGGATGGCGGGGAATGACTCAAATCAAAGGATAGTTGATGAACAATCGCACAAATTTGAACCCCCAGATGGGACATGTGTCACCTGCCTGTGATATCACCATCATATAATTCCCGATCGCGGGATGGCGGGCAACCGTTGAT
>VDFB02000363.1:118058255-118076663 GCA_007258455.2 Sequoia sempervirens | reverse complement strand
GACTATTGATCCCATGATCATTTTGTAGGAAATGATATTTTTTATAAACATCTAATTGATATTACAATGGAGCTCTTCAGGCCCACCATACGTCCACGGTGGAATTCCCAAAGTCAAGATTTAAAAGTTGAGCTCATTAACCATTTAGTAGTGTTGTTCAGTGATAAAACATTCAACCAAATCAAGGTCCTTAAGAAAGATGGTACCTATCTAAAGTATGCAAGGGACCAATATAGGTCACATTTAGAGAAGAACAAAAAGTACAAGTGTCCTCCCATGATTCTAGAGAGGGAGTGGAAGGACCTAGTGTACGATGGAAAGGAGAAGGCTGAAAAGAAAAAAGGAAAGACACCACCGGGCCAAGGAAGGTATGTGATATAGAAGCATAAATCTGCAAAAAATCCTGATTAATCGTGATTTTAAAAAAATCTGCAGGCTGGACGATTTTTTCCCCGATTTTTTGAAAAAATCGTTCACTTTTTAGTCAATGATTTTTTTTCATTTCAAACTACAAATCGCCAAAAAAACATTTTTATAATCTGCAAAAAAATATGAATAAAATTGAGCTGATTTTCGCACTAAAAAAACCATGAGACCATGGCTTGTTGCATACTATTATGCTTTCATAGATTTTTTCCAAGCATCCATAGCTTGTTTGAAAGCACCTGTTTTAGGCTTTTAGCCATAGCAGCAAGGAAATGAACTATTTGATAAAATGCTTTGGTAGACATGTATGAAAAATGCAGTAGCATAGACAAGGCAGTGAACTGCTTGAAAAAAATGTCTCAAAGAAATGTAGTCTCATGGTGATGGAATGCCATGATGAATACCATGACAAGAAAATTTCTATGGATTGTCATGGCATTCCATCTACATGAGGCTACCATTTATTTTAGGCATTTTTTCAAACAATTCAACTGCCTTGTCTATGTTATTGCTTACTATTATGCTTTGGTAGATTTTTCCAAGCATCCATAGCTTGTTCGAGAAAGCACCTATTTTAGGTTTTTACTTTTAGCCATAGCATGAAGGCGTTGTTGTTTGATAAAATTCTTTTGGTGAACATGTATGAAAAATGTGATAGAATAGAAAGGTAGTGAATATTTGAAAAAATGCTTCAAAAAATGTGAAGTCTCATGGTGATGGAATGCCATACTTGAATGCCATGACAAACAAGTGCTATGGTTGTCATGGAATTCCATCACAAAATAAAGAGACCACATTTCTTGTAGGAATTTTGGAAACAATTCACTACCTTGTCTATGCTATTGCTTACTATTATGCTTTGATAGATTTTTCCAAGCATCCATAGCAACTTGTTCAAGCACCTATTTTTGGGCTTTTAGCCATAGCAACAAGGTGGTGATTTGTTTGATAAAATGCTGAGTGAAATGTATGAAAATGTGAGTAGCATAGACAAGCTGTCACCATCGATATTTATGTAGTTGTAGTATGTTTTGTGCAATGTAATAAGTGATATGACTATAACCAACAAAATCTATTTTTCTATAATTCATGGATTGAACTCGTATTTTATTTGCTCTCAATGTACGTATGCTATGGAAATGCCATTAATTTTTTTTTTTTAAAGTAGTTTTAGAGCTATTTTCTTTAAATTTTGTGTTTTTTGTAAATCCAAATTTTTCCCGATCTTTTTTCAATTTTTCCAAATTTTTTCAAAAAATCCTGAACTTTTGGTTTGCCAATTTTTTCCCCAAACGATTAATGTTGCTATGTGTGATACTATCAACAATGTAATTATATACTGATTACTCTTTCTTTTTACATAATCTAACATATTTCAAACTTTTCATAGGCTGCCCGACACATTGAAGGCAACAAAGGCAAGACTAGAAAAGCACGGGCAACACAAACTTGGCTATGGTGGTTATATGAAATTAGCTACACAAATTGTAAGTATCAATAAATGAAATATTGTATCCAAATTATAATAAATTGAAAAAATTTTGGTTTTATCACACCATAGAAGAAAAATTCATGATCTTATGCAAAAATGTAGGGCTCTGAATTCAACAGAGTTCCCACAGAAGAGACTTGAAGATTGCCTTCCAGCAAGGCTATGGAGCCATGGCTGAACACCTAAGAGTCTTGACTGGGCAAACACAATCTTCCATTGCATCAGAGACACAAGTAAATAAACTCAATAAAGTTTATTTAAAATTGAATACTTGTGCAATCTATTCAATATTAATTTCCACCATAAAGTAATTACATGCCTATTTGTTTTAAACATTCAAGCAATGATAATACTGCACATGACATTGGAATGCAACCTGGTGAGGGTGGAGCACAACGTGCAGATGAAGGTCATGGTGTGCATCCGATACTTTAGAGCATGTAGAGCGTGATCAACATGTTGAGCTAGAGAAGATCAAGAATATGATGTGGCCCCATCAGGTAAAGAGGACCACTCTAAAGTTCTTTTAAACATATTTAATTGCAATTGGTATATTAATTAATGTAACCTTTCGTGTTTCAACTTTAGAGCATGTAGAGCGTGATCAACGTGTTGAGCATGATCAGGCTAGAGAAGATCAGGAACATGATGTGGCCCCATCAGGTAAAGAGGACCACTCTCATGTTCTCTTAAACATATTTAATTTCAATTGGTGTATTAATTAATGTAACCTTTCATGTTTCAACTGCAGATCAGGATTTAGAGGGTGTTCAACATGTTGAGCATGAGTCTATAACAAAATTTTAGGAACATGATGTGGACCCATCAGGTAAAGAGAACCACTCTAATGTTCTGTTAATTAATGAAATACTTGTAACAATAATAATAAAACATATCAGTTTAACATTTCTTTCTTATTGTAGTAGACCCCCCTTGCAGCAACATCCATGTCATGAGCAGACGACTAGGCATACATTAAGATCATGATCAGAGGGAAGAACAACTAAAGGGGGGATAGATATTGATTTAGAAAATGATACTCCACTTCAGCTTTATATAGCTTTAAAAAAGAAACAAAAAAAAAGTGATTGTAATCATATCATGACAACCATATTTTTGATAATATGTAAAATTTGAAAGAATGAATATACTATGTTAATGAATGAATGTGAATATGTTAATTAATGAATGTTATATGTTAATGAATGAATGTTATATGTTATTAATAGATGAATGCATGTTACATGTTATTAATGGATGAATGAATGTTATATGTTATTAATGGATGAATGAATGATTAATGTTATATGATTGGGTATGGAGAATTGAGAGTGATGTGAGGGGGGGGAGGGGCCAAATGAGCTTCCACCGTCATGTGGTTGGCCCTGTTAAGTAGAGAATATTAAACTATACTCGAAACAAAGAGAAGCTCAATAAGGTAATGCACTTTTAAATATAAGAAATGCATCGTTTGAAGCATCAAACCAATATGCAGTCTATATGTATGATCAGTCTTCAGTCTCCACGATGGTACATTTCCATGAATATTTTTTTTTAAAAAAATTACATTGTTTCGTTGCAATTTTGACGAAACCCACCGACAAATCGCCGAAAAGGTTCGACGAAGTTGTTATAGCTGCGATGAAGGTTTCGCCATAATTCCTTACCCATTTCATCACACTTTTGATGAAATTTTGGTGTTTTTTCGACGCTACTACTTGCCCATTGCATCGCAATTTTGATGAACTTTTTGGTGTTGTTTCGACGCTACTACTTGCCCATTTCGTCGCACTTTCGACAAACTTTTGGTGTTGTTTCAACGCTACTACTTGCCCATTTCATGGCACTTTCAACGAATATTTGGTGTTGTTTCAACGCTACTCCTTTCCCATTTCGTCAAAATGGCGATGAACGTCTGATGTTTTTTCGATGCTACTCCTTGCCTATTTCGTTGAAATGGCAACAAACTTCTGGTGTAATTTGTTGGTGGATACATGAAGTTTTCGTCGATATTCCAACGAAATCCTGATTCATTTTATGATGCTAACGACCGACGAATCTATGTCATTATTTCAATGTTTAATTCATCGTCAACCTTTCGATGAAAAAATAGCAATGAAAATATTTTTGTCATTTCGTCGCTTGTCTGACAAGATTTGTCGAACGTCTAATGAATGTCCATCAGAAAATGGTGTCAAATTTAGTAGTGTAGGACACCTTTCAAAAACCAAGATGTTCAAGACCTATGCCAAAATTTCAAAATACAACATTGCTTTTCTACTCCATACTACCCCAAAGGAAACGACCAAGTTGAGGCTACCAATAAAACCATCTTGAAAATCCTAAAGAAAATAGTCAATGACACTAGTCATGACTGGCACTTACAACTAAATCCTGCCTTATGGGCCTATCGAATAAGTATCTGCATGCCTATAGGTGCAACCCCTTTCTCCCTGGTCTATGGATCATAAGCCATCCTTCCCATTGAGATTAAGCTCCCATACTTAAGAATATCATTGAAGAACCTCATTACTGATGAAGAATATCAAGTGTCACGGTTGAACGAGCTGGAACTACTGGATGAGTGGCACATAGATGCTCTGAATCATCTGGAAGTCTACCAAAACTGTCTCAAGAGGAGCTACAATAAGAATATCAGGAGTCAGACCTTTCAAGTTAGAGAGCTCGTATTGGAGAATCAAAAAAATGTACCAAATCCATATAGCAAGGGAAATTTTGAACCCAATTTGTTGGGGCCCTTCATCATCATAGCAAGCTACAAATCTGGAGCATATTAGTTATCCACATAAGAAGGTGATCCTTTGCAAGATCCTATCAATAGCTCCCATCTCAAAAAAAATTATGCCTAAACTTTCAAGGTATAAATCTAATATATATATATATATATATAAATCCAAAAAAATTAGAAAAAGGATTGAAAATAGTAAAGAAAAAATTCATCCTCTAGTGAAAACCACTTCAGTGGTGCTTTGGGAAAGTACCTTGGTGAAAACCTAGCAAACAAGTGCATCATGTAAATAAGCACTTTCCATCCACCAGGATCTCTATGGCTTGTTCTGCATCATGTTCCATATCTCCATCCATCACCCATCCACGTTTGTATCATAGCTTGATCCTTTGTTTGTATCATGATCCCTCCTAGTACTACTCGACCCATTCCTAAGGTCAGTTTGTCCTACTTGTATCAGAGTAGTCTATCACACTACGCTGGGGGCATGTTCTTATACCTACATTGGATCAGATTCGTGTATATTCTTGAAGTCTTCCTTAAAATCAAAAAATCAAAAAATATTCATAAAATAAAAAAATCCAAAAAACATTCAGAAAATCCAAAAATCCAAAAACATTAATAAAATCAAAAAACCCAAAAACATCTAAAACATATCAAAAATCCGAAAACAGGTTAAAAATTTAGAAAAAGTAAAAAAAATAGAGTTGTCTTGTTGAACTACGGGTCTATGAGCTTTGAAAGTAGCCAAGGTTGATCTTTGATCATCCCCTGAGACACCTTAGGTGAGTCCTTTAGGGGTCTGTCAAAATAAATTGGCACTCCATTTGTTCATATCCCATCAATAAATGAGTTTGTGTCAATAGAACTATGTGGTCTCTGTGTGTATAACATAGGCAAGGATAATCTTTGATCAGCCCCTGAGGCCCCTAGGATAGGTCTTTAGGTTAGGTTCTTGGTCAAAATCTCAGAAAACACCAAAACATTAGAAAATTTGAAAATCAAAACATTTGTAAAACATCTTGAAAATACCAAAAACAACCTCAAAATATTTCAAAACATCAAAAACATCCAAATATTTGAAAAAATTCATCCATCTTGTCTCGCTTTCACCCGCAATAAACGTCCACTCATAATAATTCACTGTCATCCTCAACCTTTGGTACGATAATCAGAAACAAGTCTAGTAGGTCAAAAGTGAAAACTCAATTGTCAGGTTCTCAAGTCTAGGTCAGTAGGTAAAAAAGGTGGTCAACTCTTGGTATTAATAGCCCATCATCCAGTCAACCCCAAAATCATCTAATAACATCATGTCCTAGGATGCATACTTCCTACAATGGACATCAACATTAGGCATCACCATAGTTTAGTATTGGCTAGATGTATGAAGAACATTAGCTTTTTTGGTTACTTGATCTTTGTCTTGTGGACTTATCTTATTGCGCTCATTCCAATGACCTTTCGATGATGTCTAAACAAAATGATTTAGAGAGAAAGAAATGGGGCAACGATCATTATCTTTTGTTTGTTGTGCTTGTTGGATACTCTTGTAATATAACCTTGGTCATACTTACTTTGTTTGGTTTGTAGGGAGGGTGTTTTAGGTGTCTTGTTGACCAGATAGGAAGGCTTTCTTTTCTATGTTTTGGTCTAAGATGTTTGAAATATCTAAACTGCATATTAAATAAGGTTTTGTATGTCAGGTGTGAATAGGGATACTCCTATCTAATTGTCAAGTCAAAGTCCATGACACTAGGCACAACACCATCCTGGTTCTTTATACCTTGATGCATCGTGCCTATGTATGTTATAAAAAATAAGGTAAGTAAGCTCTTTTAAAATCCCAATCTTTGATAAGAAAAGCATCATAAATCTCTTATCATTATCTCTAATAAAGTCTTGCAGATCATGGACTTGTTGGATCCTCTTGTCGTTATCTCATTTCTTCTTTCTTCTTCTCTGCACTTACATAGTACCATGACAATTGTCACCAATGCATCCATCCCGCATCCACAAACCGTTAACATACCACATATCATCCATATCATACATAATAGGAAACATCAATCATTTCACATTGCATTTCTATCATTTGCACCATGATATAGATTGGTTATTCTAAGCATCTCATAAACCATACATTTGCATCCATTGCATAATCATATAGAAATCATCATAACATCCTTACATGCATCATCATAGAAAAGATACTGAAAAGGAAAATAGCATATCATAACATATCATAACATCTCATAATCATAACATATCACATCATCCATTTTGCATTACCATTAGGGGCATAATATATATCTGTTAGCCTAAGCATACCATACAAATTTGCATCCATACATCCATACTGCAAAAATCATCACCATAAAAGTACATAGAAATAATACAATAGAATTACATCGCATATAGAATATCAAATGCATCCATCCATCATGCATAAATAAATTAAACACATCGCATCATAAATCAATCGAACCCATATCATATATATATCAAAAAATCATCACTATCATGGTACAAATCTGAACCATGTGTATGTATATCAATCAAGGTACAATTCCCACACTACTGAATTTGACACCATTTTTCGATGGACATTCGTTGGTGATTCGACAAATCTTTTTTAGAGTAGCGACGAAATGGCGAAAACATTTTTGTCACTGTTTTTTCGTCCCAGGTTCGACGATGAATTAAACGTCAAAAAATAACGCAGATTCGTCGGTTGTCGACATCATAAAATGGCTTGGATTTTCGTCGGAATATCAACGAAATGGGCATCAAAAGAACACCAAAATTTCATCGCAAATTTGACGAAATGGGCAAGTATTTATGACAAATCCATCATCGTAGCTAAGCAACTTCGTCAAACCTTTTATGTGGTTTGTCAGACATGTACGTCGAAAGTGCGACGAAAAGGGCAAGGAGTTACGACGAAGCCTTCATCGCAGCTAAACAACTTCGTCAGACCTTTTTTTGTGATTCGTCAGTGGACTTCATCATAATTACGATGAAATGGACAAGGAGTTACGATGAAGCCTTCGTCGAACCTTTTTTGTGATTTGTCGAATGTGTGCGTCAAAATTTTGACGAAACAATGCAATTTTTTTTTTTAAATATTCATTGAAATGTACCATCGGTGAGAGATCAATCAAGTCGCGTCCCTTCGTATTCAAATCTTGAGAAATTATTTTATTGGAGCTCTAAACTATTCAAATATTAAGGATTTAATTAGCTATAAGATGGAAAGTTGTTGGTTAGACATAATCCATCATCTTTTACATATCTTTATTCACTTCTAGTGTTTCAGATAAATTTGTGTAAATGAGACAGAAATGTGAATCTTTTATGACAAAGAAAATTCTTAAAAGGAGGGAGGAGAGAGAAAAGGGTAGGGAGGCAAGAGAATGCTTGAATGTATAGCAAAGTATAACATTTTGATAATTATAACAATTGCACGAATCTTAAGTTTGAAGCATTAATATCATTTACAACATTTATGATCAAGAATGAATGTAAGTAGAGAAAATTTTGCTTACCTGCAGATGGTACAAAATTTCATGGTTAAGTCGAAGCCTCCCATCAACAACAAGATCCAAATATCTGTGTATCTATCTCAATCGAGCCTCTAAACCCTTCAGAGCTGTCAATTTTTCCACTAACCTATTATGCACAAAAGTCAAATTTTAGAGTTATGTCACCACTAAAAACAGAAGAAACAGAGCTTTGAAACCAAATCCACACACAACACAATATGGTATTCATACAAAGCCATACAAACAAACTAAACTCATAACATTGGAATGGAAACAACTTAAAATTATGATGTAGAGCATGGATTCAGGGTATAAAGAATCATTTTTCTATCCACCATAGTGAAAAGTTAGCACTTTCTTTCATCTTTGCATATTGGTTTGATGCTTCAAATGATGCATTTCTTATATTGAAAAGTGCATTACCTTATCGAGCTTCTCTTTGTTTCGAGAATAGTTTAATATTCTCTACTTAACAGGGCCAACCACATGACGGTGGAAGCTCATTTGGCCCCTCCCCCCCCCTCACATCACTCTCAATTCCCCATACCCAATCATATAACATTAATCATTCATTCATCCATTAATAACATATAACATTCATTCATTAACATATAACATTCATTAATTAACATATTCACATTCATTCATTAACATAGTATATTCATTCTTTCAATTTTTACATATTATCAAAAATATGGTTGTCATGATATGATTACAATCACTTCTTTTTTTGTTTATTTTTCAAAGCTACATAAAGTTGAAGTGGAGTATCATTTTCTAAATCAATAAATGTCCTCCCTTTAGTTGTTCTGCCCTCTGCTCGTGATCTTAATGTACTCGTAGTCGTATGCTCATGATGTGGACGCCGCCTCAAGGGGGGGTCTGCTGCAATAAGAAAGAAATGTTAAACTGATATGTTTTATTATTATTGTTACAAGTATTTCATTAATTAAAAGAACATTAGAGTGGTTTTGTTTACCTGATGGGTCCACATCATGTTCCTAAACTTTTGTTATAGACTGATGCTCAACATGTTGAACACCCTCTAAATCCTGATCTGCAGTTGAAACACAAAAGGTTACATTAATTAATACGCCAATTGAAATTAAATATGTTTAAGAGAACATGAGAGTGGTCCTCTTTACCTGATGGGGCCACATCATGTTCCTGATCTTCTCTAACCTGATCATGCTCAACACGTTTATTACACTCTACATGCTCTAAAGTTGAAACACGAAAGGTTACATTAATTAATATACCAATTGTAATTAAATATGTTTAAAAGATCTTTAGAGTGGTCCTTTTTACCTGATGGGGCCACATCATGTTCCTGATCTTCTCTAGCTTGATCATGCTCAACATGTTGATCATGATCTACATGCTCTAAAGTACCAAGATGCACACCATGACCTTCATCTGTAGGTTGTGCTCCACCCTCAACAGGCTGCATTCTAATGTCATGTGCAGTATTATTATTGCTTGAATGTTTAAAACAAATAGGCATGTAATTAATTTATGGTGGAAATTAATATTGAATAGATTGCAGTCCATAGAAGCATAAATCTACAAAAAATCCCAATTAATCACGATTTTAAAAAAAACTGCAGGCTAGATGATTTTTTCCCCTATTTTTTGAAAAAATTGTTGACTTTTTGGTCAATGATTATTTTCTGTTTCAAACTACAAAATAGCCAAAAAAATGTGTTTAAAATCTACAAAAAAACATGAATAAAATCGAGCTGATTTTTGTGCAAAAAAAACATGAGACCATGGCTTGTTGCTTACTATTATGCTTTGATATATTTTTTCCAAGCATCCATAGCTTGTTTGAAAGCACCTATTTTAGGCTTTTAGCCATAGCAGCAAGGCAATGAACTGTTTGATAAAATGATGTGGTAGACATGTATGAAAAATGTAGTAGCATAGACAAGGCGTTGAACTACTTGAAAAAATTTCTCAAAGAAATGTAGTCTCATGGTGATGGAATGGCATGACAAGAAAATTACTCTGGATTGTCATGGCATTCCATCAGTGAGCGCATTTTCTTTAAATTTTTCAAACAATCCTTGCCTTGTCTATGTTATGCTTACTATTATGCTTTGGTATCCATAGCTTGTTTAGAAAGCTTACCATTTTTAGGTTTTTAGCCAGCCATATGAAAGCGTTGGTGTTTGATAAAATGCTTTGGTAGACATGTATGAAAAATGTGGTAGCATAGAAAGGTAGTGAACTATTTGAAAAAATGCTTCAAAGAAATGTGGTCTCATGGTGATGGAATGCCATGAGATGCCATGACAAACAAATTGCTATGGATTGTCACGGAACTCCATCACCATGAGACCAAATTTCTTTGAGGCGATTTTTTGAAACAGGTCCTGCCTTGTCTATGCTATTGATTACTATTAATGCTTTCATAGATTTTTCCAAGCATCCATAACTTGTTCAAAAGCAACTATTTTAGGCTTGTAGCCATAGCGACAAGGCAATGAACTGTTTGATAAAATTCTTTGGTAGACATGTATGAAAATGTGGTAGCATAGACAAAGCATGTCACCATCGATATTTATGTAGTTGTAGCATGTTTTGTGCAATGTAATCAACGATATGAATATAACCAACAAAAATCTATTTTCTATAATTCATGGATTGAACTCTGTATTTTATTTACTCTCAATATCTGTATGTTATGGAAATGCCATTAAGTTTTTTAAAAAATAGTTTCTTACTATTTTTCTTCAATTTTTTGTGTTTTATAAATCCATTTTTTTCTTGATCTTTTCCCCATTTTTTCTTGATTTTTTCAAAAAATCCTGAACTTTTGGTTTGCCGATTTTTTCCCCAAACGATTAATGCTGCTATGGATTGCACAAGTATTCAATTTTAAATAAACTTTATTGAGTTTATTTACATGCATGTCAGATGTAGTGGAAGGTTTTGTTTGCCTAGTCAAGACTCTTAGGCATTCAGCCACGCTCCATAGCCTTGCTGGAAGGGAACTCTGTTGAATTCAGAGCCCTACATTTTTGCATAAGATCATGAATTTTTCTTCTATGGTGTGATAAAAGAAAAATTGTTTTCAATTTATTATTTGGATACTATATTTCATTTATTGATACTTACAATTTGTGCGCTAATTTCATATAACCACCAGAGCCAAGTTTGTGATGCCCATGTTTTTATAGTCTTTCCTTTGTTGCCTTCGATGTGTCGGGGCCTATGAAAAGTTTGAAATAAGTTAGATTATGTAAAAAGAAAGAGTAATCAGTATATAATTACATTGTTGATAGTATCACATACCTTCCTTGGCCCGGTGGTGTCTTTCCTTTTTTCTTTTCAGCCTTCTCCTTTCCATCCGACACCAGGTCCTTCCACTCCCTCTCCGGAATCATGGGGGGACACTTGTACTTTTTGTTCTTCTCTAAATGTGACCTATATTGGTCCCTTGCATACTTTAGATAGGTACCATATTTCTAAAGGACCTTGGTTCGGTTGAATGTTTTATCACCGAACAACACAACTAAATGGTTAATGAGCTCATCTTTTAAATTTTGATTTTGGGCATTCCACTGTGTACGTATGGTGGGCCCGAAGAGCTCCAATGTAATATCACTTGGATGTTTATAAAAAACATCATTTCCTACAAAATGATCATGGGATCAATAGTCTAAAAAGAGCGATCAATAAGTAAATTTCAACTAGATTATATATAATAATAATTAAAATATTTTAAAGTACCTAAGACCCTCTTTATCTTTATGGGAATGAAATCCTCTGTCACCACAAGTGTGACTAGCAATGTTCTCATATTAGTAATACGGGAAGATCCAGGAAATGCTACTAAAACATCACCAGTACTAGTGGCCTCTACATCCCCAGGTACATGTCCTGACACATGTTTTGGAATGTGTTCGCTACTAGAGGGTGCATTAACAGATACCTACATGGTATGTGTTGCTGACATTTCAGATGACAATATAGGCACGGATGGTCGGGTCAGATGATGTGATGTATGCATAGGAAAATCAAGATGGACACTTGTACCAACCCCTACTCCTCAGGCAACACTTGCAGTACCTTGATCATGGCCATGAGCATCATGAGGAGGAAAATAACCTTGTAAAAACAACACATATTTTATTTCATGACATAAAAGAGTACAAAATATAAAACTATGAATGAAATTATGTTATAATTAAAGACCTCACGACAACTTACTTGTAAGTTTTGTAATCTCTCTTTCAATATTTTAACCTTCTCTTTTATCTCATCTGTTTGAGTCACTATGAACATCAACTTAACCATTTCTTGATTGCATTTTTTTTGGACCTTCTTTATTGTATCGAGAGGGTTTTCCAAATAAGCGATGCCATCATCACAAAATATTGACTGCAAATCACTATGGACTCTCTCCCTTACTGTTGGTGCCTTTCCCCGATCATTCGACTGCAACAAGAATATTAAAAACATTATCAAAATTAACCCAAAAAACTTATGAAAAAAATAATAAAAAAACATTTTGCTTGTATCTAATTTGTACAATTACAATGAGGTAAACCTATCAGGTAGAAGCGCCTGAAGATACATCACGATCTGTGCTCTGTGCCAGAGCCTTCTCCGTACCATCAATGTCCTACTGTGACAAAAATTAAATATAAAAAACATTAAAGAAATGAAACCAATAGACTTACAAAAAAAAACATAAGAATAAAATGGTATATTTGAGTCACTAATTGGAGGTTGGGTAAAATGGTACATAGTACGTACCACGCCCATAGTAACTATGTTTGTAACTAAGCGATTCAAATTGTAATTGATTAGCAACTCTTCCCCTCCAATTATTGATTTTATCGCACATGCGAATACACGGTTTCCATCACGCGCCCCGAATATACAATTGGGTTGCTTATTTGTTGACCCAAGTCGTGTACTATTTATAAACTCTGCAATATTCCCTGATGCTTTTGGCCTTCCGTCAATGTACATAGCCACTCCTTTATTTTGATCCTTATATTTTAGTTGTATATAATTTGCTGACAATGCGTACCTACGCATACTTCGTGTATATCGAACCAGTTGCATCTAATATTTGTAACTGTAATAGGGTCCAACATACTCCATCAATTTAGTAACTTTGTCGTAATAGACCTTTATGCCATCCATGCAAAATAGACCCAAACCATGTAATGACGATGGTTCTATGCGATATATCCTCTCGTTGACACAAAAAACATCGTTTATTGGAGGAAGTTCCTTGGCTACCCATTGTTTCCGTAGATGTTTGTACCTCAAGGGCACCTCAACATTGCCTATGCTCTCATCATCATAAGAACATGACCCCCCTTCAGCAAGAAAAAATTCCATGCGTTTACGGAATTTTCTTGTAATCTTTTGACCTCTAGTTGATCTCCCTCTTTTAGACATACTACATGTCTCTCTTTCCTCTTCTCTTCCTGAATTTCCCTCGCTCAAGGAAGAGAAATCTGAAAATACCTATTTGGTGGTACCTGCACTCATAAGAATGTTGGATTAAGTTTTTTCATGGTGATGTGATCCCAAGGTGACATTATGATTAATCTATCATTTCATCGCTAGAATTTCACAGGTTATAAGGTAATCAAGTCTTGAAAAATTGCAAGCTATTGTTACTACCGTCAAAATGTGTCCATCACAAATCCAATCTACTTAACTTTTTAACTCCCAAACTTTGTAACAAGTGTTAAATGTGACTATGGTCCACCAGTTACACAACCAAGGCCTCAAATGTATTCTCTAATTGTAATCAAAGGACTTTTTCTCTTCATTCAAGTAAATAAAATTGAAGGGAAACACCACCAAGTGGTTTATTGGACACCTACATGACTAAAAATAGCAGCAAATTTACATTCAATTTCCATATGTCTAAGTGTTTAATGGGGAGGGAGTGTGTACTAGGCCTGGTTAAGTCATCATAAGTTTATGCTTTGACAATAATTTTTTTTAAGTCATATTAAATCTTTCTATGTCTAATTGCTAGGATATTTTTGGTATGTTTAAGGTAGGATGATTGATGAAAGAGCCCAAAGACTAGCCTTTCTCCATGGTATCGGTATTACACATAACCTTGGTCTTCTCTTATACGGTTGGACATGATTTAAAAAGAACTTAGCTAGGAATTATTCATTTAACCTAAGGTTTTCTCATAATGCCATCATTGAAAAGTATGATCCAAATTCTTCTATTATGAAGAATTGGTCTATGTGCCTCTAGTAATCACTATATAAATGTTTGTAAGGATAAAATGACTAATTGCATTAGGTAGGAGAGAATCAACTTTGAGTTCTTCAAAGATTATATTCCTCTATTCATAATTTTTAAGGGTTATTATTATTGGAGGAGGTTATCACTACCAAGAAGGAGGGAGCCTTTCCTTGTATTCTTTTATAATTTTCATTATTCTTATTTATTTTACACCTACATTTACAAATACGCATATGCATTTCTTGTTTTTCATTTATTTCTCATGTAGTTTTAATAGTTTTATTGATTTCATATTATATGTGTTGAAGACTTTAGAATTTCAATTACATTAATTTATGGATATGTTGTATCTATAACACTACAAAACCATATGCTCTTTGCATTTACACTTGCATTTAGAAATACACATTTATATAGATAGATATAGATTTCTTTAATGATATGTTGCATTTATTGTTCTAGAGCATCTGTGGTACATTTACATTTTACATTAAAAATACATATACATACATACATACATACATACATACATACATAAATATTATTATTATTGTGTGTGTGTATGTATATCATTTATATTTAGTGTTGAAAAACAACCCATTAGGTCTGCACATGGATAAAAATTCATAAAATCAGATCTCCCATACATTTTTTGTTGAAACCTAGGCTTGAACCTCTCATTTCACATGCTTTTCCTCACAAAACTATTGATGCATCCTACAATTACAACAGTATCCATGGGGCCTCTTACACAAGCTACAATAATCACAAAAAGCGTAAGAGCCCCTTTATATCATGTTTGGACTAAAAAACCCTGAAAAACAGGGTAACTCAGATTATGATTTGTTGGTGAGCTATATGGACAAAATCATTAGCACCAGCTCATTCTTGGAGTCTTTTGAAAGAGAAGTGAATTAGGTGGCAGTTAAGTACAAACCTTATAGTGTCAAGGTGAATGAAGTGATCAATTTTGATTGGCCAACTGATGAAGAGTACCAAAAATGGGTAAATGTATATTTAATTGAGGAAGAGTGAAAATGAGTAGGCTGCTAACGGTTGAAAAATCAGCTGTTGTAGTTACAACAGATTCTAGTTTTGTTTTTTGGTGACAGTCTAGGTGCATAATTCTTGAAGTTTTTTTTTGCTGCATCAACCATTCTCAGTGGGCACGATGAACAAGAAGATTGTCTAGGGAGATTGTTATTGTAATTTTTTTTTGGAATATCACAAGGCAGTCCAATTGGCTGGTGACACATGTGCTTTCTGGCCCGATGCTTGTTTGCTCCTCCTTTTTCTATAAGAAGGATTTCAAGGCTAGAAGTACTGGCTAGAATGTTAGATATTTTTGGTCGAGTCTAGATGAAGTTGCAGAGCAAATTGTAAAGTCTGATGATTTTAGGGAAAATGCAATTTAGGTTTTCAGTCATTCTATAGTAGGTTTTGAATTCATGGGGATTTGATGTTTTATGATAGTACTGGCATTTGAATTGATATGATTAATTCAAACTCATGTCTCTCCATTGTACAAGCATATCTGAATTTTGAATAAAATGATCAAGGTTTGTTTCGTTAATCTCACTATTGTGGTGTGTATTATTCTTGTTTTAGGTTTAATTCAAGGAATTAATTAAAATGCCTAAATGGGATTGTAGGTGGATATGTTCTGTATAAGCTATTTTATTTTTTATGTCTTATCTTATACCATTTTACAAGAATGGGGGTGCCAATGTACGAGAAGATCTTTGGAAACTAGGCATGAAAATTGAAGGTTAAAGAGAATGGGGGTGCCAAACTTACAATACTCATTGCCCCTTGGTCATCGATTTTCCTTGAGTTCCCTCAACCTCATCCTCGGCACTGGTATTGACCTTGTTTTCACTCCTCCAAACTCTTCCTCGACGCTGATTTTGACCTTGTTTTCACTCCTCCAAACTCTTCGTCGGAGTTGGTATTGACCTTGTTTTAACTACAAACTCTTCCTCGGTGCTAGTATTAATATTGTTTTCACTCCTCCAAACTCTTCCTCGACATTGATATTGTCCATGTTTTCACTCTTCCAAACTATTCGTCAGTGCTGGTATTGACTTGTTTTAACTCCAAACTCTTCCTCGAAGCTGGCATTGACCTTGTTTTCACTACAAACTCTTCCTCGATGTTGGTATTGACCTTTCACTTCTCCAATTTGATGAGCTACAACCTAGTTTCATTAGCTTTTAGAGTATGTTAATTAAGTTCAAAATTTTGGCACCATTTAGCTAGGTTTTAATATTCTACAATATAGTTAAGTATATATTAGCTATATTTTACATAATAAATAATATAATTATTCAACTTATTATAATTATATATTATATTGTTTAACAAAATTATTAAACACATATTAAATTATTATAATTAATAATTAATAATAAAGTATATTTTTATATAATACAAAATATAATTAATATAATATATATTTAATATAATAGTAATATATATTAATATGAGAGAGAGAAACTAAATTTTGATTGGTTGTTTCATGTCAACAATCCAAGGATGGCATGTGTCCTTGAGGAGTTATGCTCAAGGTAGCATGCCATTTGATTAAAGATATGATAATTCTCCTTTAAGACCTCTTCAATGTACCCATTCCACACTTAAGGAGACAAAGATAAATATAGAGAAGAAAATATAGAGAGAGAGGGAGATAATGACAAGCATACAAATAGAAAGGGAGACAAAGAGATAGAGAGGGGTAGAGAGATAAAGAGATAAGGATGAATAGATAGAGATATAGGAGGGTGATTGATGCTCTCCCGCATCACTCTCTATATCTCTCTATATCTCCCTATCATGTCACTCCCCTCTTCCCCTCTGTCTGATTGAGCTATTTTACTCCATCTCCCCTTTCTCTCTCATTCCTCCCATCTCTCCCTCCATCTCTCCTACTCTATATCTCTATCTCTATTTCTCTTTTTATCTCCCTCTCACTCTCTCTCTATCTCTTTCTATCTATATCCCCCCTCTCTATCTCTCACCATCTCTCCTCTATCCCCTATCCATTGACTCTCTATCTCCACCTCTCTTCCTTTCTCTTCCCATATATCTCCATCTCTCTTTCTCTTCCCCATATATCTCTATCTCTCTCTCTCTCTCTCTCTCTCTCTCTCTCTCTCTCTCTCTCTCTTTTCTCTCCCATATATTAACTAAGAAGCCATGCAAGCATATACAATAGTATATGTTGGTAAAACTATAATAGTGTTTTATTAAACTATAGTAACACTTATCTTTCTAATGTCAAGCCTTCTTATAAAGAAAATAGTGTTTTATTAAACTATAAGTAGATTATTGTCACCACTCTTCATTCAACATGAAATGCCAAATGTAGCAATTGTTTTGTTGCTTTTGTCAAGTTTCATTAACCAAGTTATTTACTGGGTTGAATAAAGTTGTGTTATGACCCTTCTTGTCTTTAAAATAATTAGACAATATTAGCAAGATTAGGAAAGGGAGAAAACTAAACTCCTTCAAAATAGGGGTATTGTTGTGGGTTTGTTGGTTTTCTTTGTATAATATATACTTATTTCCTCTAGGATAAATAAGTAACTTTAGATCATTTTCTTAGTCATGTATCCTAACTAATATAGAGTAAGCTTTCTCATTTTAATTGACTACTACATAATAGTTTATGTGTTGAAGGAATTATGTCCATTGTCTTCAGTTTTTACATTTGAATACAAATCATATCTAATTTCATGCCAATATACTTCTTTCATAAAGATATTTGTTTGAAATAAGTGCTTCATAACCCATCTAATCAAATCATAATTAACCTATCAAAAAGGCAATAGGAATTTTCTAAAGAAAAGAACACTTGACCCAATCATAAGTGTATGGCCTTCGAAGAAAGGAGTGATCCACCTTAGAAATAACAACTACCTGATTTGGACCTGGGTATGTGCAGGATCATGATGGGCCAAAAA
>VDFB02000363.1:118020925-118058155 GCA_007258455.2 Sequoia sempervirens | reverse complement strand
GAGAGAGGGTAGAGGGTTTAAGGGTTAAGGGTTAATGGTTTAGGGTTATGGGTAGTGATGGAACTTCAAAGTTTTGTTCTCTATGTTCTATTTTATCCTTCCTTGTGTCTCTGGTCATCTATGGTGTTTGGGAAAACCCTAAGGATGGGTTTTTACCTTTGTCTTCATGTAAAACCCTAGCGTTCATCTTACACCTTGGATGGGATCTATTTGGCTGTTACTTTTTGGGAAGGCTTTAAAATGACTTAAGCCCCATCACTTCGTATGTCTAGACTGGGCCCCCTTTTGTTTTATTGTTTTATTTCCTTCGCCTGACTTTATTTTTCCTAAGTCTTTTGTTGGTCTCGTGTTCCCTCGTTAAACTTAATCATGGAACCCCCAATAGTTGAACCAAAAAAATATCATTTCTTGCTTGTAGAATATGATATTTTTATTTAAATTAAAATTAATATACAACCTAAGTGGACCAAATAATTATTGATAACCATAAATCTTTGATATCTCTAACTTTTATATTCAACACATATGGGCTAATAGTTGAACACAAAAAATATATTTGTTGTTATAAAAACAACACATAATGATTTAAAATATAACTTATATTGAAAAAAAATGGACCAATAGTTGAACACTTAAACTTTTTGAAAATCCTTCACATTTAATGGGAAAATATGTATGTTATTTATTGTGCTCACGTTTTATATTTGTGATAGGACAAACTATTAATATAAAATTATCCAATGCTTGTACTGATGGAACTTCAAATTTAGTTCCTAATGTTTCACTCATGCCCTGCCTTATGTCACTGGTCTTTCATGGTGTTGGAAATTTTTTTAGGACTGGGGTTTTAGCTTTGTCTTCATCTTAAACCCTTGTGTTTACCTATTTCCTTGGTCGGGATCTATTTCATCATTACCTTTATTGAAGGGTTTTACAAACATCTTATGCCCCATTGTTTCGTCTAGGCATCGTCCCTTTGGTCTTAATATTTTATTTCCTCCGCAGGTTTTATTTTCCTAAGTCCTGGTTGGCCCTGTGCTGAACAATTTTTAAAAAACTTATGTCGTTGTTTTCCATCCACCTAGTAATGTCCCCTTTCCCTTTAATGAATGTTTTATTTTTTAGAAGGATGAAATTCGTGCTGTGGTCGATCAAAATGCCTTCAAGATCAACGGTTTCCCGCCATCCCGTGATCGGGAATTGTAGGATGGCAATATCACGGGCGAGCGACATGTGTCCCATTTGAGGGATCAAATTTGCGTGATTGTTCATCAATTGTCCTATGATCTGAGTTGTTCCCCACCATCCCGTGATGGTGCTTTGGTTGATTGCAAAATCACGGGCGGGTGCCATGTGGACTATACAAGGTGGGGCCCAAGGAAATTTTTGTGCGATATATTTTAAATGTTTTATTGCTTCCAAAGAAAAACATTTAAAATGAAATATTTGACAAGGCCGGGGGGAAATTCATTAAAAATGAGCAAAAGCGAAGAAATTAGGGCAACTAGTCATGTCAAGAGCAGGCTACGCAACATAAAAAATGGTATGCCCATCCATGGCCTGCCTGCCTCTAATGGTCTGTCAGCTATCAGAATGATAGGACCCATCCCGTTCCATCGCCAGCAACTTGCCTTCCATGCAGAAAATAACCTAATTCGTAACCCTCACATTTTTTATTTTTGAGCCCACATACAATGGTTAAAATTTTATATATGTTTTGTTTAATATATTTAAAAAATATTTTATAAATTATTTATAAAATATTTTTTTAATATATTAAACAAATATATATAAACTCTTTAATATTTTTTATTAATGATTTTAATGGTATATTAAAAAAAAATTATATTTAGATAGTTGAATACATTCAAAATATTTCTAATATATTTCTAATTTAAAAAATATATTGTTTAATTTTTTAAATATATTTTTTTTCAAAAATATTTTTTTATTTTTTTAAAAATATTTTTTTATTTTTTTAAAATATATTATACATACAAAATTACATAATCAATAATAGATAATAGATTTTGGTGAATATATCTAGATATGTTAATATGCTTGAAAAACTAATTTTAATTAAAAAACTTACTAACATAATTAAAAGGTAAGTTTTTAATTATAAAAATTTAACATTAGAATTATTTAACATTTGAAATAGAAAATTTAAATATTATATTATAATAGTTTATAATTTACTTATATAGTATTTTGGATAATAGAAACAATTTTGATTGATTTAATATTTTCTAAGTTCATTATTGAATTTAAATCTTATAAATATAATTATATATCTTTAATCAATATTATAATTTAAAATAATAATCAATATTGAACATCTTAGATTTTAGTATAACTTAAATATTAAAAATTTAATGTATAAGTTTATAAAATATAATATATATATTTTAAATATTTAAAGATTATTATATATATGTATATTTAAAGATCCATAGAATTATCTTTTTAACTATGAAATTAATATGATTAATTTCATTTATAATTTTATCTTATCTTATCTTTTTAACAATTTTTTGGTATCCTACATAATTTGTTTTCTATAAGTATCATGTTGTATACTCTTTATATGGAAGGTAGTTTTTTTTTCATGGAGCTTAATAAGTATTAATAATTTTTAGTCATTTTAAATATTTTTATTTTTTAATAAAGATAGGTATATTTAAAATTTTGATGGCTTATGTACAATTATGCATATTCTTTTATTTATTATATTTTTCGCAATATCATATTATTCTTGATTAATCACATTATTTGTTTGTCATTTTTATTTGTTTTGTTGAAAAATATTTTATCTTTACTTTACATCTATGATAATTTCAAAATTATCAAATTTAAAAATTATAAATAAAAACTTATTTTTATTAATCTGATCTTGAAGTAGGTCCTAATCTTTTGTAGATTAATAACTATCTAAATAGCTATTTCTTTCCTTTATTTCTATAAATGTGTCTTATGTCTCTATTGAAATTTATGAGATGTGTATGTAATTCTTAGCACAACACTCTTAGAGATTAGGATTTATTTTCACATTTATCTATTTTCTTATTGTTCCTATTAGTGGCTAATTAAATCTTCATTGAAAACCTACAAAGAGCTTGGGTCCTTCAATCTCAAAGCTTGTCTAATTTCTTGATGAGAATCATTCACATTGATTCCCAATATTGTGCTCCTTGCATGATACATATATAAAATGCACTTGGTAATTTAGTATGTGGTTGAAATATTAGAGTAACAACAAATGGTTCTTTTCATTTTTTGGCACATGATTGGCCATTTTTACTACGTTAAATTTTTATTTTCACTTTTATTTTCATGGTTTTCATGTTGTCAAAATTTCATACATTTCTTAGTCTTTTTAAATAAATAAATGAAGGTTCTATTATTGTCCCCAATCTTGCTAAAAATCATGTATAGAGAGAGTATAATATATAAACTATTAATTATAGAGTATAACAACAAAATGAATTTAAAAACTACTACATACAAACAAGGTTTAGAATAATTCAAAATAGAGATACCATTCTCCTACAAATACTATGTATAGAAACCCTATCTAGCCACACTTTCACCCTCAAAATCAAGAGAATAAATTCTCATACATTGTTTCTATAATGAATTTAGAGAATAAATTATAAGATTTAAATTCAATAATGAATTTAGAAAATATTAAATCAATCAAAATTGTTTCTATTATCCAAAATACTATATAAGTAAATTATAAATATTATAATATAATATTTAAATTTTCTATTTCAAATGTTAAATAATTCTAATGTTAAATTTTTATAATTAAAAACTTACCTTTTTAATGATGTTAGTAAGTTTTTTAATTAAAATTAGTTTTTCAAGCATATTAACATACCTAGATATATTCACTAAAATCTACTATCTATTATTGATTACGTAATTTTGTATGTATAATATATTTTTTTAAAAATAAAAAAATATTTTTGAAAAAATAAAAATATATTTTTGAAAAAAAAAAAAAAAAAAATTTGAAAAAAAATATATATATTTAAAAAATTAAACAATATATTTTTAAATTAAGAAATATATTAGAAATATTTTGAATGTATTCAACTATCAAAATATGATTTTTTTTTTTAAAATAACTAGCATTTTATTTAAATTATTTATATTAAGAAAACTTTAAAATTTGAAGACTTGCCTAAAATCTTATACATTAAAGATTTAAAATTTTATTCTAAAAAAATTAAACTAACATTCAAATTTATATTCATTTTATATTAAAAAAGTTTAAAATTTAAAGATTTTCCAAAACTATTATACATTAAATACTTAAAGTTTCGTTATAAGAATTTGAACATCAAATTAAATTTAAAAATTATAAATAAAAAAATTATATTTCTCAAAATTCCTAATATTAATTTTTATTAAAGATTTCAAAATTTTAATATTTATGACAATTTAATAGAAACAAATCTTTTGAAAATTTAAATATTTTTATATTAAATATTTATATGTATTTTACTTTAAAATAAAAATAATTTTTTTAATTAAATTTTATTAATATTTTAAGATTTTAATAATTAAATATCTAAATTTTTACATGAAGAAATAAAACAAATATAATATATATTTAATAAAAATAAAATAAAAATATAATCTTATTTTTAAAAATAAATGTTAATTTTTTATATTTAAAATGTTTTAAATTATTATGAAACGCCATAGTTAGCTAAAAGATGGCGGGGCTTTCATTTATAGTCTTCTAGCAAGTAGTAATTTAACTACTATTTTTATTAAACGCTGACAGTTTGCACGGAGTCTTCCATGGAGTCTGACAGCAAGAAAATCAAGAAATTGTGGGAGATATATGCTATGCATCCATGCATGAGGTCGGGTGCATTCCTGGGGCTGGATAGCCAGTGCCTAGGTGGGCTCCCCCTACCTCCTTTCTTTTCTCATCCCCGCACTAATTTGCTAGGAGAGCCAGCTAGGAGTTGAGGTGGAGAAAAGGAAGGGGCTATGGGGACATAGGTGGGTGTGACTAGGAGGCTGGTCACGTGATCGAGGTGGCAATTTTCTTCACAGAGCTCGTGGATGTCGTAGGCATCATTCCCTGAAGGTAGTTTCATGCAAATTAAACATGGCACATGTGGAGGGAAGTCATTTGGGTTCCATAGGCTTCTTTGGCCTCGTGGACATCATTAAAAATTTTCATTTCATTCGATTTCATATTGGTTGGTGGCGACTTTAGTGGCGGACATTTGTAGCAGAATTTATTTGTTATGGCGGTGGCGTTCATGGCGAAGCGATCTCTCTCTATCATTCAAGTCTTCGTGGATGGCCTGGCGAAGTTTGGTGCAGACACGCCAATCTCTCTGAAATATTCGGCTAGACAAGCCTCCTTTAGAGAAGTTAAAGACCAACGACTGAAGCAGATTCTCTTAAACAAGGACCCGTTAGTTCTAGTGGCGACCAAAATGATCCTGGAAGCTGGTCATTTGGCTAACAAGGAGTTCAGCAGGGACAATCTACACATCTCCTCCCCATTTTTGGCATCTCTTGTGGACAACGGTGAGTCCAAGGCTGTGGCTAAATTGTTATTGGTTAAGATGTTTCACAAGGATCTAGTGGGAGGGGTAATGAAGTGTTGAGTTTTGTGGTGGAGGGAAGAGGCGTCCCAAGAAAGAGTGACTTTGTAGCTATTTGAGGTTCAGACGAGGCCGTAAAGCTTTTCTCGTTCCTTCTTGACTTGAGTAGTCTGGCGTTGAGCAAACACAGAATGGTGGCGGCGGTGGCCATTGAATTCCTGAAGAAATTCTTTGGCCTAATGGTTGTGGGTGATGTCGAGTGGGTAAAAGTCTTTGAAGATTTGTTGTTGTAAATAATTTCCTGTGAATGCCTTGTATAGTTGTGGTTCTGATATTTTTTAGAGTTTATCTCTATGGTCCAATGGTGTCTTTCACTCACGGAGTTTATAAATTTGATCTCTAATGGCTAGTTTGGGAGTTTTGGGTGACTGGGGATTCGTATGTTTAGTGTCGGGGCCGAACCCTTATGGCATTTTGGGTTGGTAGTTGCTTGGATGGTGGGGTGGTGGTTTCTAGATGGAGGGGTCTCCCTATCTTTGGCTGGTTGGGTCTTGTTTTGACCATCTTCGGGGTGGTTTTTGGTAGTGGTGGTTGGGATGGGTTTGCTGGTAATCAATGGCGGAAGCTTTCCTACGTTTTCAGATGGTTATACCTTTTTTAATTTAATATATAAATCAATCTTGGGAATAAAAAAAAAATAGATCAATTTTTAATCAATTTTTTATTTTAAATTCTATAAAATATTCAATTAATTAGTTGTATTGTTTGTTATTGTTTAAATTATGATGTCAATGGTTTTTATTTTATGATTATAAATAAGGTTTTTATTTTAGGTAATGCATAAACAATAATGTGATCATCTTAGATCTAAAACATAAATCAAAAGCTATAGATATATAATTTTCAAAATTACATCTATATTTGATGTTTAATAAAAATATAAACTAATATAATTTAATTAACCCCAATCTTAAGCCTAACAATAACCCTAAGTGAACACTTATCCTAATTGAACCTTAACTCGTATTTAGCCCAAACCCTAACCTTAACCCTAACCCTAATTGAACCCTAACCCTAATTAAACTCTAGCCCTGATTGAAATCTAACCCTAATTAAACTCTAGCCCTAATTAAACCCCAACCCTAACCTAAACCCTATTTGTTCCTAACCCTAGTATCTCACAAATACAAGATCGAGACCTTGCCAACTCTGGTAAACCTTATTGGATAGTGATAAAAGCTACCTTATCTTTCATTAAGGTAGAATTTTTTGTTATACAACATGCCCCTTGAAAATTGGAGATAGGCACTACAAAAAGAAGGTAAACACTAATGAAAATGGTCAGTGGTATTGTGGAAGATGTGATAAAACTTTCCTTGAATATGATTATAAATATATACTTCAATGCAAAGTGCAAGACCATACTTTATTCACTTGGATTACAACTTTTGAAGAAGTGGCAGAAGAAATTATGGGTGTAACAACAAAAGAATTGAACATTTTGAAGCATGAAAAACAAGATGATGTTAAGTTTTCACACATTATATAAAAGGTCCTTTTCAACAGATACATGTTTAAACTTCAAGTGAAAAAAGAGACCTATAATGATGAACAAAGGATTAAATGCATAGTCATAAAAACAACAAAGTTTGATTATTCATCTGAGAGCAAAGCTTTATTAGACTCAATTGCAAAGCTATAGGTTTCATAACATTCAAATTCTTGAATGTATATAATGTTAACAATGTATTCAAACATTTGAAAAAAAAAATAGTGGATATATCTAAGTTAGTTAATGCCATTTTGTCATGATATACTTCTTTGATGCTGTCAATACTTAATCTAATGATTGATGAACATTTTTGCTTTTAAATTTATTGTTCTTGGTTGATTGTTGTTATAGACAAGTTGGTATGATTTCAAATTTTAATGTGTACCCTTATATATGGGAATTGAGATAAACAATGACACAAACAATAATGAAATCAAATTGATTGCTTTCTAAATTCATATTCATGAAAATGTAAGCATTTTTTCAAGTCAATAGGCATCTTGATAAAGATAACTCTCGGCGTGTTTTACATATATTATTAATTAATATAGGTATGATAGTTAATTAAATTATTAACTATATTTTATTTGTATTATATATTGAATTGTTAAAAAGATGTAAAAATCTTAATACTAAATATATAGGAAAATGGTTAAAATTACATATTTTTTAAAAAATAAAATATAGTGTGTAATTTAAAATACAAATTATAATTCTTATAATATTTATATTATTATTTATTGAATATTTTCATTCGCCTCCCCTCTCCCTCTCTTCCATCTTCCTATCTCCCTTTCTCCCTCCCTCTCTCTATCTCTCCCCATCTCTCCCTGATCTCTTGCTCCCTCCCTATACCCCTATCTATATTCATATCTCAACCTATTTGTCCCTTTATCTTCCCATATATCTCTATATCTATGTATTTCTCTTCCCATTTATCTATCTCTCCCTCTCTCTTTCTCTCTCTCTATCTCCCCCTATTTATATCTCCCTCTCCATCTCTATTTGTCTTTCTCTACTTGTCTCTCTCTCTCTCTCCTATGTCTCCTTGTATCTCTATCTTTCTGTCTCTATATATATATATATATACTCTCTGTATATATATATATATATATCCCCCTATATCTCCATATCTTTCTATATATTTATTTCTCCCTCTATCTCTCTCTATATCTCTATCTATTTTTTCCCTTTTCCTCTCTCATTCTATATTCATTTCTACCTCTATCTATAGGGAGAGATACAAAGGTGAAGCATTGGACCTTCCCAAAGATCCACCAATCTCAACACTACTCCCAACTATTTGAGCATTTAAGTACATATTGTATGCTAGATTAGGAGGCATGTGTTAGAGCTCATATTTGTTGATGCAAAATAGGTCCAAAGTCACAAATTTGATGTAGAGTTAGTTATAGTTTTGTACAAAATTTCAAGTGCCACATAGAGCAAAGATATTCCAGTTTTTTATATCATCATGTCATCAAATTTGGCACTTCATCAAGATTTGTATCTTCATCAACATTAACAAAAGCAAAGGTGTGTACTTGAATCCCTTGCATTTAAATTTTTCTATATATATAAATATTTTAATATTTTAACTCAAATCCATAATATATATATTAGTGTGTATTTATTTATTGCAATAAAGAATTAACCTAAGTAACACATTAAGAATTCTAAGGCCATATATTATGGTAGCTTACAATGCAAAAGAAGGAAGGAAATCTATTATCAATTTTAATCTACAATTTAATACCATATGAAAAATCACATGTTATATTATTTATAATTAATTCTTGACATATTAATTTTATAAAATACACTTACCATTCAATAAACTTCTCCCAAGAAAGAAGCCCTAAGTGAACATTAATTGAACCCTAATTGTAGATTCATAACTCTAATCATAACCCTAATTGAACCCTAATTGTAGATTCATAACTATAATCATAACCCTAAGGGAACACATTGAATAGTAGTCCTAATTGTACCATAACCCTAACTTTGAACTATAGTTGAACTCTAATCCTAACCCTAACACTAATTCTTATCCTAATTGAACCTTAACCCCAACCCTAACCTTAACCTTGACCCTATTTGAACTCTTATTGAATTCATAACCTTAATTAAACCCCAACCTCATCCTCAATCCTAACCCAAATTGAACATTAATTGAACCCTAAACCTAACCCTAAGTGAACACTAATCCTAATTGAACTCTAACTTTTTAGTTGAAAATATTAAAGTGCCTTATATTTTCCCATTCATCGTCATTTATCATTCAATTCCTAATAGAACTCCAAAAATTTATACTTTTATAATGTTTTAATACACACCTAATATTAAGGGTTTAGAGTTTAAGGGTTTAGGGTTTAGGGTTAAGGGGAGAGAGATAGAGGGAGTGAGTGAGTGACCCATTTACATATTATTATTTTATTCTTCATCAGTTAAATATTTAGTTACCCATTTACCGTTAGCAGAAATGACCCAAGAATTTAATAGAATGGACTAATCATATAATACCTTGCATTATGGAGCTCAATTCTCTGATATATTACTACTTATCAAATCCTTTGTAAATAATTGTAAAATTATTACTCCATTTAAGCATTTAATTGATTTTGTTGAATCAAAGCAAAAACATAGACACACAATTGAACAAATTCTCAAAAGAAGAATGACAACATCATTAACATTTCATTCAAAATTCACTCAAATCCACATAAGGAGAGAAAATATATTAGAATTATATGTTTATTCATGCTTATAAGTCATATCTACATACAATTTAAGATAATTTGCATATATTCATCCAAAACTCAAAACAGGCTATCTATTCTATTTCGTCTACTTGGGGTTTTAACAGCCAATGGCACCACAGATATCACTTCCACATCAGAGGACATATATCTTTCTATGCATATATTCAACTCAAAACCTAGCAAGAGCTTTCATCAGTTCTGTCCCTACAAATGAGCCTTGAATTCCCTTGTATATGACAAGGGAACAACAAGCTTCTGGCTCAAATGTAATTTCACCACAAATTTTCATTCAAACAAAATCTCCATTGCATTTGACTTTCATTTCGAAACTTCCCACACGTTGAATCTGCAAAACATAGTGGTGCACAAACTAGGGAAAGCTAAAAGAAAAGGGAACACAAATTGTCATCAAAATCCCCTTGTCGCTATCCACGCAAAAAAACTAGGCAACCAAATTGCCACGAAGGCACCACAACAACTTCTTATTTACCCGCCACCCTACCCTTACCAACAATCAGACCCCTGTATACATGCCCGCTTCTAGTTGTTGCCCAATACGGTAGACCCTCAACCTCCTCTTCTTTCTTGTCCTTGCCCAATACGGTCCTAGTCCGTTCGCTTGGGTTTTTAACAGCCAATGGCACCATAGATATCACTTCCTCATTAGAGGGCAGACTATGATTGAAGTGAGATAAATACAGAAAGTAGTCTGAGTCGGTCTCAGTTACATCATCAGAAGTGTTGCTCGTAAGGTCAATTGGCGAGTGTTGGCATCCAGAGGAGCCATGCCCATACCTTATTTTCCTATCGACACTAGTAATAGAGCACACAGACTGCTTGCCTTTGTCATCTACTAGCTGAGCAACAACATCCTAGAATTGTAACCTTCTACTGCATCTAGTGGGCACAAGCTTGGGCTTGTCAACCAAAGCACCTTCCCGAATAGTAGGACCGAGCTTTTGTGAGCTCAAACGAACAAACCTCCTTACTGACTTACTCATTTTCTCTTCTCAGACAAGCACTCAAACTTGATTAGACTCAGCCCACAAAGTGCTCTAACTGCTACAAGAATGACATTATTAGCAGTTAATTCCTCTTGTATTTATTATGCGAGGTAATGGCAACCTTCATCAATGCTTAGTAAAAATGCATGTGCAAACATGGAAATTTGGCGGTGTATGTACTGTCACCATTTAACTAGAGTTGCATGAGAATCCAAAGATCACCCTTCATGATTTCCAACAACAACATCTTCACACAGATTGAGATCGACATGACTACACAAGCAAGGAATAATTCATTAATGGTTCACTAGTTGTACAATAAAATGACCACCATATGTCATTTTCCAACTTTGAATACTGCCTACTGATCTCCTGAAGAGTTGGAAGATCAAACGGTTTATCTCGGGCTAACTCGGGTTGGCATCCAACAAAGCATTGTTCACCTTCCTCATGACCAATAACATTAATCCATCTCAGAAACCAACTACCATGTCGGTAGGTCCTATGCACTTTGCAAACTAAACGGCTGGAGCTACGCATTGTAATACCCCCATATTTTTGATACTATTTGCTACTATTGGTTTCTCTTGTGTGTTAGCATGATACTGAATTGTGTTGGCGATTCATTCACCGACTTAGTGTGTGCGAATGCGTAGTTTAGTTGTTTGCTTCTTGTGACATTATTAGTATGATTTATGATACTCTGTGCGTTGATTGGATTATTGTTTATTCAAATAGTTTTTCATTAATGTTTTATATGTCAATGTGATGATTCTATAGTGATCATGTTATTTGAATTTAGTATTATTTTATAATGCAATGGTTTAATAATTAGTTACGATGCGGTAGTTAAGTATCATGTTATCTTATGATCAATTTGGTTAGAAATGTTAGTTTGTCATTGATATTATAATTGTTAGAATAGATTAGGTGAGAAGATAGTGTAGCATCACTCGTTCACGAGTGCCTTGCTACACTGTAATTCCTTCTCATGATAGGATGTTTGATTATATATATATACATGTGCTACTTGACGTTTATTTGGATGCAGGATTGCATGAATAAGTCTCAATTCCACCTGCTTCGGCAGGACAGGGCGAGCAATAAATTAACCCAATGGGTAAAATGTTGAAAAAGGGAGTAGATTTGGAAGTGTCCCCGTCCCAAGTCCGTTGTTTGTTGTGAGTCATGTCATGACTGAAGTTTTGTCCTTGTCATTGTGTAGTTAATTGTTGATTTTTTATTTAATTTATGGTTAGTGTTTAATTAATTAATCTTATTTGATAAGATAATTAATTAAAGTTGTTTTGTTGGTTTGATGTAATTGTGAGTTAGTAAATGGTTAAATTTAAATATATTGTAATTAAAAAGTGATTTAATTAATTAAAAGTAAAAATAATTATAATTAAATGAATATTGTTGAAGATAATTAAATATTATCTTTTTATTAATAATAAATTAGAAAAATCATGTGGAGATAATATCTTGATTAAATAAATTATTTTAATTAAAATTGTAGACAAGTGTGCTTTTAAAAAGCTGGAAAAGGACCAATAAGAGGGAGGCTTTTTGAGAAAAGAAAGCAGAAGAGCTTTATTGAATTTTATTTTGTTTTATTATTTTTATGAGGAGATCATACACAAAGAAGTTTGCTCTGTTGTTTTGGATCTGGAAAAGAAAAGAAAATAGCTTTGTTTTTGGTGCTTCTGGAAAAATAATTGTTTTGGAAGAAAGTAGATTCGAAGAGTGAGCTACAAGAGGAAATCGAAATGAGAGGAGGCTACAGAAGGGATTCTTCAACAAACGTAGGACTCTAGATAGATTCGAAGGGAGAGCTGCAGGCAGGAAATCAAGAATAAGCTACAGAAGGGATTCTACATCGAACGAAGGACTCCAAGTTTTATTCTTTTAATTTGTTAGTATTTTATTGATTTACAAACAATGTTTGGATTGATGTGTTTTCGAAAACCCATTCCTCTATTTCTTTTGAAAGTGGTTTTGTGATTGAACTCTCGAATCTTCTGTAGAAAAAACTATAGTAGAACCTTTTCAAAATTCTTCAATATAATTTAGTAGTGAAAATGATAGTTTTGAAATAAAGATCATTTCTGATTGAATGTCGAATTTGCATTATAGTTCTATGTTGAGTATATGGAAAAATCTATTGTTAGTTTGTTGTTCTGAATTTTCTGGTTATATATATATATATATATATATTCTTCAAAATTAAATATACAGATATATGTAATTTTTTTCTGTTTAGGTTATTTAAATGTATATAAAATACATATATACATATCTTTTTTTTTTTTTTTAAATCTCAGTTTGTGCAAATTCTGGTTATTCTAATTCTTTTTAAAATTCTTGAATTTCGTAATTATTTTATGATAAATTTAAATCTATGGAAAACAATTATTAAAAATTATTATATTATAAAGAAATTTATATAAATGAAATTTAAAAAAATTATAAAATTTTATTAGGTGGGGGTCGGCGGGGCCATTACCCTCCCACAACCATTCAGTTGACTATCTGTGATCACCATGACATAGCGACCCGAGAGGTACATTGGAGTGTAGCCCTGGGGTGGGAATTTGCCGTATCCATGATCGGCTCCCTTGGGATAGAACCTCCCTTGGGATGCGTAGTAGGTGCGTAGTACCTCCACTGTGTGGTTGTAAGGATTTTTAAATTTCATTTTTTTTTATAAATTTATGTGCGATTTGTATTATTTTATATTTATATTTATATATATATATATATATTAATATATATATTTAATATATAAATATAAATATATATATATAAATTAGTAAAGTTATTTAATGAGTTTTGTTTTAATGTTTGATTTTGATATATATAAATATTGGATGGTCATTTATATCATGGTTATAAAATAAATTTACTATTTCACAAGTTATTATTTTATAGTTTAATTGAAGAAATCAGGAATATGCTATGTGATTATTAATAAATTGATTAGTTAAAAAATTAAAAGATATGATGTTATAGTGTTATTGTGTGAATTAGGAATATCTTGTGTGTTTTAGAATTTAATTAATCTTTCTCGAATTATTGATTGATGAAGTTGGTAAAATTTATGGTGTTTGTAGTTTGTTTGGCGTCGATCTATGATTTATGCACGTTTGAGATTGTTCGTTTAAGTTTAATTTGATTTTTCCTTGATTGGGGTTTAGGTCATGTGGAAAACCCTAGAGTTAACTTTTCTAGTTATAGGAACCTTAGTTGTGTTTAAGACTTCCAGAGGTTGGGATATGGTGAGGTTAATGTACCCTTGGATGGTACCGTATTGTGAATGTTATACACGTGATTGTGGGCGAGAAGGTTAAGTCTTGTGTTTGATCCCTTGTTGGTTTAGTTTTTTCTTGTTGATTCAATCATGTTGTGTTGGATATTTTGTGTTGAGTGTCTAGAGAGAGTGGCTCTAGTGGGGGCCGGCGCACAAAGGGGCTGTTAGGGTAACCCACCTAGAGTTGTATTAATCAGTGATAATTTAAGTAATAAACCATGGGTGGGGATTAAACATTAACAAGATAATTGTGAAGCCTCGTCCGCTTGTTAGTGCTATCACAGACTAAAGGGGACCGAGAAGGTCGTGGTTGGCAAGGTTGTTGCCTTGTCTTCACAAAAGGTTAACGACGCCGCATGAGTAACCCTATGGAGTGGCACCTTGAGATAGGATGTCAGGAGAACCATAGACGGAGGTGGCACCTTAACTTGGTTTTCTGGAGAATCCATGTAGAGATGGAGGCGGCACCTTGTGGTAGGTTGTCAGGATAATCCATGTGAAACCATGCGATGACACTCTCGTCTAACATTTTGTTTGTGTTATTTTACTAAAGTCCTCTGGAAGTGATTTATTGATTGGTCCTTGGTTATTGTTGGAAATAGTCTTTGATATTATGTCTTGAGTTTCATTGATGTTGTGATTGTGACTTGTTGTTATATTCAGAAGTGGTTGTTGTTGTGCCTTTGGATTTCTTTTTGTTTAGTTTTCTATGTGGTCATTGTTGTTAAGTTGTCTATCTAGAGTTAGTATTGTGTTATTTTTAGATGTGCTTGGTCAGGGATCCTTCCTTGTCTACTCCCAACACGGGGGTGGTTGGGTGGAACGTGCTTCGCACCCCGTTGGGTTCCCTTTCTGTTGCAGATGTATCTTTTATTACAGGGTTTTGGAGGATGTTGATGATCCAGTAATTCTTTGTACCAGATGTATGTTATACTTCATATGTAATGTATTCATTGATGTATTGTCTCCCACGTGTGTTGGGATGACCATGTTGTAAATTGTATATGTGGTTATTGAGATGTATGTTCAGACAATTGTATTTTACTATCATTTGGATGTAATGTATATTCAGGCTATGTTATTATTCTAGAACGATCACTTGTTATAGTTGGTTATATTGAGTTGTATCTATCGAAATATGTAACACTTTATATCTTTATAATTACATGTATTGTCATATGTGCATATGGTATTAATATGGTTACTGTTAATGGATATTTTAAATGGTGTTATGAGAATGAATGGATTTATATAATTGTTTAATTATTGTTTAATCTTTTGTCTTGGTTATGGGTTAGAATAGTAATGCCACCTCGTGTACCCCAATGGAATTAGTCGTGTAACTTAATACATGGTTATATTGGAATACTTAGATACAATCTTATGTTCTAAAAAAAAAAATTGTTTCGTTGTTATTAGTTCCTTTGGGGTTCGCACAGTGGGGTGTTACACACATCACAATCTCATTGACCTCGCGGCTTTTAACCAACCTTCATCTTCCTCCTACAAGCTAGCAGGGAACAATAGAGATTTACATTAGCTTTTGATCTTGGTTGTCGATCTAAAACCATGGGTTATGAGCTAAATAGTGGAGATTGGGCCCCACATTCCATACAAGACACACATCTGCCTTTTGTGGACCTCGCGCCAAATAATAGGGTGACACCTTAGGTCTGCGAGTTGGTAGGGTATGATCGAGATCTTCTCCCATATCTTTGAATCTGGAAAACCTACACATTGCATGGTTAGTATTTAATGAAAGGCTTTTGCTAAGCTATCAGTGACATGACCATTGGAGTTAATGGCTTAGGCTTACATCATCGGATTAAAATTAAAACCAAACTTTGATTTTAATACTTTATGCCACTTGTTTCTTAAGCCTTATTTTGTTGAAGAGAATTCCTGGAGGCTTTTTTATTTATGCATTGTATATGAATCCAGACTGCCTTTTAATATCATTATGGTTTTTTCATTTGCAAGAAACACTGAATTGAAGCCTTGACCAACCTAATTGTTCCTTATTATAGCCCTAACTCTAACACTAATTGTGAGCTTGTCGTAACCCTAGGTATTTGTTGAAACCTAACCCTAATTGTATCAGAAACCCTAGACAGAACCCTTGCCTTAATTGAACCCTAACTCCAAAATAGCCAATAAGCCAGCCTTAACCTACCTTAATGAAGCCCTTGTTTGATATTATCCTAAATTTCCCTAACTAAAATGAAAACTTAGTGAAGTTAATAGCCTAAACCTTGGAAACTCAACCATAATCCTATTATTTGAATTTTGACCCTAATCATAACCATAATTCCTTACTAACCTTAATCGAACCCTAACCCTAAACATGGGTTCAATTAAGTTTAAGGTTCAAATAGGGTTAGAATTTAATTAAAATTATCATGGGATTCAATTAGGATTGGGGTTGGGTTGGGGGTAAGGTTCTATGATAGAGCTTGGGGTTAGTGTTAGGGTTCAATTGGGGCAAGGGTTAGTATTAGGGTTAGGGTTATGGTTCAATTAGGGTTTCATTAATGTTAGTTTTATAATCATAGTTATGTTTAGGGTTGGATATAAAATTAGAGTTAGGTTTGAAGTTAATTAGTGTTAGTTTTAGGGTTGGGGTTATGGTTAGACTTATAATTAATGTTAGTATTGGGATTAGATTCTATCACTTTAATAAAAATAATCTTCTATAAATTCATTCAATTTTTTTTTGAAATTATATAATTTAAAATATTTTTAAATTTACCTATGTTGATATATGAGAGATATAACAAATCTAAACTCTATTATATGTTGTTAAAAATTTTAAGTTGCTTATAAATAATTTTATGTGTTTTTTATAATTAACTTGATATTGTGTATAAAAGGTTTAAGTTATGAATGTTATAATATAAATAAATAAATTTGTTTTCAATGTTTATTTGTTAGTTTGATATGAGAATAATGTTGCATAGTGATGATTAAATTTTTCTTGATTGGTTAAGTGATATTGTGAAATTATTCTATGTTAATTTAATGTTATGAATGCTATTTAATATAAAGAAAAATATTTCTAATATATTTTTAATGCATCTTTATATTTTATAAACAAACATCTAAAATAAAAATGTGAATGTAAAAAAAATACAACTTAATGAGTGAACATACATTTAAAGTTAAAAGTGAAATTATAAAACAAAATGTAAATTTATTTTATTTTTATTCTATAAATATAATTTTTTATTTTTCTTCTATTAAGAATTATCTTTTAATATTATAAATGTTAGTCTACTAATCTCTAATAAAATTTATAACTATTAAAAATGATTACACACAATAAATTATAAATTCTCAAATCAAATTGAATTATACATATAAAAAAAATCATAATAAAATATTTTGAACTAATAGTTTAGTAAAAAAAAAATTAATTTTTATTTTTGAACTTTTTAAATTTTATAACTATGATATGGATGATAATAAAAATAAATGAATGATGTTCATTAAAAAATTATAAACTCTCATTAATAAATTATAATTGAATTATATTTTAGAATAAAAGACTTTGAACTAATATTTTATTCATAAAATTGTTTTATTTTTATTTTTCAAATATTAAATTTTATAATTATAATATAGATACAAAATAAATTAAAAAAAATCATTAACAAAGTAAATCAATATTTCATTTCAATGTAAAGCAATGAGAAATCTTTAAAAGATTATTATAATCAATGGTTGAGGTGACTATAAACTCAATCGAATAAATATGATATAGGGAATGAAAGTAAGAATTACTCAGTGAAAATTATCTATATGATATGCCAATTTAATGGAGGTTAATGGAAGTAATGGAAGCGCCAAAATCGCTTATATCAGGTGAAAATTGTGTACCAATTAGATTGAAGAGAATTGATTTTTGAAATATATTTTGTTATATAATTTGCATCTATACATTGATAATAAATTGAACAATTCAAATAAAAAAATTACTCAAGTTCTCATTGGTTAAAATAAGAGTTATTAATAACTAGTTAAATTCTGGTGGTGCATATAGTTCCCTGGCAGGAACTAAAAAACAACTTATGTTGTTGTTTGTCGTCCACCTAGTAATTCCCACTTCTCCTTTTAATGAATGTTTTATTTTGTAAGGGTTGATTTAGTGCTTCCATTGATCTATTTCCTACAGATATCAACGGTGCCCGCCATCCCGTGATTGGGAATTGAAGGATCGCAAAATCATGGGCGGGCGCCACGTGTCCTATCTAGGGGATCAAATTTACGCTATCGCTGACCAACTGCCATTTGATCTAAGTCATTCCCCGCCATCCCATGATGGTGCTTGGGTTGATTGTGAAATCATGGGCGGGCGCCACATGTCTCATCCGATGAAGCCTAAAGAGTAAAGGAAACACTAGCCGACTTTAAATGTATTAAGGGGCAGATTACTAAAGTGTTCTTGAGACACACATGTTCTAAATCAACAAATATGTTATAATCTAGCTAAAAAAGTTGCTCAAAGGTTAACGACATGGTTGGCGACTGTGTTAAAGGAATGAGATCATTGATGCTTAGGATCAAAGGTTGCCCACCATCGTGTGATCAGAAGTTTTAGGATTGTGATATAGCAGGAAACTGCCACGTGGAATTCCTTCATAGTGTATGGTAAGGTGGGCCCCTTATCGTCGTGTTGGCAATTGTGTCATATTTTTTTGAAGGTGGCCGTTGATGATTTGATCAAGCTGAAGAATCGATGGCTCAAATTTAAATCTGCATCAAATATGGTTGGAGTCATTCATGCAACGTGATATTGAGCTTTAATGGCAGATGAGACACTTGCTAGCATAATTTGATTTACAATAAAATCAATTTTCCTACTTGGTCTGTATCATAAAGCATTCAACTATTTCACGTAGCAGTTTCAAAGCCGAAGGTAGAATTGAGAGTTTCTGCAGCTAGAATTTGGGAGTTCTGCAAACAAAGCTGTGAGTTTATTTTCTGTGCCTCCTTATCATTTTGCATTTGAATTTGGGAAAGGATTAGTTGGATGTGCTGTGAGCTTGTTGATGAATGTGTTAGGGCTATAGATTAATTATAGTTGTGAGAAATTGCAGTATTTTTTCCTATAATTTTCTATCTCTGGTTAGTCCTAGCTATTTGAATTATAATGTTGTAAAGAAGCCCTAGTTTGTCCGAGATGGCACTGCCCAAGCAACATTCTCGCCAGACTGAATATTTGAAACAAAACTTGTATGATGATTTCCTAGATCAATTTCCCTTGTTAATGAATGATAGGAGGAAGGGATTGGTCCTAATGCGAGGGAAAATCCTGGGGGAAGGGTTAGTGTATAATTTCTCCAACATTTCCGATGCTAGGGTTCCCCTCACTGGCTTGGAATTGTTCAGATTGTGGTACGAACAGAGGAATTTACCTCACCCTTTTTCAAATGGATGGATGTATGATATGGGGAAGCTGGTGGTACCAAATGTATTCCCTAATGTAGACCTCCTTAGGACAGTGGCTGCAAGATATGACCATGTTACATGGATAATCAGGGACAATGATGGAAATGTTCTATTGAGCATTAACAGAGAGGAGGTCCAACATATTTTTGACTTGAGTGAACTGAGTGAAGACTTGGTTCCTATCAACCTTAAGGAAATGAAGCAGGAGTATGCAAAGCTGAAATCTTTTTTTAGAGCAAGGTTGCTTCCACCTCATCTGGCTAAGGCAAGAGGTTCAAAATTTCATTTTAGCCCCAGTGACCAGGAACCTTTCAAATTAAATTGTTTTGCAAACCATTTCCTAGCCACTTTCTATTCTTTTTGTCAAATTTTGGGTTTTAGTCTTGGTACGGTAATGCCCATTGCTTATATGTTCATGGGGGTGCAAATACAACACCCTAACTTCTTTGTGACCTATGACTTCGCTTCTTTCTTGGCTGAGAGGATGCATGAAGGGCTGTCAAAGCTGCAAAAAAATGATACTGACACTCAATTATTTTGGTATTCTATGCTAATGCATATGTTTTTGTTTAAGAATGCTGATTTTTTTCTCTAAGAGGATGAAATTAAGGCAATCAATTGATGGAGAAAGATTGCTAGTACAGATATGGGAGATGCATATTTATCTTGTAATAAGGAAAGCACTAGTTATGTGCAATTTGATAATTGTTTTTCTTCCAAATTAAGGGCTAGATTAATGGTGAATATACCTAGGATCCCTGAGGAATTACATGATTTCCTTAGGCCAAAGGAGAGGAAGCCAAAATTGAAGTTTTACCATAACCAAGGTGACATTATCCCATACCAGTCCAACATTGTGTCTTGAGAGTACATATGGCCCTCATATGCGCGCCATACAATGTGCAACCAAGAGTGGGATTTGCAGAAGTTATGTGGTAGATAGGTTGTATTCATGAGGAAAACCTCACTAGAAGGGGTAAGGGAACATTTTTCCCAGATTATACAGTGGTGTCTGATTTTGTATTTTCAAAGGGAGGCTAGACGCATTTTGATAATTTCTTTAATGATTACAATTTGAGGTGTGGACCAAAGCGGCAGCATGATCCCGAGGGTTTCTTTGTTCTTTTCAGACAAAGAATAAAAGCTGGAAAATTTGTGCATGAGTTCAATTTCCCTGAAGACTTGATTAGAAATGAATTTGATTTGAATAGACAGGAGTTGAACAAAGAGAAATGGATAGCTTATGGTAAGCTACTAGATGTTGTGCAAAAAATAGATCCGAAATATGATCCACTATTGGAGTTCAGTCCCCACCATAAGAAAATTGATTTTCTGATGGGAAACTTCAAGGAAATTATGGGCACATTGAGGACAAAAAACATAAATTTAGAATTGAGTCTGGGTGTACAAGAGAAAGGTGCCAGACCAATTGAAAAAAGGCCAACATACCAGCCTACAGAAAGGTGGCCCATTTACAGGAGGAAAAAGGATAGTAGCAGTGATGAAGAAGAAGTGGAAAGAAAAGGAAAACAGATTATGAAAGTGCCTCCACAACCAAGTCCAAAATTCAAAGTTCCTAGGGAAATCAAAATTATTGATTTAGAATCATCACCGGAAGACAATCCCTCATCACCACCATCTGAGCCAAGCCCTAAGAGGCAAAGAGTTGATCAACCATAGGAGGATCTGATGGATGAGATTATTGTTACTAATCAAGAAGTGGAAGTTGGTATGCCTTCCCCTCCTAGGCCAGCTGAATTAGTTTTATTTGATTTAGATATGAAAGGTAAAAGTGTACAAGATGCAAGAATGGAGGCATGCAAGGAGTTTCTAGATGACAATACATTTGTAAAAACTCTTGTATTCTTGCAATTAGTACGGAGGATGAATTCCGAAGAGTATCAAGATAAATGTAGGCAGAGAAGAGAACTAAGGCCTGATAGGTCAGACCAGGAGAATGATGAGGACGTAAAAGTTGAATTAATGGAAGAATTCAAAAACATCACTCTTGAAGAAGGAAGAAAACTGGTGAGTCAGGTTGGTGTATTAATTCTGCCTGAATGGGACATTGCAGATGCAGTAGCCTTTAATGCTATTATGAAGTCTAAGTAATCTCTTTCAAGACTCTGAAGAAGAGGTCAAGGCAGCATTGCAAAACTCTGCTTTCAGTGAGGAATATGAAACTCTGGAAATTTTGGCATTGGCCCCACAAGGGAGAAAACCAGATGTTTCTGATATTATTCCAAATTTCAAGGGAGGATTGATAATAAAGAGAGCTTCAGAGACCTCAACCACTGAGGCCACTAATTTGACTATGAATGTCACCAAATTGGCCCAAAAGATTGTTGATAGGGAGGAAGCTGAAAGGAAGAGCTTAATGGAAAAATATAACCTTTTGATTAAGGAGTACAGCAAGATGCAGCAGAAAAATGTTGAGTTGCAAACTAAAGTGGAGAGGTTTAGGTATATGCATATTGGGGAGACATCAAGTGCTCCAGGAACCAGTACATTACCTTCCACAATAGGGTCAGTGCCTCCTGCTTCTCCAATTGTTTCCACACTAGGATCTCCCAGTCAGAATCATGTCCTCACCCTTTCTTTAGAGGAAGTTGAAGAAGAAACAGAGTGCTCTATCGATCCTACAAAGAAGCAACTCTTGCAAAAAATTGATGAATTACAGGCATCATTAAACAAAAGTAAGGAGGGATCTCTCTTAAAGAAAAAGAAAATTGTTACTACTATTTTGAGGCATTTAAATGAAAAGGTTGATAGAAAATTGCTATCTATACATTCTTTATATTCTTTGATGTTAGTAGCAATAAAGAATATTGATAGGGATCATGAAGTAGCGATACCAATAAATAAAAATTGGATCCCTAGGGCCAGTGATCTGGATATCATGTATAAGGCCTCAAGGTTTGATATAAATAATAGGTCCCAATCATTAAAGCCTACTCATGTGTTAGTAAAATCATTGCAAGGTTTTCAGACCTTACAAGATTACTTGAGTAGGAAGATTAGGGAGCTGGTGAAGAATTTCAATGATTGGGGTAACACATTGTTACCTGATATAATTGATGACCAAGGGAAAATCAGGTCATTTCAACAATGGCAAGCTCAAGCAAGAGGCCATCAATGATCAAATCAATTCAATTTGTGATGATTCAGACTATGATTTGTTGGTGAGCTGTATGGACAAAATCATTAGTACCAGCTCATTTTTTGAATCTTTTGAAAGGGATGCAAATCAGGTAGCAGTAAAATACACACCTTATAATACCAAGGTGGATGAGGTAATTAATTTTGACTGGCCGACTGATGATGAGTACCAGAATTGGGTAACTAAATATTTGACTAAGGAGGAGTAAAAGGAGTGAACTACTAACAGGTGGCAGATCATATGTTGCGGTTGCAACGGTTCCAGTTTTGTGTTGACGGCTTTCTCGGTGCGGTTTTCTTGTGGTTTTTTGCATCAATATTCCTCAGCTGATATGATGAACAAGAATATTGTTCAAGGTGGTGGTTGTTGTAACAAATTTTGGAATATCACTAGGTGCTCCAATTGACTGGTGACAGGTGTATTTTCTGGCCTGATACTTGTTTGCTCCTTCATTTTCTATAAGAAGGATTTTAAGGCCAGAAATACGGGTTAGCAAGTTAGATAATTTTTGTCGAGTCTAGGTGAAGTTGTAGAGCGAATTGTAAAGTCTGGTGGTTTTAGAGAAATGCAATTTAGGTTTTGAGTGGTTCTGTAACAGGTTTTGAGTTCATAGAGATTTAATGTTGTATAACAGTACTAGCATTTGAGTTGAAATGAAAATTCAAGCTCATGTCTCTCCATTATACATGCATATCTGAACTTTGAATGAAATAACTAAGGGTTGTTTTATCCACCTCTCTGTTGTGGTGTGTATGATTCTATTTTAGCATTAATTCAAGGAATTAATAAAAATGATTGAATGGGATTATAGGCGGATATGTGTTGTATAAGGATTTGGTAAGTAGTCCTGGGTTAGAATGCATACTGATGAAATTGTAATGCAATATTGTCATCGATCTTATATGTGATGTATTAATTTTTTTATAAACCTCTAGATGCTTATGAATTTGACTCTTGCAATGGATATATGGCACTAATCTAAGTTGTAATTATTAGTGTAGTTCAGTATTTGTTTGTCTTTTCCCTGAGTTTGCTACAAATTCCAAATCATTGACTATCTTATACAATGGATTGTGTTTAGTTATCTAATGCTCTAGATAGTTGATATTGTCTATGAACAACCAATTCTAGTTGATATTATCTTATCATGTTGAGCTATTAAGTGAGATCATCTGATATTGTTAATGTTGTTTATAATAATGGTGTAGAGTTTGTAAACACATTACGGGATCACCCTCCTGGGTCTTGCAGAGCCCGAAGTGTAGGAGGCTTTTAAAGTCCTCGTCAGTTGGTCCAGGTCCTTCGAGCTGCTTTCAATTGGAATTGGAAATTCCATAGGTAGATTAGAAGACAAACCTGGTTACATTGTAAAAAGAAACAACATACACGTTAACCACTGAACAACCACCTCTACAACTGACTTTTTAATCTTTTATGATCACATGAAACATAAAACACACTAATTTAAAGATTGTTAACATTACTATTGAAATGTTTTAATTTTTTGACCTTTCAAACATTAAAAAGTACATCATTAAATTAATTATGTAATGACATAAAAATTAAAACATCATGAATTAATTATGTAACCACATAAGCTATAATTTTATCAAAAAATTAAATATCAAATTTCAGGATAATATAATCGATAACTTCTTATAAGCATTTTAATGTGATTGATCTTCTTCTTCATCCAACTTTGTCTGTATCATCCGATCTAGATTAAACATTGTAAGGATTGGTCATATCATCATCATCATCATTGATATCAGTTTCGATAATGTCATCATCCACATGGATATCATCTTCATGAACATTAACTCCTACATCATCATGATCTAGTTCCTCCTCTTCGACATCTTCATCAAGGACATCATCAACTAACTGTTGATCCTGATCATCATCTACATCATCTTCTAGTTCTTTGGTATCTTCTTCTTCCACCACATTATACTTTATTGGCCTTCCTCTTGGATCATGTCTAACAACAAATGACCAACCCGGTTTACCTAGAACCTCTGAGTAAAATACCTACTCACATTGGCTTGGAAGAACATAGGACTCATTTCCAGCTCGCTCGATCAACCTTGTATTAACCATGGTAAATCCATTATCATGTTCAATAATACCGTGATCATTTTCATTCAATCGTGAGTCTCCAGAATTCATAGACAGCCTAGAACATAATTAATCGAAAAGACTTAAAGTCACACTCAAGTATATATATCATCCCAAAACTTCATGGTACTAACCTTCGAGACTCTCTAGGATGTATGTCATTTCTTGTGATTTGTTCATTAGTCACATGAAATAATCGCAGTTTATACCGTAATCATAAAGTTTTCCATGTCATCCAACATTTTGATTCAAAATTTATTTGACCATTGTACCACATATCCTTGTGGTGTTTCACCTGCAATATGTCAAACATGTAAAAATTATTGCAATATCGTCAGTTTATAAACATATTTATTCTTGGTTGAATGTATACAAAGAAAACAATCTCAACATATATATACATCAATATAATTGAAAATAATTAAATAATATGGGTGATTAATATATTTATATGTACCTATTTATCTCTTAAACCATATGCTAAATCAATTTCCCTTTGTGTAACATTGGAATCTCCATTACAATCAGCTTCTTTAACCAATAAAGCCACACCTTCCCATGTTAATGTATGACCAGATTGTTGACATCGTTCAATCCATACTGTCATCCAATCAAGACTGTTGGTGACATACAAATGTAGTGCATTCCACTCTCGACCAATTGTACCAAAATAAATTAAAATTCACAAACGACGTATAATTAGTTAAATACCATAGTATATGACTTTAATTTATAATTGATGTATATTGAAGATTAAAAATTAAATAAGTACAATATACATAAAACCATATGTAAAATGTATTCCAATTAATCTCCATGACCATCTTATAATTACCTCTCACTTTCCTCAATCTACCTTTCCCCAACAAGTACTCCCCAATTTGTTAATGGAGTTGGGATCCCAAATGCGATCTACATGGATCTTTGTTGCAAACTTAGGAAGATATTCACTAATGTACACCATGGTCCGGTACATACTATATATCCCTCTCCCCACCATAGAACAATCAGATGTGCTCTTTGTCTAACCAAAGCCTTCTAAAAAATTTCAAGTGCCTTCCTCAACCATTCACATTGATCTTGTGTACAGTCCACACAATTCAATCTCTTCCAACTTGGTGTATGAGGTAGTGTTCTTGTGCATTGAAAAATGTTGAAGGTAGACACTTTTGCATTTCACACATTAGATGGGGAATTTTTCTCTTCCAATAATTTATATCTTCTTTATGGATTTCTTTAGATGACAACCATCTACAAGTGATTCAAGGCGCAAATATATTAACGAGATTTAACACAAATATACAGTATATTACATAACAAGTAAAACAAATGGAAATTATAAGATGTATACAGTGAATTGAACAAATCTCGCTACTTAACTCATGTATTTTCCAAGATCATATATAACTTGCTTGACATTGTTGTCAAAGTTGTTTGGGAGAGATAGAGGTAGAACATACTGCAACAATTATAAAATGATCTTTTTATTATTTTTCCAAAAGTAGTAAACACAATACATTGAAAAGTACAGGCATTATACAAGTGTATATAATATACCAGAATAATTACCATAATGAAGGTATGCCAATCATGCGTTTTCATCCCTGACCCAAATTCACCTTTCTTTATTATTATATTTTTTATGTTCGCAACAAGTCTTGTGGGAAATTGAATTTTTTGTATGACTTTTGTATGACTTCTTTTATAGCATTGCTTTGATGCTCTATTAATAACCAAGGAAGGGCACTTATATTAATTTGGTCTCCATCACTATTCAATTGAATGACATTTTTCATTGCATGATTGGCTTCTGAATGTCACTACAAATTTTGACAATTTTTTCTTTTCCATGCCTTCCATCCAATATTTTCCATAATGTTTATGTTATATTCTTTCCGTATGCATTATATCAAAATGCACAATTTGTAGTAGCTGCTCATAGTAGGGCAACCTACTAAATTGTTTAGGATAACTTCCACTATGGAAAGGCCATTAATGCCTTGACGACCTTCATGAAGCATATAAGTTAAACAAATTAACAACGAAAATCATTGTCAATTACAACATGAGTAAACACAACACAATATAAAAATATAAATTCAAAACATATCATATATGATAGATAAACAATTTGATCCGATGTATAACCTTGACGATTGATTCTATTATATTCCAACTTCCATAGGTGAGGTGACATTCTTCGTGGTTTTGATGTAGTCTCCTCTTTCCCATTGAAAGGATGTTTTTCAGTAGTTCGATACTTATGATTTCTATGGAGGAAGTGCCTATACTCATCAAACACCTACTTTCCTAAACTTGTTGAACAACAAGATTTCATCTTTGGAACACAAATTGGACATGCAAATTTTTCCTTTGTTTGAAGACCTGCAAGATCATATATAATTGGATTAAATATTTCAATTTTTATAATTATATATAATGAATAGATTATTTTAAAAACATGCATGATATCTACTTCATCAAATTAAATATTGTTAAAGTGCAGTCGAACGTTATAACATACCACAAAAATGTGTTAGCCCTGGGGCATCATGAATTGTCCATACAAGCATTGTATGGAATTGAAATTGTCTTTGTCTTATTGGTCTAGAGACGTCATACATAGTGACGCCATTCCATAACTTTAGTAACTCGTCAATAAGAGGTTCAATATATACATTCATATCTTTAACTTGGTACTTACCTAGTTGAATGAACATAAACATTACATAATTATTATAACCATTTTACTGCAATATATATAAATTAATGTACATGACTATTGAATGAAAAAAATATAAGTCATTATGCAACAAATAAGACAAATGAGATGCTACTACGTTAAAGAAAATTGATGTGAAACAAATACCTAAAACAATCATTGAAAACATTATGTGCTCCCTCTTTATTGACATCCATGGAGGAATACTATTGTTGATAACAAAAACAGGCCACACTGAGTAAATAGATCTCAACTCTCCAAATGGATTGACACCGTCTGCTCCCAATGAAAGCCTGAGATTATGAGGTTCTTCTTTAAAGTGTGGCCATTTTTCCTCCATGTCCCTAAATGCAGAACCATCCTCAGGCATTCGAAGAATGTCATCTCCACTTCTATTCCATGCATGGTAATCCATAAATTGCGCTAAGCTTTCACACCTAAATAATCGTTGCATACGTGGAATAATGGGAATATAACGAAGAACCTTGCGAGGCACCTTTTTTTTTAGTTGATCTGTTCGATATCTACTGATATGACATTTTGGGTATTTTGTTGCCAATTCATGTTGTTTATGATATATAATATGATCATTGGGACATGCATCTATTACTTGATACTCCATTCCGATATATTTCATAATGGCACATAAATCTTGGTATGAGCAAGGTAAAATATTTGATGGTGGTAACAAAAATTCACCAATCAATCTACAACAAAAAATAATTTGTTCATATAAAGAATATTAATGGTACATATTTCATCCTTTATTTACTAGTGATGAACTAACTGTTGGAATATGTGCCTCAATCCTTACTAACATGGAACTCCTAAAGGGAAAATTCATTGTGATAGTGTTCATGTCTGGACGACTAACAATTCTGAAGCTCTTGAAATTATTCTATCACTGTGATAGGGTTGAAGTCTTGCCGACAAAGTCTATCGCTGTGACTTTGTGCTTTCGGCATGACCTATTGGCGAATGGATTTCTTTGAGTGATAGTGTGATCTTATTGGGCTAACTCGGGTGTGAGGGAGAGGTCCTAGCGATTGGTGGATGTCTCACCGATAGCTTAAAGCTATTGGGGTAACACAGAGGTCACGGGGAGATGTCTCAATGATGCAACTTGGTCACACCGATGGGAGTTCTTCGCGGTGACAAAAGTTTTCGCTGGGAAGTCCTGGCAACTTGGTTAGGTCACACTGACAGGTGATGTCACATGGTCTTCACTGAGAAGTCTTGGCGAAAGTCTTGAGTCTTGCCGATAGTAAGTCTTCGGTAAGACTTAGGGAGCTCGGAGAAAGGTCATGGCGATAGACACGAGTCTTGGCGACAGTGTGATTTTTGGTGCAAGCTTTGTTTCGGTATGACGTCTCACCGAAACTGTGGGGTCTTGCCGATAGGTGAAAGGCTTCAGAGTAACATAAGGTTGTTCATAGAAAGTCTTGGTGAGATCGGTATGTCTTGCTAAAAGGACTAACTCATCGCTGTGACTGAAGACTTCGATATGAGTCTCTCCGCAAAGCGAATGTCACGCCGAATGGAAAGCTCATCGGTGTGACTTGTGAACTCGACATGAGGTCTTGGAAAAGATCAAATTTCTTTCCAATGGAATGTCTGATCGCTGTGACTTGTGCATTTGATATGAGTCTCGCCGATAAGGGAAACCTTTTCCAATAGGAACAAAATGGACATCGATGGTTTCAGTATAACTTCTTTGTTGTCTTGCCGACTGTTAGAGACTTAAAGCCGATATTGATAGAGGAACTTTGTGGCATCGAGGAGACACTATGAGTGTCTCACCGATATGCCAACAAAGTGTGAACACCATTGACCATGTGATCATCCTATGTGGCATCCTGCTGGACCAATCAGAGGAAGTAGTTTTTTCAAACTAATGACGGCTATTTTTTGTAACAGTTGCAACGCTGGAAAAATAACTACATGCAAGGAAAAATCATCTACTCGAAAGGAAACTATCTATGATTGGAAATGGTGGATAAGGATGCACTGAAGACAAAATCAGAATGTGAATAAGATTTAAAGCAGATTGATTCTGATTTGGAAAGACGATGAGTGAAGCGAATTGTTGAGAGGATTTTTCTATAACTGATGAATAGTGAATGAAGCTACAGTAAAATACTAGAGAGTTGTATTTCTGAATTGTATGTAATGTTTTTGTTACTGTAATACAAAGTGATTCAGCTTGGTGTGGTGGGTTTTTTCCCGTAAGGGTTTCCCACGTAAATCTGTTGTTCATTGAAACATTTAAAAGAACAACATCAGCAAGACATAACCTTATTGTTCCTCTTGCCTTCTTATCTAACTTAGCCCAATCTTCATTTGAAATAGTTGTAGGTGTCTTTGTATCATTATTAACTACTAACCACTGATCTCTTTCTTCAAGAAGATCTTCCATTTTTAATTTCCACATTTCATAGTTAGAACCATTGAACCTTTCAATCCTTAACCTTGAATTCATTGTAACAAAAATTAATTCCAAAATCAGAAAATAACAAAAATAATAAGAGCTCCCACTAAGCCAATAAATCCTTCAAACTTTAAGAGAAAGGTGTCCCAATACTCTGATACCAAATTTTGAAAAATGAGGGTTTTTCTTCGCTTAATACTCTGTAAAAATTTAATATTGCTGATCAAGTAAGTCTTTTCTGTGTTACATATATTATTTGTGGGTGATTATCTTGATTAATCCATTTTACTGTTGTAGAATGAAGAGAGAAGTTGATAGAAGAACTAGACAGGATATTAGAAAGATTACACAAGATGTACCGTGGAGAAACCCTTTCAGGAAAAAACTCCACCAAGAATTATTCTATTATCCAATCTCTAAATTACAATAGCTCCAATTCTTGCTTGAGAATGCTTCTTCTGTCTTTACCAATCTTCTTCACAACCTACAATAAAAACTCTCCCAACTCTATTCAACTTGCTTGAGATAAATAGGCTTTAATCAGCTTTGTAAACTCAACATGAGTTACAATTACAAAGCACAAGCCCTATCCCTAAAAGGTATGCCATATCTCATGCAAATAGGGTTATCTCATGAAGAACAATGCTAAAACATGTGCTTCATCCATTTGGGCGTCCCAAACTGAAGCTATAACTCAACCTTCATTATGTTGATAATTCCAAAGCTCTTCCTCAAAGTTGGCGCCCATCAAAGGTCCTACTTAACTGAGTCTTCAAAAATATATTATCATGCATTAGAGGTAAATCCAATAAAGCATATTGGGTGCCCAAGTTGGCTCCAAGTGCTTTATAGTTAACTGAAACATTTACTCAACACCATTTCCAAAGAATGGTCATCCCTTGTTAACTGGAGGTAGTCCATGTTATTTTTCATACAACTCAATGTTATTAGCCATGCATTACAAGTTAACTGAAGCTAACTACATGCAACTCAAAATAACCAACATGCATGCAACTGAAAATAACTGAACCAAAACTGAACTAAACTGAACCGAACTAAACTGAATTGAACTAAACTGAACTAAACTGAACCGAACTAAACTGAATTGAACTAAACTGATTCTGAACTAAACTAAACTAAACTAAACTAAACTGATCTGAACTAAACTTAACTGAACTTCAAGCATGCAAATATCAAATCCTAACTCCTAGGATCTTTTCATGCATTCAGAAGTGTTAACTGTTACTCCATATAATTAACTGAACACAAGGTGAGTTTGACCTTACCATGTGTGCACCCACATGCTCCTATTATTTAGGAATAACTGCAAATGTCAATTTCATGATTTATTTCATCCAAATAATTAATCTCATCCTAATCTTAGTGTTGTTGAACACATTCCAAGAATCTAGGAGATACATGAAATAATTAATGTTTAGGATTTGCAATTAAATGGCATCCTTTTTCCAACATTCTCCCACTTGACATTATACATTGCAATTATTCTAAACAAGGAATAATAACACAAGTACAAGACTCAAGGCCAATGGCCTTCTTGCACCAACTAATCAAACCATGCTAACTTCAAATGCAACTTGCATAATCATGAAGCTTCCAAGCAAATGATTAAAACCAAGAGAACTTATCTGTATGGTTTCATAAGATAATCTATAACATTAATTAAAGTGTTAACTTTCTCAATTAACACCTTCCCATTATCATCCAAACCATTACCTTTCCCAAGCCTCTATATCCAAACTGCCTCTTTGGATGCATGCTAAACCACCGAGTGTGTTGAATTCACATTCAACCAAGGTGTAGGCTCCTCGATCTTTTCTATTGAAAAAATTTTCTTACAAGTAACCATTCCAACAAATGTCTCTTACCATAAGAGAACTCCAGCCTCACCTATTTCTCCAAGTATCCATGAGGACCTGTAACCAACCAATCCATGCCAAACTCCAAATGCAACACAACACTTTCATGAAGTAATCAAGCAAATGATTAATGTACCCAAAACTTAAGAGAACTACACAAGATCGTTGTCAAAGCTCCAATCATGAATCAGGAACATAAATATGACATCCATGATCTAACCAAACCATCTCCTCTTAGGAGATCACATGCATCATAACATACTTATACATCCTAGTCTCAAGAGAACCATATAATATGCCAAAACTCTAATCTAGAATCAGGAGTTAAACCATGACATAATAGCAACCACTCTAAACCAAGAACAAACCATATCCCCAATCACATGAAGATAACCTTACCAATGATGCATCCAAGTCACTGCCAACAACTCCCACTGAACCGTGGTACCAAGTTACACATGGCATCGTGACTACCATCCTCTCTACAAAGATTACTCTAAAACATGAAGCAAAGAGTTATCACAAACAATATTAGCTGAAATAACCAATGCATCATTACTATTATCTGAGGACTCCTCTGTAGAAGAATCAGAACTCTCTTTCTTGTTCTTACAATCCTTCTTCACATGTCCTAGTTTCCCACAGTTCCAACACTTTACCTTACTTCATCCTTCTGACTTACCCTTCACTTCCTTGTTTCCCTTAGGCTCCTTTTTCTTAGGCCTTCCTTTTACAAACAAGGCATCTTGGATTTCCTCCTTAGACTTCATCCTCATCTCCTAGCTTTACATCTACAGATGATAACTAACTAAGAATTAAATTGAAAGCATTTAATTTTTTTGCAACAAATTCACCATCTTTCATTTTCAATGAATACAACTGCCTTTTTAGATACAACTTATTGTTGAGACTCTTAGTTTGATAAATATCCCCTATTCTTTTCCATAATTTTATGCACTAGTTTCCATTGAAACATTTAAAAGAACAACATCAGCAAGACATAACCTTATTGTTCCTCTTGTCTTCTTATCTAACTTAGCCCAATCTTCATCTGAAATAGTTGTAGGTGTCTTTGTCTCATTATTAACTGCTAACCACTGATCTCTTTCTTCAAGAAGATCTTCCATTTTTAATTTCCACATTTCATAGTTAGAACCATTGAACCTTTCAATCTCTAACCTTGAATTCATTGTAACAAAACTTAATTCCAAAATCAGAAAATAACAAAAATAATAAGAGCTCCCACTAAGCCAATAAATCCTTCAAACTTTAAGAGAAAGGTGTCCTAATACTCTGATACCAAATGTTGAAAAATGAGGTTTTTTCAACATTTCCCATGTAAATCTGTTGTTCATTGTCTTTGTGTATTTGCTCTATTTCTGTAAATCTTTCATGTGTGTCTTAATTAGATTGTAATTTGAAAAATTAAAAGCCCTGCATTGCTTTCTTCCCTGTGGATTTGACATTAGGAAAGTGTTTCTGCACCTTTTCTTTCCTTACACTAACAACAATTACAATAGATGAAAAAAGATGATATATATGGCATACCTTAACATCTGTGAGATTGCTATGTTTGATAAACCATTCATAACCTTCAAGTTCAACAACAACAATACAGCAGAGAGAAGAGTTGTTTCGGAGCCTTAATAAAGGGGCTTGTATGCCTTCTCAAGTACAGATAAATCATGAACATCATCAAAGTCATCTTGATCATCATGATCAGCTCTACCACTAAATGTGTCATGGATCAATGTATTCGTGCCATCATATTCAACTGTGTTTTCTGGTGAATGATTATCTTCTTCCATAGGATCATTAACTTCATCTTCGATATTCACAGCTCCATGTTGATCCGCTTGCAAAACCACATCTCCAGGCCATGATAATCCATATCATCTACCCTAGGGTGCCCCACCTTTAGAATAATGATAGACACAAATAAACCATGATCATGATCAAGTGATTATATATATATATATATATATTAATATATATATATATATATATATATATATATATATATATATATATATATATATGATATATATATATATATGTTAAAATGATATAAAATTTACAAATTCAATCAATATAAACACATATAATGAACAACTTACCAATGGGCGATAATCATGCCCCCTTCAACGTGACCATGCTGCCTACAACGTTTCTCAACTGTTGTGATTAAAATTCGTCTCATCTTTAAGCCCTTGCAATTATTGCAAGGACAATAACATTTCCCATCACCCTTTCTTTTCAATCTAGCCCACAATCTATCAAGTGTCTCTTCATTTTGTTCTGGATTAATATTATCTGACATGATTTTTCTTTGCCAAGCTTGACTATTTAGATCTTCAAAAAATATCAAACTCACACTCCAATAATTTTTATTCATAGACAGGTAACATAATCTAATAATTCTGATATTTTACACCAAAAAAATTTGGCATGCAACCACCCTGCAAAAGAGAAGATAGTCTGAAGTTAATGACCCCAAAAAACACTTTAAAATGCTAATTCCAAAACTTATTAAATTCTAATTTTACTATGATTTCCAACCGTTAAGACTCCTAAAATCATAATATTGAACTTGATTACAAACTTCCTACAACAATGGAGGTAGCGTGCTAGTAAGAGCAAGTGACCCATTCCTAAGGAGCAACAAGTCAGAATCATCATTGCTAATGTCAATACGGATTTATCCTTTTAGTTAAAGATGCAATGTGTCACTTCTTATGACGAGCTTATCCCTAGGGCCCTCAACATTGAGAGATCCCTAATAAAAAACAATAGAAGCATTGGTAAGAGCATGATTAGGGTAAAAACCCTAGGCCTCCGTAGAAACATAAACAATAACTAAAGCGGATTAGTGAGGTTACAATACCAGAAAGATTGAGACATTGTAGGTAATAGCAAAATCTTGAAATCTAAAGATTGTAGCCAATAACAAGCACACTATGTAGCTTAGTGACATTTGTAAATGCAATCTACAGTAAGAAGAATGACAGTCACTTGAGATGTGACAGTCAAAAAGAGGCTGAGCAGTGATAATATAATAAAGTTCAAACCTTGCATAGTAAAGTAGAGATTTTAACAGTGAGTTTCCTTACCCCCTTGCTGACCTTAAGGGTTTTTCAAATGCTTTTGGTAGTGTTAGACAAGGAAAATGCAATTAGGAAATGACTGTCCAAATGAAGTAACAGTGGTAATCATAGGTTCTATGTTTCTTCTTAGCCATTAATGTATAATGGAGGTAGTGTTTTGAGACTCATCAAAGATGGGAGAATAGTGAATAATACCTTGTGGACTGTGAAGTAGTGTCAATAAGGTTGAAGGATCTTAAGAACTACAATACCATGGAACTGTTGTCACCTAGAAATTGCACCCTTTGCAGAGTTATGAAAACTGAGCTTTCTAGGGAAACATGGGATCATTTCAAGGCTGTGGGTCACCTAAAGTTGAAATGAACCTCCGGAGAAGGCCAGCTTCCTTCATGGTATCACCTAAAACTACTGATTTATTGTAGGAAAAGGGAGAAAGAGTGCATAAAAGTAAAACTAAAACCTATGCTGATACACCAAATGTTACTTGGATTTGAAACCAGACTTCATACACTTGCTTGCAATGACTGAAGATAAATTTTGCACAGCTCACTTTTGCATATATTTTTGCAAAAGTGTTTCACAAACAGGTCTTGGTGCTAAGATTCCTAGAAGGAAAGTTAATTTCACATCTAGAATTCATTGCATATTTTGACACAATTTGTGACCTGCAAAAACATGCTTTCTGCATAAAGGTCCTAAAATTTGTGACAAAGCTTGAAGGAAATAAACATTTACCTCACTAAAAGCTTGATCAATCAACTGGCTGAACACAACAATGCAAAGAGAGAGTAGGGAAGAGCTTCAAATCAATAACAATCAAGGTCTTTTCTGAATTTCATCTCCAAAATTGAGTTACAAGAATTTGCTAATCTGAGAGAGGACTGGAAAAGTCACAGACTTCAGAAAAAGCATCCGCCGAACTCCCTTACAAGAAGGAAAAAAATTCCTTATATACAAGAGTGTGTGTTGGCCCCTCTGGGCTTACAAAAATAACTAGCTCCTTCAGAAAAAAAAACTCCCATAGATCTTTTCATTGAATTTAATGTTGCACCCTACGTGTCCATGTCGATGAAGAGTCATTCCCTGGAGAAGCCTTCAGATCTTTCGCAGCTACTGCATTCATTTCTGATCCTCATGTCCATCCTTGAACCTCCCCGACCGAGCTACCTTCAATGCTTTTGACTCCAGAGCAGGTCTGTGTTGATTCACATTCTGTTGATCTTCTTTTTTGCTGGTTAGATAGCCACGGCTTGCCTTTAGCTTTCTCTAATTGGTTGAGCATACTCCATGTAGATTCTTCAGGCGGTCAAGAGCTCCTCCTATAGAATCACATGTCGGTGAGACACTAATTGTGTCTCCCCGATGCGATTAAATCCTCCTACAGCCATCGGCATAACTTGGAACTGTCAATGAGAGTTCTTAGTGAGCCCAAAAGTCATGCCGATATTGCCTTTGTCATTGCCCAAAACATCGGCAAGACATATCGCTTTCAGAAAGATGTTACAGAAAGCCCCTTGGAGTCATACAAAAATATCTTTCGTCGTTGAGACCTTCACCCTTCGGCAAGACCCTTTGGCGAACACACCTTGTTCTCCCCGAGCTACTCCGTCAGCGTGAAATTTTGGTCAGCAAGACCTTACGCCGACCTCCTTATCCTTTTGATGAGACCACCTCCTTTTGCCGAGACATCACAGCGATTCCTCCTTTTCTCCGCCAAAACCATCATCTCCTGCTGAGGCTTCTTCATCTATCGGCAAGACTCCTAAGTGTCAGTAAGAGATCTTACCGAAAGAAAAATGCTACCCCAAGACCCACCATTCTATCGGCGAGACATTATGCCTTCTCCAAGACATCATGGAGAAACTACTTTCTTTGGCCGAGACCACGAGTCAGCAAGACCTTCAGATGAAAGCAAAAAGTCACGGTGAACCCACCTAATTGTTGGCAAGACTCCATACTCTTGGTAAGACCTCATGCCGAAAGAAAAACTACCTCGGTGAGCTTTCCTCATCTTCTATCGGCGAGATTTTATTGATGTTACCCCGAATGCACTCCATGCTACCGAGCTCCACATTTCTTTCAGCGAACACTGGCAAGTCGGGAAGACTTTATAGCAAGGTCCATTAATCATACCAATACCCACTTTCATCACTGAGACCTTCACCC
>VDFB02000363.1:117965930-118020825 GCA_007258455.2 Sequoia sempervirens | reverse complement strand
TAGCTTTACATCTACAGATGATAACTAACTAAGAATTAAATTGAAAGCATTTAAATGTTGTGCAACAGATTCACCATCTTTCATTTTCAATGAATACAACTGCCTTTTCAGATACAACTTATTGGTGAGACTCTTAGTTTGATAAATATCCCCTATTCTTTTCCATAATTTATATGCACTGGTTTCCATTGAAACATTTAAAAGAACAGCATCAGCAAGACATAACCTTATTGTTCCTCTTGCCTTCTTATCTAACTTAGCCCAATCTTCATTTGAAATAGTTGTAGGTATCTTTGTCTCATTATTAACCGCTAACCACTGATCTCTTTCTTCAAGAAGATCTTCCATTTTTAATTTCCACATTTCATAGTTAGAACCATTGAACCTTTCAATCTCTAACCTTGAATTCATTGTAACAAAACTTAATTCAAAAATCAGCAAATAACAAAAATAATAAGGCTCCACTAAGCCAATAGAAATCCTTCAAACTTTAAGAGAAAGGTCTAATACTCGATGCAAATGTTGAAAAAATAAAGTTTTTCAACATTTCCATCATCTGACATTGTTCATTGTCTTTGTGTATTTATCTATTTCTATAAATCTCATGTGTGTCTTAATTAGATTGTAATTTTAAAAAACTAAAAAGCCTGCATTGCTTTCTTCCATTAGTTTGACATTAGGAAAAGTTTTTTTACGCACCTTTTCTTTCCTTACACTAACAACAATTTACAATAGATGAAAAAAGGTAATTATATGACATACCTTAACATCCGTGAGATTTTTATGTTTGATAAACTATTCATAACCTTCAAGTTCAACAAAAACAATACAATAGAGAGAAGAGTTGTTTGGAAGCCTTCATAAAAGGGCTTGTATGCCTTCTCAAATATAGGTAAATCATGAACATCATCAAAGTCATCTCGATCATCATGATCAGCTCTTCCACTAAATGTGTCATGGATCAATGTATTTGTACCATCATCTTCAACTGTGTTTTCTGGTGCATGATTATCTTCTTCCATAGGATCATTAACTTCATCTTCGATATTCATAGCTCCATGTTCCTCTTCTTGCAAAACCATATTCTCCAGGCCATGATAATCCATATCACGTGCCCTAGGGAACCCCACCTTTAATATTATTGACACAAATAAGCCATGATGTGATCAAGTGATTATACCTTATATATATATATATATATATATATATATATATATATATATATATTAATATAAAATGTTAAAACGATATAAAAATTTACAAATTCAATCAATATAAACACATATAATGAACAACTTACCAATGGATGATAATCATGCCCCCTTCAACGTGACCATGTTTCCTACAATGTTTCTCAATTTTTGTGATTAAAATTCGTCTCATCTTTAAGCCCTTGCAATTATTGCAAGGACAATAACATTTCCCATCACCCTTTCTTTTCAATCTAGCCCACAATCTATCAAGTGTCTCTTCATTTTGTTCTAGACTAATATTATCTGACATGATTTTTCTTTACCAAGCTTGACTATTTAGATCTTCAAAAATATCAAACTCACACTCCAATAATTTTTATTCATAGACACGTAACACAATCTAATAATTCTAATATTTTACACCTAAAAAAATTTGGCATGCAACCACCCCTGGAAAAGAGAAGATAGTCTGAAGTTAATGACCCCAAAAAACACTTTAAAATGCTAATTCCAAAACTTATTAAATTCTAATTTTACTATGATTTCAACCGTTAAGACTCCTAAAATCATAATATTGAACTTGATTACAAACTTCCTACAACAATGGAGGTAGCGTGCTAGTAAGAGCAAGTGACCCATTCCTAAGGAGCAACAAGTCAGAATCATCATTGCTAATGTCAATACGGATTTATCCTTTTAGTTAAAGATGCAATGTGTCACTTCTTATGACGAGCTTATCCCTAGGGCCCTCAACATTGAGAGATCCCTAATAAAAAACAATAGAAGCATTGGTAAGAGCATGATTAGGGTAAAAACCCTAGGCCTCCGTAGAAACATAAACAATAACTAAAGCGGATTAGTGAGGTTACAATACCAGAAAGATTGAGACATTGTAGGTAATAGCAAAATCTTGAAATCTAAAGATTGTAGCCAATAACAAGCACACTATGTAGCTTAGTGACATTTGTAAATGCAATCTACAGTAAGAAGAATGACAGTCACTTGAGATGTGACAGTCAAAAAGAGGCTGAGCAGTGATAATATAATAAAGTTCAAACCTTGCATAGTAAAGTAGAGATTTTAACAGTGAGTTTCCTTACCCCCTTGCTGACCTTAAGGGTTTTTCAAATGCTTTTGGTAGTGTTAGACAAGGAAAATGCAATTAGGAAATGACTGTCCAAATGAAGTAACAGTGGTAATCATAGGTTCTATGTTTCTTCTTAGCCATTAATGTATAATGGAGGTAGTGTTTTGAGACTCATCAAAGATGGGAGAATAGTGAATAATACCTTGTGGACTGTGAAGTAGTGTCAATAAGGTTGAAGGATCTTAAGAACTACAATACCATGGAACTGTTGTCACCTAGAAATTGCACCCTTTGCAGAGTTATGAAAACTGAGCTTTCTAGGGAAACATGGGATCATTTCAAGGCTGTGGGTCACCTAAAGTTGAAATGAACCTCCGGAGAAGGCCAGCTTCCTTCATGGTATCACCTAAAACTACTGATTTATTGTAGGAAAAGGGAGAAAGAGTGCATAAAAGTAAAACTAAAACCTATGCTGATACACCAAATGTTACTTGGATTTGAAACCAGACTTCATACACTTGCTTGCAATGACTGAAGATAAATTTTGCACAGCTCACTTTTGCATATATTTTTGCAAAAGTGTTTCACAAACAGGTCTTGGTGCTAAGATTCCTAGAAGGAAAGTTAATTTCACATCTAGAATTCATTGCATATTTTGACACAATTTGTGACCTGCAAAAACATGCTTTCTGCATAAAGGTCCTAAAATTTGTGACAAAGCTTGAAGGAAATAAACATTTACCTCACTAAAAGCTTGATCAATCAACTGGCTGAACACAACAATGCAAAGAGAGAGTAGGGAAGAGCTTCAAATCAATAACAATCAAGGTCTTTTCTGAATTTCATCTCCAAAATTGAGTTACAAGAATTTGCTAATCTGAGAGAGGACTGGAAAAGTCACAGACTTCAGAAAAAGCATCCGCCGAACTCCCTTACAAGAAGGAAAAAAATTCCTTATATACAAGAGTGTGTGTTGGCCCCTCTGGGCTTACAAAAATAACTAGCTCCTTCAGAAAAAAAAACTCCCATAGATCTTTTCATTGAATTTAATGTTGCACCCTACGTGTCCATGTCGATGAAGAGTCATTCCCTGGAGAAGCCTTCAGATCTTTCGCAGCTACTGCATTCATTTCTGATCCTCATGTCCATCCTTGAACCTCCCCGACCGAGCTACCTTCAATGCTTTTGACTCCAGAGCAGGTCTGTGTTGATTCACATTCTGTTGATCTTCTTTTTTGCTGGTTAGATAGCCACGGCTTGCCTTTAGCTTTCTCTAATTGGTTGAGCATACTCCATGTAGATTCTTCAGGCGGTCAAGAGCTCCTCCTATAGAATCACATGTCGGTGAGACACTAATTGTGTCTCCCCGATGCGATTAAATCCTCCTACAGCCATCGGCATAACTTGGAACTGTCAATGAGAGTTCTTAGTGAGCCCAAAAGTCATGCCGATATTGCCTTTGTCATTGCCCAAAACATCGGCAAGACATATCGCTTTCAGAAAGATGTTACAGAAAGCCCCTTGGAGTCATACAAAAATATCTTTCGTCGTTGAGACCTTCACCCTTCGGCAAGACCCTTTGGCGAACACACCTTGTTCTCCCCGAGCTACTCCGTCAGCGTGAAATTTTGGTCAGCAAGACCTTACGCCGACCTCCTTATCCTTTTGATGAGACCACCTCCTTTTGCCGAGACATCACAGCGATTCCTCCTTTTCTCCGCCAAAACCATCATCTCCTGCTGAGGCTTCTTCATCTATCGGCAAGACTCCTAAGTGTCAGTAAGAGATCTTACCGAAAGAAAAATGCTACCCCAAGACCCACCATTCTATCGGCGAGACATTATGCCTTCTCCAAGACATCATGGAGAAACTACTTTCTTTGGCCGAGACCACGAGTCAGCAAGACCTTCAGATGAAAGCAAAAAGTCACGGTGAACCCACCTAATTGTTGGCAAGACTCCATACTCTTGGTAAGACCTCATGCCGAAAGAAAAACTACCTCGGTGAGCTTTCCTCATCTTCTATCGGCGAGATTTTATTGATGTTACCCCGAATGCACTCCATGCTACCGAGCTCCACATTTCTTTCAGCGAACACTGGCAAGTCGGGAAGACTTTATAGCAAGGTCCATTAATCATACCAATACCCACTTTCATCACTGAGACCTTCACCCTTTGGCAAGACATTACCCCGACGGTTGGAAGCTACACCGATATCAAATATGTCAGGGAGACCTTCTGCATTCGGCAAGACCTTATGGCAAAGCTCTCTCTCTTATCGGGGCTCCTATCGACAAGAGTCCACCCTGTCGGTGAGACCTCACATCGATCTCCTCATTTTCTTGTCGAGCCCAATCTTGTTTCGGCGAGACCTTTTCGGGTCGGTGAGAAGTTTTTCCGAGCCTTAAATCTTTCGGCGAGATCCTTCATGTTGGCAAGACTTTCTTTTGGTCGGTGAGACCTTCTGCCGAAGGAAAAATTATCATTGGGCTCAGACCTTTGGTGGGACCTCCAGCCTTTGACGGGACATTACTTAGTCGTCGGGACCTCATGGTGATATCTCTTCTGTGTCATCGAGACTCTAGCACGTCGGCCAGACTTTATGCCGAAGGCATAACCTTATGCCGATCATCTTTGTCGCCGAGTCCTGACTCCTTTCGGCGAGATGTTATGCCGAACGCGGAATCCTCTGGCAAGCTCATTTTCGGTCAGCAAGACACATTAAGACTCTCGGCGACAGGGATGTCTAGGCGACTAATAGGCCTCCTTTGAATAGAACGGACCGCCAGTCGGCAAGACAACTGTAGAGTCTTGCCGACTTTTTCCTTAGAACAATTTTATGCCAAACTGGATTGGGAGATGCCTTCCAACTGAACTCCTTGAGGAATACCATCATGTGCATGACCTAACCCTTGACGCAAATATCCCATTTGACCTTCTTGAACATTTGAAACATAAATTGTCTTGCCTGATTGAGCCCGTAGGTGAAAATTGGGTAACATTTATGGCAACCTTTGCTGGATGTTTTCCTGCTAAACACAAAAACCAGTAGCCTAGGCCTATCCATTGGGCATGAAGTCATTGGGAAAACTTAGGAACAGACTTGGAGCAGTCTTTGTACATGACCATAACATATGTAACTCGAGAAACAGATCACTTAGATAATTATTGAAAATAGGAAAAACTGCTGAATGGAAACTACTTATTTGTGTTGGAACAACACTTAGGGAATTGAAATAGCAACTAAACCTACCCTATACTAACCAGTAAGAAATTAGTCAAACAAAACCATTGACGGGTTGGGTAAAATAACTGCCCTTTCTACTCAATATGTAGTGACTGGCATGTTTAAGGACAACTGAGTAAACGTAAAAAATAGAAGAAAGTTTTCCAAGATGATGCACTGCCTCTTGAAAGAGGTGAATAAATTCACTTACCTTACCAAACAGACCATACGTATTTTCAACCAAAGGAGGACAAATGAGTTGATCATACTCTTGTTTGGCTGTCAGTGCATCTTGGACATCTTTTGTTGTACCTTCATGTGTAGGCACAAGATTGGTGCTTGATGTTGTATTGGACTCCATCTGAGCTAGGTATCTGATTGGATAGCCTCTGGTAAGGGAAAAGCTTGAACTTTCCTTGCTGGTCTCTTGTTGATCTCTAAAGACTTCATCTTTTCCTTGAAAAGATGTTGATTGGAGGTAATATGTAGGTTGTTCATTGGCTGCTACAGTCTGATCTTCTTGACTAAGGAGTTGATATCCCTGTTGGATAACTACAAACAAATCTTCAGACTGTGGCTCCTTATGCTCTTTTTCCATGACAGAATACACCTCCTCTTCAACAAGGTGGGGGAGCTCATCTAATAAGTTCACAGGCTGTAAGGCATTATCTTCAACAACTTCTTCAATAGTCTCACCAACTTGAATGGGTTGATCACATGTTTCCCTTTCATATGACACTAGTTCATCATCTATGTTGGAACAAAAAGCTTCTATGATATCATCTAACTCATAATCTTGCATTAAATCTAGATGAGTTTTATCATTTAGTTGCTCCATACCAGGCATATATGCTATCATGCATGTGGGATCTTCATCTTCATCGACAAATTGAGGAAGTTCATCAAACAAGTCAGCAATATTCTCTGACCATTCCAAATCAACTGGAAAAATAGGAACCTGCATGCTCTCTTCTGCTTGCTCAACATAACCAGGTAGTTGATCAAATAAAAAATTGAATTGTTCTTCTTTATGTGGCTCCTTTTGTAGTGAAACTTGGGTAACCTCTGCCTGCAAGTGAAGATCTTCAACTGTCTGTTGTCCTACTTCTTGCCTCTCCTCCTGTTTGAGCTTTTCTTTCTATAGTCGGTAACATGCTACAACTAAATGCATTGGATTTACTTTGCTAATTCTCTCCTTGAGGAGTAATTCATCTCGATCAATGGGCTGCTCTTAAGGGATGATGGACTAATCTTGTTCAGGTACTACATTCTCTTGCATCAGATTGAATCCCTTAAAGCTTGGAATTTCAAACTGAGAAGACTTACTAGGGGAGTTAAGAGGCTGACTTTGCCTGAAGCTGGAAAACTTGTACTTGGGAACCTCCTGTTCGGAAAATTTTAGGCTCATTTTCGCCTCTTTTGCAGCTAGCTGTTGGGCAAGGTTCTCTTCAAATTGCTTCTTTTGTAGCTCCTCCATTAGTTGGTGCTGATGATCTGAGTAAGCTTGAGTATTCGGCACCTGAGCAAAGAGCAGCTTCATTTGTTCTCCCTTAGCATCTATTTCCTGTTCAAGGCCTTCCTCGAACTGGATTCTTTTTGCCACTCTTTCTTGATCATAAAAGTAGACTTGCTCAACCACTTCTTGTTGTTGCATAATGGTACCCTGTTGCATCTTGATATCAACCAACATCTTAGATAGACATGCAAGCACTTTACTAATGTCATTAATCTTCATATTGTGAAGACCTTGACTGAGATCCCACAATGAATGGTCAATTTGTTGGAGCAGGTCCAATATGTTCTGGTATGGATGTGTAGGAGCAACATACTCATGATATGGAGGGTAATAGTAAGAATCTTCATAAATATTTGACATCTTTTCAGTCAAAGAGCTGGAAACTCAGAATTAACAAATTATTTTGAGACATACCAAGACTTGTGCCTATGAAACTAGGAGATGAGCTCAGAGTCGCCAGGTGTTATTCAAACTGCCTCCAAAGGCTAAAGAATACTGAGGTAGACACCAACTCTCTTAGTATTTTGAATTCCTCAATGATGCACTGGTACACGGAGTCACCATGATATGTTGATGTTAACCTCTGAAGGGCCTGAATCTTACTGGCTGCATATCAAAACCAATAATAGATATGTAATTTTCCTTACCCCCTTGCTGACCTTAAGGGTTTTTCAAATGCTTTTGGTAGTGTTAGACAAGGAAAATTCAATCAGGGAATGACTGTCCAAATGAAGTAACAGTGGTAATCATAGGTTCAATGTTTCTTCTTAGCCATTAATGTATAATGGAGGTAGTGGATTGCATGTTTGAGCAGTGTTTTGAGACTCATCAAAGATGGGAGAATAGTGAATAATACCTTGTGGACTGTGAAGTAGTGTCAATAAGGTTGAAGGATCTTAAGAACTACAATACCATGAAACAATGAGTCCCCTGTAGTAAGTAGGCAGTCTATAGGGCATAGTTTGATTTTATAGAAGGATGCTCATGAAAGGAATTTTCAAGTGATAGTGAGTGAGTTGTTTGAGATTGCAGCTGAGGGTGCAATACCCAGTCTTAAAGGAAGTTAGTAAAGCGGTAAATGTGCAAGAAAATCAAATCATACACAACAAAAAATTCACAATGTTATCTTCCATAATGCCTTGAGTTTGAAGACAAAAATCTCATTGTATCTTCATGATGAAAGTGGTGACTTTAATGGTCAATCACTAGCAGCCATGATTTTAAAACATGCTATTGTGCTTATGGAGGAAACATTTTAAGCAAGGCAGTGAGTGGTGGTTTGGAACAATGGCGGGTATGAAGGACTTTATTTATATGCATACTATGCAGTCTAGCTTAAGACAATGTTCTTAGAAGAGATTAAAGGTGGATAAATGAACTCAAGGGTTACCATGAAAAGGATTAAACCAAGGACTGAGATCTATTTAAAAGCCACGGTCATGAAGATATTAAAGATTTCACATGCAAAACCCTAGTAGCTGGAGTAATGAATATAGTGCCAAAGAGGATAGTGTGCTGGGGAAGATTTAGGAGATCTCCACATTATCTAATTATAGGGAAATACATCATTTATTTATTTTTTTAATTAAAAGAAACCATTCTAAACCCTATATAGGATACATTGATACTTCAAAAGCCTCTCAAGGAATTTGAGATTATACAAATATATGTCAAGTAACATTCATAAGGTTTAGAAAATCTTGATCACTCTCTAGAATAGCCCATTAAACATGGGTTGTGCTTGAATGCACTACATAATTGATATAACACAACCACTCTGCATATCAACCAGAGTTATAGGCTCTTTATTGTAGCAAGAGGTAATCACTCTTCGATCATGCTATAATTACATGTTAACTTGTTAAACTTGAGACAACCTGAATGCACCCAATGATGATTGACACCTACATTATACAACCTGAATTAACTACATTATATGAGTGCCTCTATTTCTATCACAACATAGCCACATTAAACTTGGGTCACACATGAATGCATCCTGTATTTGTTATAGCACAACTGTGCCACATGACCAATAGAGTTATGGATCACATAATTACAGTCACAAGAATCTATTCCTTGGTTGTGATCTTATGGTTATTCCACACAATAAAATCTGGACATGAAATTCTCAAAACCCGAAACCTCTAAAAATGAAATATGATGAGATGTTACTTTAAAATATGATTTTCAAACCTGGAACTACAAATATGACTTCACAATTGAATTCTGCAAAAAGATAATGCCTACCCTTAACCCGGCGATATCTTCTTGAATTTTTTCTGATTTTTCCCAAGAAAATCATCCTTAGTTCTCCACAAACTATCTCAAGTAGAGCAAAACACTATCGCAATAAATCAGGCGCGAACTAACTTTTCTTTATGTCGGCCACAATTTTATTTTTTTCTATTTTTCATGTTTGTCAAAAATTCGACGAAAATGATAGCCGACATTTCGACGAACCCCAGCTTCATCAAAATTTCAACAAACGTTGGGGATAAAATTTCAAAAAATTGAACATTACACATCAAATTTTACAAGCACCCGATGAACATCAAATTTTACATATTTCGTCGGACAGTTTCGTCGGATTTTGCAGTTAAATGTATTAGTGCCACAGGGCTATCAAAAATAGAGCATGTGAGTCTATCTCAAAAAGAATCAACCGTTGATCAAAACTATATGTTGCTAGCCTTGGTGGTTGCTCCGCTCTCCTACTTGTCTCTTGGCCTGGTCATCTGTCTGTTGAAGCCCTATCTGCTAGGAATAGTCTAGAACTTGAGCGGCCACAGATACATCCTAATGATAATGAAGTCTATAGTACTCTACCTCTTTGACTACCTCACGGTACATCTGTGTCAGCACAGTCCTCCCTTGGGATGCGATAGCCATGCTCTCTAACTGCTACCTCTGACCAACCTCTTGAGCTAATTGAAGATTTGTGACCCACCTTTGTTGATGCTCATGGTCTCTCTCTGTAGTAAGGGCCTGGACTTACTATTTGGCCTGATCTAATGTGACTGTCTACAGCTGAGCATATAATCCTTGTATCTATGTTTGTAGCTTCTGAATCTGGCCATCCCTCAGATCTAGCTACTATGGCTCATCTAGCTGATGTGGTTGGTGTGGCTATTGATCAGGTTGATGCTCTAGCTACCATGGAGGTTTCACATCTCTACATGGTGCCCCAAGATCCTGTCTCCCATGCCCTACTTGTGCTCTCTAAGCACTCCTCCCCCGAGGTCTCCCCTATGGAGGTGCCACTCCTGGATTTGTCAGTCGGTGTGAGGGTCTGAACCAATCATCATATGCATGAATCATGAATGAATCCAGTAGTCTCTGACAATAGGCCCATGGTCTCACAACCAATTTTTGAAAGCCATCAATAGCATCAGATGCTAGAATTGTCCATCCCCATGTAGTCTCTTAGGATGACCTGATGAAGATGGTCGTGTACTGATCATCTGGTCAATCCTGAACATCTCTAAACTGATGGGCCACCCTGTCTAGAAGATACTGCTCAATAATGGTATGATCCCTCCCCTACATCAGTAGGTCCTATCGAGCATAAAATAGTTGTTGAACGTTGTCATACCATGCAACATCTATAACCATAGATGCCAGCAAAACACTGTCATCTCATCCAAAATGTGGCACCAGTGAGGTAAACCTAGCTGTCCTGTATGCCTCAAAGTAATCGGCCCCCTGTATTGCCAAATCATAGGATCATCGAGCTTTGTATCAACCAAGGTGACAACCATTCAGAGCACGATAATATGCTCACAAACCTAGATGTGTAGCAGTGTCATTCTAGAACCAATCACCTAACTATCATAGTATGCAAAACCATGTAGGTCATGGTATAATGAGGCTAGCATCATTGGTCCCTAGGAAAACTGTGTCCTCCAGAAAAGCATCCTCTACTAGGCCAAGCCACATCCCAAACTAAAGCGTCTGCCTCGTTGATCAAGAGCTACTAACCCTGATATAATGGCAGTGACAATCAACTTGAAAGTCGGCACCGGCCTTTGTAATAATCCAAGTCAATCTAGCCCTCAGAAAGTGAAAGCTCCTCAACCTAAATAACCTCAAAACATGCGTCGAAGCCAACATTTGCATCATAGATCACCCGATCACCTTGTAATGATAGCCGAAGGATGCACCATAGGTCCTCCAAAGTGACAGTTGCCTCACTAGTGGGAAGATGAAATGACATGGTCTCGTTGTGCCACCTCTCTGCCAATGTAGTCATCATCCCCAGGTGGGTCCGAACAATGGGTGCATAGGAAACATACCAAAGGCCGATCTCACCCAAGTGCTCATGTCGCAACTCTGATAGATCACCCAATTTGTGCAGGATTGAGGGTCAATGCTCACGTGAATGCATAGGTTGGATCACCTCCTACATCCATAAAGCTACCACGTCAAAATTCATAAAAAAATCTAACCCTGTTATGAGTTTTCAACCTCAAAACCACAAATGCATCACAGTTTTCAAAGGCATCGCTATTTTTCAAACTCCAAATAGAAATGTTGGACTCTTTAAAAATGCCAAATCAACCTCAACGTCGCCATGAACACAGGTTTTTTCATTTGACTCCTAAACCCTAATCCTAAATTGGGCTAAGCGTCATCATTTACATATGCGGTGCTATTTATAATTTAGAACCCTAATCTCAAATCACGAGTGGAATTGCTATTTACACAAGCGACATGGTTTAAGTTTTAGCGTCACCAATTTTGCATTGGGTGTGTTACTATATAGCAACGCTGGGGACTCTGACACTTTAAAACGTAATAAATGCACTTAAAAATCAAATTTTAAAGTCAGGTTTGGGTAACATACCAGTGGTCCTGCACCTGGAGGTCTCTTGTACACGCAAACTCGCTTAGAAATGGGGGAAGCACTTGTGTGATTCCACAGGAGGGTCAGAGCTCAAAAAGCTATAAATATCAAAGTGTGAATGCAAAAATGAATGGAAAGTGACCCCTCCAAGCCTATTTAAGCATGAAAATTAGGGTTTTTTGCCCCAATTTAGCCGTCAAACTAGGGTTTTGTACCTTTGGAATTGTTTTTGGCCAACCGAAGCTCATTTCACATCTTTTTTTCATGTCTTCGCATATTTTCAACATCCTAGAGCCTTTCTGGACTAGTCAGGCAACTTGTCGTCTTTTTTCGAGAAATCACCCAAAAATCCAAATTTTCGTCTGATCTCTCGAGGGCGCAGTATACTAGCGTAATTCTTCTCACTAGGCTAGCATTGGGGCATCCGAATTTTTTTAAAAAAAATTGAATTTTGATCTCAGCAAAGTTATTCTTTGAACCAACACAATAGGTACATTGCTTCAAAGAGGGGAAAAATGTAGACACGTAAGTTATCATGATTGATATCATGCACTCGATTTTGATTCACTAACTTTGATTCTTCCTTGATCATTTATTTAGTAACCAATTAATTGAATAATCTTTATTTAATTAATTCATCAAAATTCCTCTTTAATTAAATAAATCAATTTTATTTAATTAAGTCATAAGGTTCTCTCTTTAATTAAATAAATCAACTTTATTTAATTAAGTCCTAATGTTATCTCTTTAATTAAATAAATCAACTTTATTTAATTAAGTACTAATGTTCTCTCTTCGATTAAATAAATCAACTTTAGTTAATCCTAATGTTCTTCATTTAATTGAATAAACCAAAGTTATTTAATTAAATTGCTAATCCTCCAATATCCTCTCATTTGATTTAAACAAATCTAAATATCTAAATCAAATGTCAAATCAAACTAACTTCATCTAAGTTAATTTTATCCTAATTAACTTCTAACACTAATCCTACATTCCTCTATATTTTGCAAGTTGCACATGTAAATCAATTTATTTGATTTATTAATTCCTCCTATTTTCATTCAAATGTGGCATATTCTTGGAATATTCCACTTATTTAAATTCTCTCTCCCAAAGGACTTTTGTCCTCCAACTTGGCATTAAAGGCTCTTACATGTCCTCTCCTTGAGCCAACTTGGTATTAATTCCTCTTACATCCCTCCTTACACAAGTCACTTCTTCAAATTCAAATTCCACCTACATGCATTTAACATGCACATTGTTCAAAATTTGTTCCACTCTCCTTCATTAGCATGTTGACAAGTGGCACAATGCTATTGGTTCAAGTTTTAATCCCACATTCTTCCTATTCTTCAATCCTCCATCCTTCTTCATTATAAATAGAGGCCTTCTCTATTTCATTTGGCATCCACAATCCATGTAAGATCAGTATGCTCATTTGAATCCACAATCATTCACAAGTTTATGCAAGGTTATTATAGTCATTTTGAGTTCAAAGTATCCACTTTCATCCATGATAGTATAGAATTTCATCATCCATAGCTAGGTTATTGGCATTTGGCACCAAAGATCACACATTTCATCCATCAAGCTTATCAAGGAATTAGGAAAGGGATTCTTTCCACATCAAAGAAGCATCAATTCCCCCATGGGATGCTGGTTTGAGCATTTTGAATAAGATTTCATTAGCTTGTATTTGATATTTTATCTTATTTTCTTGTTCTTGTGTTTGAATGAATTTCATGGGGAATGTTTGGTTTAAACTTGTTTGAAGACTAATGTTTGCTTGTTTGTCCATGTTTGAGTAGGTTTAGGCAAAGCATTATACACCTAGAATGTTGTACTAGAAGTTTGATACCTATGTGTTGTCTTTGGGATTTGTGAGATCAAAGTCTAACCATTGTATTTATTTTAAGACTGAAAATGGCCATCTTCTTATTATTTCCCTATATGTGGATGATAATTTGTTCATTAGGAATAGTAAGGGTATGATTTTTGAATTAAAATCTCAATTGTCAGCATAGTTTAAAATGAAAGATCTAGGTTCAACTAGGTATATTCTGGGGATGGAAATCTGAGGGGATAGGGGAAATAGAAAACTTTGGTTCAGTCAGAGAAAGTATATAAATTCATTCCTAGAGAGGTTTAATATTATAGATTGCAAGTAGTTAGTTGTTCCAGTGCTGCGGGGAATGAAACTTTATGTTGAAGATTGTCCAAGCAATGGGAATGCTTAGTCAATGTATGGCTATTCCAGGAAGGCCGCATTGGGATGTTGTGAAGAGAGTTTTTAGGTATTTGAAGGGTACTTCTTAGTACGCCTTATGTTATCATGGTTACTCTATGGATCTCAAAGTTCACATTGATAGAAAAAGATCCACTAGTGGATATGTATTCACATTGTTTGGTGGTGCAGTTAGCTAGATGAGCAAGCAGCAGGTTGTAGTCACTTTATCCACTACTGAGGTTGAGTACAAAGCAGCAACTCATGCCTACAAGGAAGCTATTTGGCTTAGAATATTGTGTTTGAATGTTGGTTTTGATGCAAGGCAGATTGTTATTTGTTGTGACAGTCAGAGTGCCATTTTTTTGGTGAAAAATCTAAATTTTCATGCCGTGACGAAACACATTGATGTGCAATACCACTTTGTTCGTGATATGGTGGAGGATGGAAAGGTTAGTCTAGAAAAAATTGATACTTTAGAAAATGTTAGTGATGCATCAATGTAGCCTGTGAGCACGGATAAGTTCAAATGATGCACCAGTTTGATGGGCCTTAGGGCCTAGAATATTCAATGACTTCAAGCATTGGAAGGAGCCAGTAAATGATACAGGGGCATCCATTTGGTTGCATTTGTTGTCATTTCTTTTTTTTTTTTGGTTTTGGGTTGATTTAGGTTGTTTTGTGCCAATAAGGTCATTTTGGACCATTTTGGACCATTTGGGGTTCATGTAGGTTCATTTTGATGGTTAGATGCAAAAGTTGCAAAAACTTGTCATTGTTGTCACCCAAAAGTGCATACACTTATGCAATGTTGGTTTTTGGTAGTTAGAAAATAGTTTTGGCATTTTGAATGGATGTAATGGGATGTAAAATATATACCCTCATGTGAACCAAGGGGGGAGAGGAGATTTTGAATGAAAAGAACTCATTTTTGCACATTTTCATGTGTGTTTCCTGAGTAAAACAAACTATAATCTCCATTGTATAATCCTATACAGATTGGTACAAACCTATAATTGATTGGATAAGTTGAAGGAATGTTTACTCTTTCAAAAAAATTTAGTTTCATGAATTTTCATTACGTTTTGTAGTAGTTATAGCAAAAATAATGCAAAAAATAGTGAATTTTCTAGAAAAAATAGAAAGTATTTGCTTGATACAATTTTGTACGGCCTACTATAGGGTCCGAAAGTGGACTACAATGTAGAGATCTATCTTAAGATTTTAATTCTTTTTATTTGGTTGAATTTAATGCTAAAATGAGCAAGTTATGAGGAAATTAGTGCACATGGCTTAATGACAGAACTAGGGTTTCCAATTTTGAGAAAAAATCCATTTCTCTTGATTGGCATGGTGGAAAATGATTAAAATCTCAACAAAAATCTTTTTTTATGTCCTCTAAATGATTCCAAAGTCTTGGCTTGATAACTTATGGCCAAGAGAAGTTAAGAGTGATAGTCATAAGGAAAAAACTTAAGCTTATAGTACAACAGTGTCTTGAGGAAGAATACCAAGAAAATGTTTGGCATTGGCCAATGAGAAAGAAGGTGAAATGGACAATAAAGATGATTATATAGAAAAGAAGGCAAAGGATGACTACTTTGAAAATTGAAGATGGACTACATTTTCATGAAGCCTTGGAAAATGCTATAGAAGAAGGAAATGAAGCATACAAAAAGGAGGAGTTTTCAAGTAATGAAGTTAGGGAAAAAAGAAATGTTGGGAATAGGATTCCATTTAATTGCAATCCTAAACATTATTTCATTTATCTCCTAAGTCCTTGGAAAGTGTTCCCCAAACACTAGGATTAGAAAGAGATTAAATTCGAATGAAATGAACATGTAAATTGACATTTGTAATTAATTATAAATGTTAGGAACATGTGGGGACGACCATGAAGAGCTCCTACAAAATAGGAGCACATGGGGCACCCACTGGAAGGTGTAACTCACCTTGAGTTAAGTTAACTGTTTGGAGTAAAATGTAACACTTTAGTAATGCATGTAAAGATCCTAGAAGTTAGGGATTGATGTTTACATGCATGGAGTTCAGTTCAGTTCAATTTAGATCAGTTCAGTTTAGTTTAGTTCAGTCTAGTTATGGTTCAATTATCTTTAGTTGCATGTAGTTAGTTTTAGTTGAATTCTAGTTGACTTCAGTTGATTTGGAATGCATGACTAATGACTTGAGTTGCATGAAAGATAATAGGTGATACATTAAGTTAAGTGGGGATGATCAATCATGCATCTTGTTTTCATAAATTGATGGAGAGATATGTTTTAGTTAATAGAGATATACTTGGAACCACCTTGGGCACCCAAGTTGGCATCTTGGAGTTAACACTTTTGCGTGATAAGATATTTTATAAGGCTGTGTTAAGTGGGCCCATTCTTGAGCACCAACTTTGAGGATAAGCTTACAAGATATCTTTGGAATCAACGTTGAGTTATGACTTTAGTTTGGGATGCCCAAATGGTTGAAGGACTTGTTTTGACATTTTTCTTCGCGGTAGAACTCTACTTGCAAAGAATAGGTGTGGGTTTTGTGAGATAAGCATTGTGCTTTGTAATTGTAAACTTTTTGGAGTTTAAAAGGCTCATTATTGTCTATTTATTGTAGCAAGTTGAAGAGAGTTTATCATATTTTATTGTAGGTTGTGAAGAAGATTTGTTGAAGGAAAAAGAAGCATCTCAAGCAAGGATTGGAATTATTGTAATCTTATTCTAAGATTAAATAATACATTGATTATTGGTGGAGTTTTTTCCCGAAATGGTTTCTTCATGGTATATGTTGTGTAACTTCTATCTTCTGGTCTTATTCTTTTACAATCTTCTGTCTATTTCTACAAATGGTAAAATGAATCTAAACAGATAATCATCCACAAAGAATTTGTAACAAAGAACACTTAATTAATCTATAATCTCATTAGTTTTACAAAGTATTAAGCTACATAATTACCTCAATTTTCAACAAGAAAATCTATGTAACAAGCCATTGAATAGGTAAATGGAAGAAAAAATCTTGGTTTTGATCAAGTAAATGAAAAGGATAATGTAGATATACAAATTGATAGGGAGAAGAGCAAAGAGTGGTTGGTCAATAACATGAAAGAGATAGAGGAAAATGGTGTTGCAGAGCATAATGATGAGGAAACACTTCAAGAGAGGATAAGATATGAAGGAAAGGTCAAGAACAATGACCAAGAGATCATGATTGAACCATCCAAGGATGAAAAGGTGATATTGTAGCATGATAGTCCAAGACAACAAACTGAAAATTATGAAGAAGAGCCCAAGAAGATTGAAAGATGTCCAAGGGAACCTTGGAAGAACCTTGCAATGAACACAAGAAAGATTAAAGGTTTAGACCAAGGGGAAAATGAAGAGGAGGAATAAATGGACAGTAGCAATGAGGTGTATATGACAAAGCAATAGAATCTTGGAGTCTTCAAGCAGAGAAGCTGATAAGCAAGAGAAGATGCAAGAAGAGAGGAAGAAAAGAGTGCACACCAATTAATAGGGAGATGATCAAGCCAAGCATGGAGAAGATTGAGAGGAGGTCAGAGGACAACTATTACTACAACATAATTGGAGGAAGTGAAAAAAGTAGTTGATCATCATTTGAGATGGAACTCAAATTTCTTTCCCCTAGGGAGTATGATGCAAGGGCATCTATTTGGGTGCATTTGTTTTCATTTGGTAAATGTTTTGGTTTTGAGTTGATTTAGGTTGTTTTGTGCCAATAAGGTCATTTTGGACTATTTTGGACCATTTGGGGGTCATGTAGATTCATTTTGATGGTTAGATGCAAAATTTGCAAAAAGTTGTCATTGTTGTCACCCAAAAGTGCGTACACTTTTACAATGTTGGTTTTTGGCAGTTAGAAAATAGTTTTGGAATTTTGAATGGATGGAATTGGATGTAAAAGATATACTCTCATGTGAACAAAGGGGGAGAGGATATTTTGAATGAAAAGAACTCATTTTTGCACATTTTCCTGTGTGTTTCCTGAGTAAAAAAAACTACAATCTCCATTTCACAGTCATGTACAGATTAGTATGGAATTGTAATTGATTGGAGAAGTTGAAGGAATTTTTACTCTTTCAAAAAAAATGAGTTTCATGAATTTTCATTACATTTTGTAGAATTTATAGCGAAAACAATGCAAAAAGTAGTTATTTTTTTGGAAAAACATAAAGTATTTGCTTGGTACGGTTTTGTACAGCTTGTTATAGGGTCTAAAAGTGGATGGCCATGTATATCTTTGTGTTGAGATTCTAATTCTTTTTATTTGGTTGAATTTCATACTAAAATGAGCAAGTTATGAGGAAATTAGTGCATATGGGTTAATGACAAAACTAGGGTTTCCAGTTTGGAGAAAAAAATCCATTTCTCTTGATTGGCAGGGTGGAAAATGTTGAAAATATTAAGAAAATTCTGTTTTTATGTCCTCTAAATTATTCCAAAGTCTTGGCTTGACAACTTACAACCACGAGAAGTTAAGAGTGACAGTCATAAGGAAAAACCTTGTCAAAAGGGAATTAAACCCTACTCTCTTTGAGGGTTTTATGGAAATTCTAGGGTTTGGAGTTAATTACTATCAAGAATGGTTAGATTGAAATATTAGAGTGTTCTTAAGAGTAAATAGCTTGAGAATGAAAATAAAAAGTGAATTTTAATTCCTTTTGTTGGTTTGAGTCTATCAACTAAGCTTGTAGGGTTGCTTATATGGTGCTTATTTCTTGTCACAAATGAAAATATCAGAGAACCTTGTGTAGAAAGTTGTAGAAATCATATTTTCATTGTTCTTGAGATTCCAATGTGTTTTCCATTGCTTTCTCTGAATTAGTAAGTTCTTCGTCAAGTGGGAGAATTTTGAGAAAGGGTGTCTCAAACTTGTTGGCATAGAAGTCATCGACTTCAGGTTTGTCAGGCTAATAGGTGAATGTCGGTGGGACTAAGTTGCTAGTCTCCTCAACATCCCAATAAGCTCTCTATAGGTTAGAATTAAGTGCTTCATTGAGTTGAAAGTCACATGTTGGTGGGACAAAACGACAAGTCTTTTTGACAAGCGCTTGGCTTATCGCTAGGTGTGTTTGGAGTTTGCATCAATTGAAGCTTCATTGACAAGACAAGTGAGTGTCAATAGGACTGAATGAGAAGTCTCTTTGACATACCGATGAACTCCAAGAAGTGTTTCATCAGAGCGATAGGTCAATGTCAGAGGGATTCACTTGGGATTCCCTTCAACATTTTAATGAATGGAAGGTAGGGTCTCTTCATCGGAGGGAATGATGGACTTTGTCGGGACATACATGATGGTCCCTTTGACATGTCGATAAGGTGGGACCGAATGGCGTGAAGGATAATTTCATTTGTATGGTGATGACATGGATAACATGTAGGCAATGGGGACCACCCGATCAAGGCTACAAGGTTCATCGATAATACTTTGTTGTAGCAAAAGGAGTTGCTATAGTGTCTCTTCGACACTCTGGTGGAACGATAGATGTATCAGGGTGATAGTGAGAGTTCAAAGAGACATGGTTTCATGTCTCTTCAAATTTTTGATAGAACTTTGATGGAGGTAGAAGGTAGTGACGGTTTAGTTTGTTGTGACCATTTGTATGGTATTGAATTTGGAGTGATTGTTCTCCTGTTACGCTTGAGAATTTTATATGTAATGCAGTAGTGCATTGAGTAGGATGATGATCCAAGCAATTGTAATGTAATTTTTTTGAATTCATTCTGTGTATTAAATGCCTAAAAGAGCATAGCTTTGTACTTTTATGTAATTTATGTTTTACTATAATACAAGAGATCTTTGATTTGGTGTGTGGGTTTTTCCCTGAGAGACTTTTCCCATGTAGATCTGGTATTCATTCTTTATTTTCTATTATGTCATTCCTGTATGTGAATCTTAAATGAACTATAATTGCAAAGTTTTGTAAAACTTTATGTATCTCTCTCCTAAATTTTAGCATTAGGAAGGCGTATTCCACACTCTTCTTTCCTTTTAGATTCTTCATCTTCTAAGTGTAATTATTTATTATTGGTGATTATTATGCTAGTAATTTTTGGAATTTATTTATGATTAGTAATTATAAAGGTATAATTTTTGGGTGTTGTTATGAAGTCTTCAAAATTGTAATTATAATATTAAAAATTATAAGAAATTGATTTTGATAAAATATTTAAATCCTTGAGAGTTTTATTAGATCCCCTTGAATGAGATATTATAAGTTGCACTTGTTGAGATAACCCAGTCTCATTTGCTAAGAAAATAAAAAGAAGACTCTTAGGGTGTAGAAACCTTTCAAGAAGGGGAACTTATATTGTTCCAAGTGTTGGTGTACTAAAAAATATATCAATAGGCACCCTTATGGTGTCAAAGGATATTGAATCTTGGATCTATATAATCATGGAATATTGAGTTGATTGTTCATTATGAGGGAATATATTCTAATGTGTCCTCTTATATCCTTCCTTCCCCCATAATGGATTCAGATGATAGTGACATAGAGGATTGTCCACAAACATCTACTACTTGTAGGGTTGATCATGAACCTTCACATTCCCCTTCAACATATTCATATTTAAAGGCTAATAATTCTCCTCCTCCATTTCCTTAATCTATTCCTTAATGACCTTGACAAACTATTTAGTTTGTAGGAACTCTTATTGGGGATCTTTTTGACACTTAAAGGAATCACTCACATCACATGAATATTCCTTCCTAAGTTGCCACAAATTTATTTCTATAATCCTTTCATGAATCATTGTGTATATTTGAGTAGGATTCAACCATACAGAAAGAATATAATTATTTTCTCAAGAACAAAACACAAGAGCTTGTTGTACTTCCTAAGTAAAAAAAAATGGTTTGGTGTAAGTGGATCTATCATTTTTTTATGGATGGATCATTTGACAATTATAGAGCACAAATTGTGGCCAAATGTTTCTCATAGGTCTTGGTGTTGACTACATTAAGAAATTTACCCTAATTGCTAAGATGATTGTTAGAAACCAAGATCAGACATGCAAAACAAAAAACCTTCCACAAAAGAGAAAATCAGAAAAAGCAAAGCTATTGCAAGAAGATGTGCAAAATATTATTATTCAGGAATTCATAATTACATGAGATGATTTGCTTTATAAAAGAAAATTATGCATAACCCTAATATTATCTTGAGCAACAAGATAGCTCAACAAGATAAGGATGAGAATAATTAACCTAGGAATTAAAATATTACCTAAGTAAAGTTATGCAAGTGTAATTAAATATTAATTACACTAACACCCCCTCATAAGTGTAACTTAGGGAGACTAAAAAAGCATGTACCTAAAACTAAGATGAATGCATGAAAGTATGAATGGGTCCCAACAACAAGGCCTGATTAGGTACCCATGTACAAATGCAATAATGAGGTAGAGAAGGAAAACCTAGTGGGACAAAACCCCCCTACAATGAGATGACTATTGCAAAGAAGCACTGGAAGAATACTATGGAGTAACACTCGAACCACAATTTGAGAAGAAAGGAAAGATACTTCTGCCTACAAGAAACCAAAGCGAAATCATAATAATGCGTCTACAGACCCGATGCCATGGAACACTGGAAAACTCACAAATTGGAACAACCTTGGAATCTGTGAAGCAACAGTAGATGAAATGATGACAGAATCTGGAAACCGTGTATCTCGATGCCGATGCCAAATTGAGACTAAAACTCTTCCATGGGAACAAGTACCATAAAGAATCTGGAATATTAACCATAAAAACATGGCCCTCAAACTGAGATGGATTTGAACCAATGCAGATCAATAACCGTAAACTCCCAATCTGAAGTGTGAACCGATGTGAATCTGATATGTGTCAAAGTAAGACTAGATGTGGCCAAAAGAAACTAAGAGACCAGATATAACCCATGCGAGTTGTCATCAAAACAATATGGAGATCAAAGTGCATGCACACTCTAATCAGATTATTATGCAACAAAACCCCCCTGATGGAACTTTATCTCAGTTCATTTATTACAATAACCCAATGATTGTAAAAGGAGAGAATGTTAAACATTCATAAATAGAAAATAAAAATAGACCTCAGATTTGTGTAGAGGACTGAACTAGCTTTCCAACGTTGCAAGAATGACGAAAAAAGGATCACTGAGTCAAAAGATATGCCCTCCAAAGCAAAAAAAAAAATCATCTGAGTTCAAGGACCTAAAAAATAAATCTGGAGAAAAATAAGAAGCTACCTTCACCACTGGATTGGTGTTGGAATCAGATTTCCAATTGTATCTTGTTTGTGAAAAAAGGACACTGTATGCAAAAGTTACGCCCAATTTTGTAAAACTGTTCTAGAAAGGCCAATCTAGCCTACAGGTTGCCCTGGGGGCTAAAAAATATAAGCCCCTAGTCCTATGCGTGACCAGGGGTTGGGGCAGAGCCCTTGGTCCTTAATAGGACCGCGCAGGGTGCAGAAGGGTCAGTCAGGGGCTTGGTGCATAGCGCCCAGTCCTCCAAAGGACCGGCGATTGGTGTAGATTGGCTTGCTAATGCAAAGGGTTAGGGACTTTGAAAGAAACACAAAGTTTTAAGGCTAATAATGATTCACTCTCAACCTTCCAACTAGGCACCAGTATGGAGATAAGGCCTCAATAATGCACCAAATGACTTATTTGATTTCCCTATGGACCCAAACCCTAGGAACACTCTTAAGAGATGCAAAAAAACTTGTTTTGAATGATTTCAAATCCCAACCCTTTGAATTAGACACAAAACCAATTTTCACCTTAACTAGGCTACTAGCCCAACTAGGCCTCTAGCGAAGGATTTTTTAATTTGCACTCAAAATTTCCAAAGGAACCTCCAAACTAATGATTGAACCAAATGTGGTTTGTGAAGATACATAACATACTAGATTCTTGATGTCACTTGTTTTGGAGCACACCAATCAAAAATCTGTTGTTTCCTCCAATTTAGGCCTAATTAGCCCTCTTTTTCAAAGCAACCCCTCTTTAAACTCAACCCCTGACCATGATACTTTCAACAGTCCCTTAAAATGACTCAAACCCAAGGATTCCAAGTTTTTAGGCCTCTATGACACCTCTAACATGCTCAAAAACAAAACCCTCCTTAACTTGCCTCAAAAACTAGGGCTTCTTGAAAAATAACCTTCCAATCACTTCCAAAACTTTCTAATTGACTCTACACCATTAGGACAACATATTTAGTCTATCCCAACTCAAAAACATGCCCCTCATTAAGGCAGATCTTCTGCTGCTATACCCTAGCCTCCAACTTCAAGCACTTTACATTGTGAAATCTTGGTGTACACCTCAATATTCTTCTTCCCTACACATTAGTTTGTTAAATATGTATGTTACATGTTAGGAATGATCCATTTCATAGGTCACAACAACATTCTACCTTGAAATGGATCAATCATCCATGAAAACCACCAAAACTAGTGAAAATTTTGTGTTATTCTTGAGGACAGTCAGCAATATGTTACAAAAACTAATTCCTAACGTCTATAAGATCATTAAAGAGGTTAATTGAAAGTAAATACAGGTTCTTAAACCATCCAATTGATTATAAATTCAAAAGGAATCAATAGCTCATCAAAAAGACTCAAGAAAATGCAAGAAAACTGTGTTTTTTCACTATTTCTTGTAGCAGTCCATGCAGTCACTTCTCCAAATGCCCAGCCTTCATAAAAATGATTCATTTAGGGTTACATACCCATCCCACAACTTCTCAAACCGTTTGGAATTGGTTTGATTACATTAAAGTTGCTAAAACATCAAAAACACACTTTCCCGCCAAAGTTGGATTTCAAAAATCTGAATACTCCAACTTGAAATTTATTAACTCCTATGACTAAAACCTTATAAAACTTATTTTATTTCACTATTCAAGCTTAATGAACCTAATTAAAACATTGAAAACCTATCTAGACTCTTAGGACATTATTTGTCCAATTACAATGCATTTTGGTCCTATGGTCCTTATCAAGACCCTTAGGACATTTGACTCCTTTAATGTTTTTAACCATTTCAAAAGACATTATAGGCTTTAAGATGTTATAATTGATGCTTTGGAATGATGGAAAAACCTTCATGTATCCTGCACTCTCCTGACTCTTCAACTGACTCCTAATGAGCTTGGGTGCTCTTGCACCATTCTCCCCAAGAAAGAAAAGTTTCTTGCCCCAAGAAGCATCCAACTTGCTGCCACCAAAATACCCCTTGCTCTCATATGTTTTCATCTTCACATGACAGGGCATGTAATCTCCCAAAGTCACTGTCTTCCTCTTCTGCCAATCTGCATTCATGTCACTCAACATGTTAGTGTCAAAAATCTGTTTCGTTTGTCCTTTTTGCTGCTTGATAACAACCTGTCCTTGTACCCTATTTCTGCCTTTATTCCACTCATTTCCTTGTGAAAGAACACCACTCCTATTACCCTCAACAATAGGGCATTCAATACTCCCAATCTTAATACTATCTAAGTCCCAAATATTCTGATTTTTAGGACTGTACTCTTCATATATCTGCTGCAACTCATCATTCCTCTTCCAACCAGTATCTTCCCCTGTCTTACCTATCTTACCCTGCTTATTCACCTGCAAATTTTTCTCAAAACATATCATAAAACTTTCATTTGACTACTCGAAAGGAAAAGGAACTAATTTATATCTAACATCTCCTTTATGCACCAAATATGTATTATGGAATCCATCATGCAATGTCCTCCTAGCATACTGCCATGGTCTTCCCAAGATGATATGACCACAAGTCATTGGAATGACATCACAAAGTACCCTATCATGATATGTTCCAATTGAGAAATCTACATAAGCCCTCTTACAAATCTCTACATGTTGTCCTTGAGTTACCCAAGTGGCCTTGTAGGGAGTAGGATGATCAAATGTTTCAATCCCTAACTTGGTTATCATATCAAGTGAAACTAAATTGCTATGTGACCCTGAATCTATGAGAAATCTGCAGATCTTACCATGACTGAGACAATTTGTTTTGAAAATAGTTACCTTTGGCTCTTGATGAAGTCTTTCTCCTTGCTTGATCATAAGAAACTCACCATCAGTCATAGGGTCTGCCATGAATGTTTTTGATTCCTCCTTCTTGTCTTCTTCTTCTTGTACCAAGTTAGCTCTCCTATCTCTGCCCCTATCAGCTTGTTCCCATTTAGGACACTTGAAGGAAGGATGTCCTGGTTCATTGCAATTGAAACACCTACCTGTGAATGGTCCTCTACATTGTCCAAATCTACCTCCTCCTCTAGGAGTGTATCCACCTCTTTGATCAGAAAATACCTCTTTGCCTTTGTCATTGTTGCTCTTGTCATTGATGCCTTGTCCTTGTTCTCTATTACCTCTGCCCCTGTTTGAACTACCTCCTCTTCCACCATTGCTTGATCTTTCTTGCTTCCTCTTCACCTTTTCTTCTGCTCTAATGGCCAATCTGAAAACATTCTCCTAATGTCCTTGGCAATTGCAAACCAATCTCATCTTGTAGATTATACCTTAAGCCATTGATATACCTGGCTATTTTCTTATCCTCTTCCTCATAACCTCCTCTAATACTAAGCTTGTGAAATTGCTCAGTATAGGACATCACATCCATGTCCTTTTGCCTTAAATTCTGCCTCATCCTTTTCACATGAATGGTAAAATCAAATGGTAGGAACTGCTCTTTGACCAAACTCTTCATCCTTGCCCATGTAGAGACTTTTTCCAATCCTCTAGCCATCCTATCATTTGAAAACTAGTCCACCATTTCAATGTTGTGCCTCTCAACTTGGTTTTGGAAAACTTAACCTTCCTCTCTTCATCCATCTCCTCAAACTCAAAGTAGTTTTCTAAGGCATCAAGCCATCCCAACACCTCTTCACTATCCATCTTCCCTTGATAGATAGGAAAGTCTATGTGACTCTTCCCTCCATGACCTTGTACTGCCTTCAACAATCTCAGTAACCTCCTTTCCTCAAGGTCTTCTATCTCATCTGCTGCGTGTTCTTGATTTACCCTCACATGCTCTTCATCTTCATCATTGTCTTCTTGGTCTTCTTGCTCTTCTCTCCTCCTACTCCTCTCAAGGTTATTTATCCTTGCTTGCATGGTATCTCTCTCCCTTCTCCATTGCCTTTCTTCTCTTGCTCTGGCTTGCTCTCTTGTTGCTTCTTGTTCGCTTCTTTCTCTTCTCTCCCTTTCCAAGATTTCCTTCAACTCTTCCAACTCTCTTGCCAATTGATTTTTTGGTGCCATTGTTGTTTCTCCAATCCCTAAAGGACCTACACACTGCTCTGATACCACTCTGATTTAGAGGGTCAAGGACTTTGAAAGAAACACAAAGTTTTAAGGCTAATAATGATTCACTCTCAACCTTCCAACTAGGCACCAGTATGGAGATAAGGCCTCAATAATGCACCAAATGACTTATTTGATTTCCCTATGGACCCAAACCATAGGAACACTCTTAAGAGACCCAAACAAACTTTTTTTGAATGATTTCAAAGCCCAACACTTTGAATTAGACACAAAACCAATTTTCACCTTAACTAGGCTACTAGCCCAACTAGGCCTCTAGCGAAGGATTTTTTAATTTGCACTCAAAATTTCCAAAGGAACCTCCAAAATAATGATTGAACCAGATGTGGTTTGTGATGATACATAACATACTAGATTCTTGATGGCACTTGTTTTAGAGCACACCAATCAAAAATATGTTGTTTCCTCCAATTTAGGCCTAATTAGCCCTCTTTTTCAAAGCAACCCCTCTTTAAACTCAACCCCTGACCATGAAACTTTCAAAAATCCCTTAAAATGACTCAAAACCAAGGATTCCAAGTTTTAGGCCTCTATGACACCTCTAACATGCTCAAACACAAAACCCTCCTTAACTTGCCTCAAAAACTAGGGCTTCTTGAAAACTAACCTTCCAATCACTTCCAGAACTTTCTCATTGACTCTACACCATTAGGACAACATATTTAGTCTATCCCAACTCAAAAACATGCCCCTCATTAAGGCAGATCTTCTGCTGCTATACCCTAGCCTCCAATTTCAAGCACTTTGCATTGTGAAATCTTGGTGTACACCTCAATATTCTTCTTCCCTACACATTATTTTGTTAAATATGTATGTTACATGTTAGGAATGATCCATTTCATAGGTCACAGCAGCATTCTACCTTGAAATGGATCAATCATTCATGAAAACCACCAAAACTAGTGAAAATTCTGTGTTATTCTTGAGGACAGTCAGCAATATGTTACAAAAACCGATTCCTAATGTCTATTAGATCATTCAAGAGGTTAATTGAAAGTAAATATAGGTTCTTAAACCATCCAATTGATTAGAAATTCAAAAGGAATCAATAGATCATCAAAAAGACTCAAGAAAATGCAAGAAAACTGTGTTTTTCACTATTTCCTGTAGCAGTCCGTACAGTCACTTCTCCAAACGCCCAACCTCCATACAAATGATTCCTTTAGGGTTACATACCCATCCCACAACTGCTCAAACCATTTGGAATTGGTTTTATTACATTAAAGTTGCTAAAACATCAAAAACACACTTTCCCGCCAAAGTTGGATTTCAAAAATTTGAATACTCCAACTTGAAATTTATTAACTCCTATGACTAAAACCTTCTAAAAATTATTTCATTTCACTATTCAACCTTAATGAACCTAATTAAAACACTGAAAACCTATCTAGACTCTTAGGACATTATTTGTCCAATTACAATGCATTTTGGTCCTATGGTCCTTATCAAGACCCTTAGGAAATTTGACTCCTTTAATGTTTTTAACCATTTCAAAAGACATTATAGGCTTTAAGATGTTATAATTGATGCTTTGGAATGATGGAAAAACCTTCATGTCTCTTGCACTCTCCTGACTCTTCAACTGACTCCTAATGAGCTTGGATGCTCCTGCACCACCCGCGGGGGTTGAGCAAAGGGCCCCTGGTCCTCCATGTGACTGGGGCGGAGCAAAGGGAGCCCGTGGGGGCTGGCTGGCAGGTGGCAGACCGATGGTGAAGGCCGATGGAGGTAGAGGATGGGTGGCCGCTTTGTGGCTTCCCAGTGGTGTGGCGGCGACGACGGCTTTCTTTATAACTAGAGGTGTCGCACAATTCCCAAAAACACATGTTTTTTTTAAAAAATTTGAAATTCGAGCCTTGGGAAGCATGTTGGGGAGGCCGTACGGCCTCCCTGGCAATTTTTTTTTCCTCAGAAACAACTTTCACCAAAATCGACAAAACGAAAGGTGATCTTAGGGTTTTTGGCCGCTATGAACACGATGGTGACCTCCGTTTGTGCCCAAAATTCTCCAAAAATTCGGCTACCTCTAGAGCTTGCAAAAAATCTCCCAGCTTGAAACCCTCATGGATTTGGAAAACTATGGCCAAAATCTACAAAATAAAAGCCAATGTTGACTTTTTCCAGTGCTCTGAATCCAATGGTGAAGCCCGATCTGATCCAAAATGTTCCATAGATGAACTCAAGGCATGAAACCCTCAAGGAATCCTGAACAAACTCTGCAATGATTTTCTTAAAAAATCTAAGAAGGGGCTGCAAATCAAAGCTTTGATACCATGTTAGAAACCAAGATCATACATGCAAACCAAAAAACCTTCCACAGAAGAGAAAATCAAAAAAATCAAAGCTATTGCAAGAAGATGTGCAAAATATTATTATTCAGGAATTCATAATTACATGAGATGATTTGCTTTATAAAAGCAAAGTATGCATAACCCTAATCTTATCTTGAGAAACAAGATAGCTCAACAAGATAAGGATGAGAATAATTAACCTAGGAATTAAAAGATTACCTAAGTAAAGTTATGCAAGTGTAATTAAATATTAATTACACTAACAATGATATCCATTTTCTTGACTCTTTCCATTGTTGTAGATCATGATTGGGATGTACATTACATGGATGTGAAAAGTGTATTTATTTATGGAGATCTATATAGAACAATTATAGGGATTCATTATTATATTTTATTTGTTTGTCGATTGAGGAAGTATTTTTATGGCCTCAAGTAGGTCCTATGGACCTAATATGCCAAGATGGACTCCTTTATTCTCTCCACTAGATTTTTTTTATCTACATGTCTATATTATGAGATAGGAGGATTCTCTTCTCTTTTTATTTATCTATCTTGATGATTTGATTATCATATTATCAAGACTCAATCTTCATGCCAAATGTTCCACTCCCTTGGTTGATGCTACCATGTATCACTAACTTGTTGGAAACCTCATGTAATTGACTCATACTCACCCTTAGATTTCATTTGTAGTTAGCATGGTTTTATGCTTGATGCATGAGCCTCATGTGATTTATTAGAAAGTATCCAAACATATTCTTTACTACATATAAGGCATTTACAAATTTGAGATTCACTATGCAATAGGTGAAAATTCATGTATTTGATATGCTTCACAAACTCTAATTAGGCTAGTGATCTTGATGATTATAAGTCAATATCCAGCTACAAATTTTACCTTTGTTTTGGTCCCATTTTTTGCTAAAGAAAGAAGAAATATGCCAATAATCTCTCATTAATTGTGGTTGTAAATATCACCATTGAGGCTCTTTGGCTTTAGAATATTCTTACTAAGCTTGGAATTCCTTTTTAAAATCCATGAATCATCTACTATGATAACTAGAGAGCCATCTACATTTCAAATAATTTTTTCCATCATCAACAAAGAAAACACATCAAGATCCAAATGCACTTTCTACTACAACTAATATGAGTAGTTCATTTATTTGTGTTTTCCTACAATAGAGTATTTTGTAGATATTCTCACAAAACCCTTCACTAAGAGAAATTTTCTCCATATATGAGGTCTCTTGGGGGTGTAGGACATCATTCCTTCAAGGGGATTACTTGGTCCTTGCTTCATCCTCTCAGGGAGTAGTTTTTCTAACTAGGTTTTCTCCTTCTCTTCTTTATGAGAGATTTTTTTGTACATGGGTACCTCATCAAGTCTTGGAGTTGGGACCCACATTTTACATATTTAAATTTTCCCAAAGTTACACTTAACTGGGAGGGGGTGGGTTTTTAGTGTGAACATGGTATATTTCCTAACTAGTTCTCCACCTAAGTTATTTTCACACTTAATTTGTCATAGAGACTTATTTACTTTAGTATCTTGGGTAGTGTATCCTATATAAGCTCACCTATTTATTTCATTGTAATCATTCATACTTGTATATTTTGTATTCATATCAAATAAAATATAATTTATTTTATCATTTCTAGTTTTTTGTTAATGTTTTCCTTACACTTATTTGATTCTTGAGTGGCTACACAATCAAATATTATAAATTGTTATAATTTTACCATGTCTTATAACCATATGATATAAAATTTGCAATGATAATATTTTTATATCTATTAATTGCTAAATAAATTTCTAAAATATCAATATTTAGAATATGTTAGATTAATTTCTTATTATATTGAATTAATCCATAAAATATACACAAACATATATATAATCCCTTCATGATAATGTATACAAAAATCATAATCTATACTTCATATACATTATTAAACCATACACATATAGTTATTATAGAAAACCCCAACTATTTATCCATATCTATATTATCTACGATCCTCAGAAGATATAATAAATTCATATAATATTGCACTACACAATTTTATAAAAGAAAAAAGGATTAAAACACTAAACACAAAAATATTCATTCTATTTTCTTATGTTTTCTTGTCATTCTACAAGGTTCTATTGTGCATTCAACATTAGTTTAAAGAGGAGATGTGTGTCAATATAAATTAGAATTTTATCGCAACCATTGCAAGGCACTTAACAGAGGGTCTACAAATATTATGGTGAAGAGGGAAGGGGGTGTAGGGGTGTCACCACTCCATAAAATTGGTAGCTTCCCTATGAATTGTATCCCACAATTCATGCACTGTAGGGGTTGCATGCTCATGGATTCTTGTGAACTTTAGTAGGGGAGAGACTTGCCTAAAGATATATTTATTTATTCTAAATATATATATATATATTTATATATATACATACATATATACGTATCTATTATAGGTAAATGGAAAATAGGATGTTTAAGGTACGAATCATTAAAGATAATGAGAATTAATATATATTTTGAACACATTCATTTTCAAATATATATATGATGTATTACATAAAATATTCAAATTTGTATGATTACATGTATATATATAGGTACAATTTTTTAGTTTCATGATCAATAATAACAGGTTCAAAAATAGATCTTTCAAATAATTTGACTCTAAATTTTCGCACTTAAGCTAAAAACTGTAAGTACATGTTTTGTTCCATTCCTCAATAAATTACTTTATTATATTATGTAGTTTTACTTTCAAGTTTAAATCAATCATGGAGGACAATTATCTCTTTTTTCTTACTAGAATAAATTGACTTATAAAGTAATAAAAGGAGAATTATTTCCTTCCCACAATGTATATATTGAAAGGAACCATATAGTTGTGTTATTTTTTTTATTTTACAAGGTAGATAGAGAGTTATACAACTCTCTTGAAAGCCATAATTTTTCCTAATAGAAATATATAAGGTCTCTAAACCTAACCAAGATGAAGAGCTCAATGGGGGTATAGTGATCTCCAACCAACCAATATGGCATCATTAAGTCATATGAGGATATATCCATCACCCGATCCAAGAGACTAACAAATAGTAAGTATGAACCATTATTTCAAAATTCTAAAGGCCATACTAAATAATACAATGAGGATTGCACATGTCAAGAATCCACTCAAGGAAGATAAATTCAAAGTAAAAACAAACATGAAACTCCAATACAATATCACTCAATTAGCATAATATATTTAACTATTTTTTCTCTCACCCACATACAAGTAGTGAAGACATATACAAATATTACCTCTCAAGATAGCTCACAATGGATTGATGTCTCTCCTTCCTTAAAGGAAAATTTATTCTCAAGATTTACCTCTCTTTTAGCTCGCCCACACATGTTAAAACAAGAATGAAGTCAAATCAAGCTTCCCAAGTCAAAGAGGAATACTTATATGGAGATGGAATGTCACCCATTTTTATCTAATATGATGAGGAAGCATAACTTCTCTCAAACCTCATAAAACCACCTCTTACATAAATTAAATTCCCCTTACAAGCCCATGTGAAACCAACATGTGTTGACTATGCCAAGATATGGAGTTTCATATACTCGACCAAAATTTATAATTTGAAAAAGAGACTTCAAAAATTTCAATCACAAACTTACCATGTATCATAAATGTATAATGTTTACAAGGCCATAAATATGTGAATAGAAATTCAAATCATACTTAACTTCTTCTAAAAAGGTATGTTATCCCAAGATATCTACCCAAGTGGGTTAATTTCACCCTAAAACATTATAAATACTCATTTTATAACACTTTAACAATTTACCCAAATACCCATCTGAAATTCAAAAAGTTGGAAATAATTTGAATCATTAAAATCATTCAACACTCTTCACAACTATATACACAATAAAATACATAAATAAATAATTATATCACTTAAAAATAATGCAAGGAAACAATAAGGGGTCTCAATTACATTAGATCAGGATTAGTTGTCATACGTAGAAATTATAATCAAGTATCCTCTTACTTCATGAGGTGAAATGGGAAGGGAAAATTAGAGTTCCTGGTTGGTTTCTCATTGTCACATCAACTAACTTTTATCTACACACTTAATGCACACATCAGTACATCCAAGATATGTGTATATAGCTATGAAAAATTATTAAATTGTATTACTTGATTAGTACAGTAATTTAATTAAATTTAGAGACCTTGAATTCTAATTTGACCTCAAATCCATGTATTATGAACTTAAGTTAATTCTCATTAACTAGTATAATTACAACCCCATCATTTAACATCACATAATTCTTAATATATGCCTAGCAAATTTTATAAACCATTATGTGTATTTGATATTTTGACAGCTTAATAAATTGAGTTTAGAACCCACTCTCATATTTAGTTCAGGATTTCCTTCAATTAGAAACTGTAGTGTTGTAAATTGTTGCCTCTTACAATTTCACAGTAGTTTTGGCACTGTATTTTGCATGTATAATTAATTATATTCATAATATGATCGTTTCGGGGCCAACTTAAGAAAATATATTAAATTCCCCAACATCTTGAATTTTGGGAGCAAAAAAGGTTTGGACATGAGTGTTGGGTGCCCCTATCTTGCATTTTAGATTTTTAAAAGTCCTAAATTCAAATGTCATCATTTGGTGTCTTGAAAATTGTACCTTGCTAGCCTAACCCCAAAGATTACTTGAGATGCATATATAAACAACTCTTTCTCTCTCATTTGGACTATTTATGATGAATTATAAACAATTATGAACACACATACGAATTCTTTATGACCATTGTCTCTCTCTCTCTTATCTACATGCTTTTTATAGCTCTCTATTTGTTGTATAAACTAACCATTGCAAGTATTTAAGGAAATATATTCCTTCTTCATTAACTCCTATTTCATGTTATTTCATTCATTATTTTCTTTATTATCTCTTTTTACTTTACTCCCCTAAGAGCACACATTGTTTATCATCATTATCATTGTTGTTGTGGAGGTGGGAACACCAACACAGGGTTTGACTTAGGAAATCCTCTATACAAGACAACCATTTTCCCTCTTTTTGTGTGTAGATCCAAATCCACAACTTCCAATAGTAAGGAAAAGAAAACTATGATAGAAAAAAATAATTTAGATCAACCCAAAACCCTAGGACTAGGGTGCCCAATGCCATTGTTCAGCCAATTCAGCCTTTGCTTTCAGTGATAGGTGCCCCTCTATCTACCTTTCTCATATTTGTGTTTTTTTTTGTGCAATTTTGTTTATGTCTATGTAATTATTTATATTTTTAGATTAGGGCTTCTATCAATTAGGTTAATTAATTCACATCTTATCAATCTACCCTCTTTTCAACAAAGGAACAAAACCCACACAGATCGGCTCTCCTTCTAGGTAATTATCCAAGCACAACACCTTCACCAATTCATCCTTCAATGTTGAGTAAAGAAAGGATTGCTTCAAGTTAATCTACTAGTTAGACCTAGGATCTCTTTTCCCACTTAACAAAAAATTTATCCAATTGAACAAGTAGATTAAGGTCAATATTAGAACATACTCATTTTATATGAATTAAATTTATAATGATCAAATTGAGTCAAAATAAAACTTCCTAATTTAAATTAAATACCCTTATTATGAAATCAAACATTAACATGAAAAAGTCAATTACACATTAAATCCTAATGCTAATAAGTGAAATAAAGGGAAAAAAAGAGGGGTTGGTAAAGGTGTAAAATGATCTAAGGGTCCAAACACACCTACACTTTCCCTTCTCCTAATTTTATTAGAAAAAGAGATCTTCCAAAGATAGGATTGACTTTCAACCTTGACATGAGTCAACCCTATTAGGAAGGTATGTTGTTTTCTTATGACAAAAATGACTGATTGGCACTTTTGGGAGATGAATTAAAATGCATTAACTAACTAAATTGAATGACCTAACACTTGAAATGCAAAATATTATGATACCATAAACAAAAATAGTAATTTGCATGAAGATCTGAGAAGGGAAGAATAGTGTGCACGTGGCCTAAAAAGAAAGTTATAAGCTTTGTAGCAGGACTTATTCACCCTAGGGTGAATGGGTCCTATTGCAAGGGTCCAAAATATGATTTTGTAGTCCTCAGATCCCAAATCTAAGACTCTAATTTCTCCAATTTTTACTATAAAAAAGCCGAAAATAAAATTTGTAGGTGAGTTTCTATAGCTTGAAAAAAATGATGACAACTTTGACAACTTTGAAAAATTGATCCTTTGATCTATCTTCAGTCCTTCACCTATAAATTTTCACATACAAATAGAGAAGAAAAATTGTTTGTTTTTGGTGAATGGGGGTTTTCCTTAGTCAAACCCCATGTTGGTAATTAAACCTTGATAATAGAATAATGATAAATGGAAAGAATTCATGAATGGACAAAGTTATGCTACAACTCCCCAAACCCTTAATGGTTGCTCTTAGAGGATTGAATTCTAACACATCACTCTAAGGATTTAATCTTGCATGAATTGGCTTGATTGATTTGCTTGATTTGATTTTTGAATGCTTTCTTGAATGCTTAAAACCTACATCATAATGTTAGCTCCAAACATGACACGAACACGCATGAACTTTGACATGAAGATATAATCTTGATTATTGTTGTAGATAACTAATAAATCTTCTCTTCAATGCTCTTGAAAAATAATATTTTCTATAGGATTTCTCTCATGAAGTGTGTTAAATTTGAATTGATAAAAAGACCTTGTATTTATAGGTGTTTATATAATTTCTTGAAAAATAGATTCCATAAGCCGACATTTGAAACTTGAATTTGAATCATTAAAATGCTACCAAAAACATATTAAAAATTGGGTCTTGGCACTTAAAAGGGACCCATTCGCCACGTTAGTACAAGACACACAATTTCCAAGGTGTTTACATTAATGTAGGAAATTGTTTAATATAAGTTTCCCTTTTGGAAAACAAGAATAATAAGGCCTTGGAATGCATAATTTAGGTAATTAGAAGCTTAATTAAGTTCAATTAATTAAGGGGATGCAAACATAGTGTGAAATTGTAAAGGTGTACAATTTTATACACTACAATAAGTATTATTAACATAGTATCCACAAGTCAAAATGTATAAATTTACTTGTAAGGTCCCAATTTAGCCATGTTTTGATGAGTCATTAATCACAAATATTGTAACTAGGGTCACGATAATTTTTGGGCCTTATTGATCCTACACTAATGTGTTCCACCTTCTGGCTTATGTTAGACATTCAAATCAACACTTTTAACCAAACTTTTACTTTCACTCATGTATATCAAATAAATTATTAAGAATTTGAAGATGATGTGAAATAATTTTTTTAAGATTTTTTGTATATTCTAAAATGATTGTTATTTTTAATTTAAAAAATAATTTATTTTTTAAAACATCTATTAGTAACTTGTTTTTCATACTTTTTATATTTTTTATAAGATATTATTCTATAATGTTTTAATTTTGTTTAGAAATAAGATAAATTTATAATTTATTAGACATACATCATTAACAATGTTATTTAGTGCAAGCATATTTTTTCAAAAAAATGTTTTGGAAAATATTTTTCCTTTAATTGCACTTTTTGGAAGGAAAATATTTTTTAGTTGATTTTTCAAATGACAAGTGTTTTTGGTCACTTTTTTAATGTCTAGAAGCTTATTGTAACACATTTCACAATGGAAAATATGAAAAATAAAATAAATAGGAAAATTAAGACCATTATTTCATATTTGATAAAAAGAGACAATGAGCTAAATGAAGAAAGGGTGTAAAGATATTTCAAAAAGAAAGTATTTTTTAAATTTAAATATGAAATAGATTAATTAAAATATAAATTTCAAATAATTTCTTTCATGATTTATGCTTTGAATCTACTTATGTTTGTAGTGTCTAATATTTAAAATGTTTGTACAAATGGTGAACCTGACATGAAATAATGATTTTTTTAAAAAAAATTTAAAAAAATTGAGTTATAGGTTTTGCAACACATCTGTGAGTGTAAAGCACCACATATGTAGGAACCTACGCATTTTTCTATTGTACCACGTCAATTACATTCCTATGATGCATGCATAGTTTTTTGCGATGCATTTGTCAAAATTTGTAACACAATCTTTTGTGTTTTAAATATTTCCATTTTATGCTAGGAATTGTTGTTTCTAGTTTTTACATAGGATTTACAACTACATTTTTGAAACCCTAACATCGCAATTATATTTTCTAGGTTGTTTATTTTGTGTATTTTGTTGATTTGTGTGTTTATGGGTTTTGTGACATAACTGATTTTCTGAGCCATAATCATTTCTTGCATCACAATTTTCTATTTCCTACACCACAATCATCTTATTCCTACACTGTAATAATTCATTTCCTACACCACAATCGTCTACTGTGATACATCTAACTGAAAAGTAAACTTTTAAATTTTATTTTTTATTTTTAATCTAATTCAAATAGATTATGTTTTTAGGTTACTAATATCTTGTGACAGATTTGTGGTCACTGTTGGGCAAAGATTTTACTTTGAAACTACTAATCCTTTTTAGTGTAGCTTTCTTGACAAAGACACTACTCTGAAATTACTGATTAGTTTGATGAAGGTTCACTTACCAAAGACTAAAACTTTAAATTTTATGTCTTTATTTTAATAGAGTAAACAAATTTTATTTGGGCTTAAAATGAATGACTCTATTTTGGGCTTGGTAGACTAGTAATACGTATGCTCTTCCTTGCACCTTGTACGACCTTGGGAATCAAAAATATCATTAGTTTGCAATTTATTGTTTACCTAAGGTGTGGTGCCTACATATGCTTTCCCCTCCAAGAATCTAAGGATGATCTTGGGGATCAAAAGAAACACCATTTTCATTTATTTCAAGTAGCGACACTTACTTGGGGACCTCATCACCCTAGGTTCTAATCTCAAGCATGTTTCCTGGTGGGCTATATAAAGGGGGGAGAGCAAAAGTTGTACCTCAAGGAAAGCTAGAATTTTTCGAAGCCAAGCCCCATGACTCTTGGTCTACCAAGATAGGGAGGTGATGAGTAAAGAGGAGACCCCTCTTGACTCAGGCTATTACAAACAAGCATTTTGTTCACAATAGACCCCTACTAAACACCTTTATTTATAGAATCCTTGGATCCATTCAGCCATAGATTTTTGTGGTGTAGCATATAAGTATCAGTGCATGAAGCTACTCACCATGTCCTCCCTTAAGTTGAGATAGAAATATTTGGGTTACTATTTATAGCCTCTCAAGGAGAGAAAGAAGGTGAGACTATCATATTAGGTATGTGTCACTAGACGTTTATCTATCTACTTTCGTAAAGAAAGGTGTTTCTATCCAATCTTGTGGAGTATTTATCACTTAATTGTGAGGTGGGCCTATAGCAAGTTTACACACCTATTTGATTAACTAAATCATGCTTATTTTCAATTTTATTCATTTTATTCTCTACCAGTGACACCATTGAACTTTGGGCCTTAAACCTTGTTACCAAGAGTCAAACAGCTATTTCTTTTTTCTATGTTTGATAAGTGTCTTCTATCCAAATTTTAAAAATCAAACACAAAAAGCCACTTAGAAAACCTATTTTTAGGAAAAATCCAAGGCACTGCATCTGTTAACTCCTACATCGCATCTATATTTTGCAACGCATTTGTAGAATCAATATGATACATTTGTTAACTTTTTGTCACATCTATCTTGTTTATAATGCAACTGTGTTTTGTACCATGACTGTCATTTTTTGTAATGCATCTATTCAGAAAACCTAGAAAGTCAAAACATCGCATCCGTCCAAAATCAGTACCACAACCTTTACTATCACGCAATTATTGAGTGTTGTAACACATCTATTATAGTCATATGACATCATTGTTATTTTTATACCACACCTATGTCTTTTTTGTACCACATCTATTTATTCCCTAATGCATCTATTTACATAGATAAATTAGGGTTTAACTTTGAAAGTATAGATTTCAAACCCGATTTTGCACAATAACTAGAAAAAAATAGTCTTTTCTAGTTTAGTTTTGCATTTTTAGTAGATTCCTACTTTACCTAGCTTAAAATTGTATCCCTAGATTAAGCTCATCATCCCACATCATAATTTTTCATATTTGTATTTTGAAACTAGGAAACAAATCATATTATTGATTAGTCCATAGTTACCTTTTGAACATCTTAAACCTCATTATTTTCCCATTATCTCATTAACAAGTAGGACCTATAACTCACGAGTCTAGTTAAGGTTCAAATTTTTATCAAACCATCATCTTAATCAATTATACTTTTTAAGGTTTAGGTTTTTCATTTGATCACCTTGGTCCTTCATAATTTGTCATGTATCTCTTTCAAAGTAAAAAAATAGAAAATCTAAAAATCAATTCATTTACAAACATTTTTCAAAATAAAAAATACAAAAAAAACATACCATAATCTCATACTCATCTTGCATCCATCAAAAATCCAAAAAATCCAAAAACTCACAAGTCTTTTATGGTTGAAACAAGATCTCAAAGAAAAATAAAATAAATGGATTCCATAGTTGACCATATCTTTAACCCCACTAGTGTTATGCACTTTGGGTCCACATCTAATGAACAACCAATGTCACAATCTAAAACTACACCATCCTTTGATGATTATACCGTAAACAATGTGGAACAAAACCTAACCGGAGAGAAAATTGACAATGCCTCACAAGATCCTCGCATATTGTGTATACTATAAGTACTCATATATGTTGATCCTAATAGATACTTTCTATCACTTACATAGAATGGAGCTATGCTTCCTACTAAATTTGACATTTCCACTATCATAGGAGAAACATCAAATGTAATATCTCATGGACAAGGTGCAGTTAACACAACTCGATCACGCAACAACACATCAGAGAAGCTAATTACAAGCATACCATTTGGACAAACGTCACATAATACAACAACTATTAACATACCTCTGACACCTACATTTGGAACACAATTCGCTACACAACAACCAACCAAAACCATACTTGTGACTCATAACACCATAAATTAGAATCCACAAAATAAAACTCAAAGGACAAACCCATCATTTTTAGGGCTATAGGTAAACACAACCTCCACCTCACAAAACACTAACACACCCCTGAATTGGAATTGAACAGTTTTGGATCCAACGAAAATTTAAACCGACAACCATCACAACAACAATCTAATCCTAATCCAACATTCACATCTAACTTTAACCAACCTCGACCACAACAAAAATCTAATCCTAATCCCATATTCAAATCTAACTTTAACCAACTGAAAGGAAGCCAGGTGAGAAAAAACAACTTCCTACACTAATCTAAGTAGGGAAGAGTTGCAAAAAAATCTTTTTAACACCTTTAAACAGTTACAACAAGAGAAGCACATAGCGAATAAATGAATAGAAAAACAACAACACATATTGTAGTTTTTTAATTTTGCAGCAAAATTAAAATTCATATGGATTGTGAAAATATAATTGTATTAACATATAATAGTGACACCAAATATACGTGGGGAAAACCATTTTGTGTAAAAAATTCCACCCTCCAAAAGCACAGTACTATTGTATTACTTCAAATGGAATTATGATACAACCCTAAGTACAAATCCTTCTTCTACAAGTGCTTCAAAACAAACACTTGTTTTGGAGTGATATCAACAACACTTTGTTTCCTGCAAATAAACTATGCATTCTACAATGCAAGGCATGCATTTATAGAGAATGCAAGCCAATAGATGCTTCTAGAAGAGGATGGGCATCCAAATACACATGGATCAATATCCCATGTCATAGACATGCATTTGGACACTTGTATTGGATTCCCTTACATCTCTTACAATTGTCATACATGCAAATATTCTCTCCTAGCTTGGGTTCCCAAAATGTGCTCATAATTTCTTATGATAGATTCCTTACAATTTTCATAGAATATGTCATAAATCTGCCACAAGAGCTATCATAGAATCCATAAGAGAATCTATCATAAGTGAGTAAAAATAGCCAATTCTCTTACATCCTGTCATAACCCAACTTGGGCGCCAACTTTCTCCATGCAACAAGATGCCTTATGACATCATATAATCTATCATAGGTCAAAGATTCTAAAGTGGGATTCCTATGTCCACTTAGGATGATTATGTGTCATCTAGTCACATCCAACGGAGATGCCACCTAGTCGATGGGTCCCAATTTGTGACATGACACCATAGGCAATTAAATAATACAAATCAATACAATAATACATCAAATTAAATCAATATTAGGACTCTAAGGTTGATACACCTTAATCATACAAAATCATCTGCTCAAGGCCCCAAGCCCATGGAATTGGAACACCATCTGAGCTTTTTTGTGCTCACTAGTTTTGTTAGTTCATCTGCAACATTCACCAAAGTGTCAACCTTATCCAAGTTCATCTTTCCATCTTCTACCATATCATGAACAAAATAATACTGAACATCGATGTGCTTTGTTTTGGCATGGAAGGTAGGATTCTTTTCTAGTCAAATCACACTTTGAATGTCACAACAAATATTAATTTTTCATGCATCTAAACCAATATAAAACACAATCTCTTAACCAAATAGATTTTTTATAGGCACAAGTGACTACCATATACTCTTCCTCTATCATGGACAATGCAACTACAACCTCCCGCTTACTCATCCAATTGATAGCACCACCAAAAATCATAAACATGTAACCAATGGTGGATCTTCTACTGTCAATCTCCCCTGCCCAATCTGAATCCACATATCCATGAATACTCACATAATTCAAAGGTCTAGTAGGATAACCATGAAAACACAAGGCATACTCAGAAGTACCCCATAAATATTTGAACACTCTTTTAACCACATTCTAATGCACCTATCTAGGATTAGCAAAAAAATGAATAAAGACTCCCATTGCTTGGGCAATGTATGGTCTCATACACACCATTGCATACATCAAACTGCTAACTGCACTCTCATGTGGTACTCTAGTCATGTCCTCCATCTTAGTAGGATATTTTGGACAATCATTCATAGAAAGCTTCATCCCCTACATCATAGGAAAAAATATTTGTCTACAATCTGTCATGTTGAATCTCTCCAACACCGAGTTCACATACTTTCTCTGGTTTAATTGGAGTTTTTTGTTAGCTCTGTCTCTTATGATCTCCATTCCTAGAATATAACTAGTTGCACCTAGGTCTTTCATCTCAAACTATGTTGACAACTGAAAGTTCAAATCTAAAATCATACTTTTACCATTCCCAATAAACAACATATCATCTATGTATAATATAATAATGAGAATGCGACCATTATCAATTTTAATGTATACACAATGGTCTCATTTAGATCTCTAAAATCCCAATGACAACACATGGGTATCAAAATTCTGATACCACATTCTAGGATATTGTTTCAAACTATAAAGAGACTTCTTTAGTTTGCAAACCAAATTTTCTTTACCTTTTTCAATGAAATTCTCTAGCTAAGACATGTAAATATCTTCCTCCAGATCACCATGAAGGAATGTTATCTTCACATCTGTCTATTCCACTTCTAAGTCATATGCTATTGTAAGTGACAATAGAAGCTGGATAGATGTTAGCTTTGCTACACGAGAGAATATCTCCCCATAATCAATTCCCTCCACCTAGGAAAACCCTTTAGTGACCAACTGTGTCTTATACTTCTCAACACTGCCATCAAGACCACACTTTTTCTTAAAAACCCATTTACAACCAACAGGTTTACTTCCAGTAGGTAAAGGTACTAGATCCCAAGTCTTATTTTTCTTTAATGAAGCCATATCCTCATCTATGGCTTGCATCTAGGAATTTGAATCACTCATACCCATTGCCTCTCTAATCGTTCTAGGCTCATCAGTGTTAGTAATCAAAGAAAAAATAAAATTGGAATCCAATAATGAATAACCAAACCTTTCTGGTTTTCGCCTAACTCGTGTAGAACTCCTCAAAGGCTAAGGTTGAGGTTATTTTTCTTCTTCAAAACTTTTAGAGCTACTTGAGCTCTCCTCATCATCAGGTTCAACAAGAGTACGTAGTTCTTCTTTCTTCAAAGTAGGTGGAATTTGCACTACCTCCTTATTCTATTTCTCCTCTTTTTCTGGTTGTAGCTCAACAGTAGAAGGTTTCATCTCTCTGAATATCACTCTTCTGCTATAGAGAACCTTCTGAGATTCTGGATCCCAAAGCTTGTACCCTTTCACACCAACACCATATCCGATAAAGATACACTTAACAACCTTGTTCTCCAACTTAGACATCTTCTCAGTTGGAACATGAGCGTAAGCTTCACAACCAAACACTCTAAGATGTCTCATCAAGGAATTTTTACCATACCATGCCTCCATGGGTTTCTTTCCAACAAGTGCTGATGTAGGAGATCTATTAATCAAATAACATGCAGTGGCTATTGCTTCAGCCCAAAAAATTTTGCTCAAGGTTAGCACCACTCAACATACTCCTTTCCCTCTCCATCAACGTTATGTTCATCCTCTCTGCAACTCCATTTTGTTGTGAAGTGTAGGGATTTGTCTTATGTCTCAATCTTGTGCTCTTTATAGAGCTTGTCAAACTCTCTGGAACAAAACTCACCACCATTATTAGTCCTCAAACACTTAATCTTTCTACTAGTTTGATTTTCTACCAAGGCCTTAAACTCCTTAAACTGACTAAAGACTTTACCTTTACTTCTAAGAAAATAAATGAATCTCCTTCTACTATAATCATTTGTGAAAGAAATAAAATATACATATTTTGATAATGAAGGAACATTCACAGGACCAAAAACATCTAAATGAACATAGTCCAAAACCCCAAAAGACTTGTGAGAACTAGAGTAAAAGAAACATGTTGTTGTTTTCCATATACAAAATGTTTGCAAAAGTAGAACTCGAGATTACAATCATCAAGGCCTTCAAAAATGCTCTTATTTTTTAGGTTTCTAAGACCCTTCTCACATATGTGACCAAGTAATTGGTGCCATAACATTGTCTTCTTTGTAGGAAGCTTCATTTCCATGGAATGAGCACCCTTAGGTACCCAAAATGCATGACCATCGGATGTAGCTGCAACACACTTCTTTGCATGATCTAATGGTGAGGATGAAGAATCCAAAGGTCTCTTCTTTAGTACACTAGAAGAACTATTGCACTGTATAGTGTATGCATCAAGCTGAAACAAAGTGACAATATGAACTCCTTTAGCTAACATCATAGCTCCTCTTGTCATCTTGCATCCTCCACCAGAGAAAACAACTTGCAATTATGAATCATTCAATTTACTTATAGAAAGCAGGTTTCGTGCCAAACCCAAGATATGAAAAACACCATCAATCCCCTTCACTCGTCCATCAGGAAATCTAATTTTGATTCTTCCATGGCCAATAATCTTCAAGTGAGAGTCATCACCCGAGCACACCTCTATGCCATTGTACTCCTCATACTTCAAGAACCAATCTCTATGAGAATTCATGTGAAAGGATGCACCCAAATCTATCAACCACACATCATTTGATGCATGGGCTACCAAAGCTGCAATAAATGCTTCTCCATCATCTTGAGATGATTTCTTGGATTCAGAATTATAGAAAGACTTGTTTTTCTTCTTCTCCTCCTTGCAATCTTTTTGAATGTGACCAACTTCACCATAGTTCCAACATTTTTCCTTGGACTTCTTACTAGGAGATGTTGTACCTATAGCACACACACCCTATTCGAAACAGGGACCCTCTCTCTCCTTTCACCTTCGTCAGGTTGCTTTTTTCCTTCGCCTCATTTTTTGCACCCCTAATTTTGAGCTTAAAGTGGTCAGGAGCCCTAAACTTATCATTCTTAGTTAACCAAGATTCACCACCCTAAAATTTTCTAAGTCTTTGGCCCATGTGAACTTCCCTTAGCCTTTCACTCTAGCTTCCATAGTTGCAGGCTTCTCTTTGCACAATGTTGTCATCCTTTTGTTGTTCAGACTACAGTTGACCCAGGATGTCCACCTGCATGGTGGGTCCCACAACCTTCATTTCCATTAACTCCCAGCCGCTAATCAACGACAAAGCCTAGGGGTCTTTCTGCATTGCAGGTTCCACGCTTCACGTCATCGGTGCATCAAATCTTGTGCCCAACCACTTCATCAATTGTCATACCTGCATTTATTGTGGGTCATTAATGAATTTTTTCCTATAAGTAGCCAGCTCGACCTACCATTTTCACACCTGCCATGTTCAGATTTTTCAAAAATGGCGATCACAGCTCATGCCCCGCACCACCTCTTGACGAATCAAAGGCTTGATCTTTGTCAAATTTCTATGACTTCTCAGGTATGTTCGCAGCCCTTGAAATCTTGAATGAATACTTTTCTATAATGGCAGCTTCTAAATGATGTATAAATTTTTAGAAGTAAAACATTTTAAGCCTTTAAAACACTCGGTGGTCATCCTAGTAGTCGGCCCTACACTAAAACATTCAAAATTCCCTTAGAAATTGGGCAAATGAAGCCCTTTGAAACAATGTGAAAATTTTCTTCCTCGGCATCGTTCTTCATAGAGCGTCGACCCCTCTATGGCCCGCAGCATTTCCGCCACTACCCAAGTTAGAATCTGAATGATCAAGTGTTGAATGAAAAAACTCCAGTCTTCTCACGTGCATCACAGACTCCGTAGCCCTCTTCACTATGCCAAGTTTACAAATGACAACGCTAAGTCAAAATCTTCATGCAGGCTAATTCCTGTGGGCTTTGTCTATGGATCACCTCACATCCTTTGTCACTTTGAGCATCCAAGAGACCCCATATTCCCATGTTGTAGACTCTACCTAGGTCATATCCTCTCAAGACTTCAATGAAAAAGAAAAGTGTGGTGACCATGCAAATCGTTCTATTCAGATCATTTTTTGCGGCCTGTCATTACTTGATTTCCTTTATTGATGGTGATGCCCTCCCTTCTGCCCATGGTGTGGAGCTCGCTCTTCCTCTGCTATTTGGGCTCCTTTGAAAAAAGTGGCCCAAGTTAGGTGTTTAGTGGGTTCATCTATGCGGACCACCATCTCACCTCCACCGTTCCTAATGGCCATCAAACGATGGTCATCTGCCAGGTCTTCCCCATGCCTTCCAAGTTGATCAAGCCCTATGTTAACAAGCCTAAAACATCTAGGGACCCTGCGCATCCAGCACTACAGACTTCTCCTTGCGGGGCACCATAACTTGTTGATCGTTTCTCATTGGTGGAGCTCCAAAGATCCATGAAGCCCCCTACCTCTATACTCCTCAAGCCCACATAAGCATAACAACCAATCAGGTGACTCTAAAGACTTTATAACTAATTTCCAGACATGCCAAGTGATCTCCTGAAGACGTTGACCACCCATATCCTTACTACGGAACTTTGACTGTAGGTAGCTGCATGTGCGTCATCGTGACCCCAATGCCATCCTGCTCCCAGTCACTCCTGACAGCCTCCAACCCAGGGAAACCTGCATCCCTAGGCCTGCATCCCTGTATTTGATCCAAACAAGCCTTGATTGATGAATATTGATGAATTTTATGATCTATTAGTGATAGATTTTTGGATCTAACCCTCATTTTATAGGATTTAACTAATGCTTCCTTGATTTTTATGTGAACGTACTTACTATATATCTTTGTACGTAGGATTTATGGAATCTGCTACAGGACTATCTAGGAAGTCTTCCAAGAAAGAAAAGGGAAAGAAACCTACACACCTGCCAAGAGGGAAGGAGGAGAAGGATGAGATCAAGTACCAATTTCATGGGGTGGAGTGCACCTCCAAGATCACTTCCACCTGGGATTCTGTGTTAGACGCCAACCTTGGGCATGTGGATATAGATGAGATCTGGTGAATGGTAATGATTCACCCTACAACTGAAAATGCATGAAAAATCAGAGCGAGTGCTCTCGCCAAGGTAGTCGGCTTCTCACCCACGCTTGTTGCTTCAGAATTAGTAATGGTATGCAAAGAGTGTTATGATAGTACCAGAAAAATCATTGACCATGACGACAGAGTGTTAGCAAATATGTCTGCTAGATCCATAGGCCAGACATTCCATATCCCTACATTTAATGTAATGGGGGAAACTGAAAAGGGATATGTTGAAAACATGTGGAAAGCAAATCCTCTAGCATGCAAGAAACTGATCAACCAACATTGGTTGAAATAAAAGAGGGGTAGTGCCACTAAGGTTCCCCTAGGAACTATTTAGAAGTGACTTCCATCAAGAATACCATGATTTAGTCACCCTACTGAGGAGGGTAATTGGCCTCCTTGTAGCCACCTTCTTTGAAGAATGGGTGTTCTACTTCATAGAGGATATCATCCAAGGTGAGACAAAGTTCCACTGGGCAAAGATCATCAGTGACAACATACATAACTAGCTTATGGTTGTAAAGAAAAACTCCAAGTTCTACATAACCTCCTACTTGGTGTATCTCCTAGCAGAGCAATTCTCTTACAAGGGCCTCTTTGTTGCAAATAACCCGAAACCTAGGAGAAGAAGCCTCAAAGTATATGACCACTACCCTTAGCTACAATATTAGAACTTCAAGAGGGAATACTTGAGGGTAAATGATGCCTTCATTGGGAATATCATCAGACTCCTTAGGGGAGACTTTGAAAGAAGAGTTTCACACAATTCCAGGGCCTTCATCCAGCGGTTTGGGTATCTGTTCATACAGTTCCCAAAATTTACATACATCAGAATGGAGGGGTTCTCCGAGAGGCCTTATAAGTTGCCACGTTATCCCAATGACCACATGATCCTATTGGAGGTCTCTCAAAAATTTCAAAATTCCCATGCCCTACTAAGTGACAAACATAGAGTAGGGATCCCATATCCCCTAAACTTTCAACAAGGAATGTATGCATGTCTCACTGCCTAGTGCACAGAGTATTCAGAGAAGGAGCTGGTGGAATACAATCTAGACCTTCACACAGCCCGGGGAAGAATGGAACCATATGGAAAAGTAAAGAAATGGTTCGGGAGACAATACGCTCATTTGCCTCATGTCGAGGATTTTTGGGCCAATTGTCAAGATGATAAAGAAGTGTGGATGAGGCATTACATGAGAATGACGACCCAGTTTGTAAGGTCGATAAACTTGTTCCTTGTTCCCAACCAAGTAGTAGAAGAAGATGACACCATTTTTGATGAGAGGTTCAATGTCGTGGCCAACCTGTCACTACCATTGATAGACTGATATGAAGAAGAGGTCATTGACCTCGATATAGTAACAAAGCCAGTGGAAAACCAAACAAGATAGTGGGTAGACGCCCAAATTTCTTAGCTTAAAGTGCAGGGTGTTATGTTGACTTACGGTGAGCTCAAAGATGAGCTTGAGAGTGAAACAGCTAGTGGAGAAGTTTCTACCCCAACAAAAGAATCACCCAAATCTCCTCCGGCAACAAGGTCAAAGAAAAGGAAGGATGCACCCGAGCACAATCCCAAGCACAAGGTGTATACACAGAAGCTGCGGAGGGGGAATCTTTGAAGAAAGCCAAGAAAATAGGGGGATTTGTAAGCGAAATTCCCACAATTGAGGAGGATCCCCAACACAAAGGAGAAGAATTTGAGCGGCCTTGATCACCACCTACCACTTCTGCTCATGCTGCTATTGCTGCCATTGCCACTCCTCCACCTCCTGCATCTTAGGCATTGCATGTTTCATCTCCACCCACCATGGAAATCTTAGTTCACCTCACATCCACCTCACCAATGGCCCTGGTAATGGTACTAGACCCCTCCTCAACCACTACAACCCCACTGTCGTCCTCCTCATTCCCTCCTCCACTACCCATTCTCTCTACCCCGATGCTTGCAGTTGCCACTATTGCTATTATGTCACCTCTCACTTTGCCAAATTCCTTCACAAAATACATGGAAGGAATACCTACTGATATTTCTAGGGTGATAATGAATCCTATAGTTCAAGCCTTGATGGCCCAGTTAGCTCAAGGATGTAGGTGAAAAGGATGATTCGAGGAACACCATTTTGAGGAGAAGACTGACACTAATGTAAATGTGGAGATACTCGAAGAGCCTCCACTAATTGACCAAGACAAGGGCCCTATTTAGGAAGAAGTGCCTCCCGAAAAGGAGGGAGAAGAGAAAGGAGAAGATGCACTGAAGAAGAGCCCTGAGCCTTAGCATCATGTTGAGCTTGAGCATACAGAAGGATAAGTACCTCAAAAAGAGGATATCATTAAAGAGAATCTAGCCTTTGCTGAGTTAGACAAAGAAAAGGCTATATAGATTGAGGACTCAGACGAGGAAGAGAGAATAGATCAAGAAGCCTCAGACCATGAAGAGGAATAGCCTCAACATGAACAAAGAGAGGAAGGTGATCATGAATCACCTAAAGAGGAAACCAAGGTGCGTGATTGGTTGGAGAGGCAACTACAAAAGAAGACTCCAGTAGTTATTGATCCAAAGGCCTGACCCGAAGCATTACTAGCAAGAGTGCAGACAAAAACAAGAAAGGAGAAGAAGCCTAGAGTCTACTCTCACATTACATTTCATGCCTCTAGATTGAGAACAATACAAATTGCTACCCCTTGTGATGGACAAGGATGCGAGAACTGGGTACAATATATTGACAATCAACTTGGGCCCGACAACCAAAGAGCAAAAGATTAATGAATTATAGGCGTCGGTGGCAACAATCATGCAACAAATGAAAAAGGATCAGTCTTCCAAGAAGGAGCTAAAGGCACAAGCAGTGGATATCACTGCCTACATCCAACAATAGACATCCTTAGAGGAAGAAGCTTTGACAACATCATCTATGCCTCCTCTTCTCTCCCAAGATGAGATCAATAGAATGGAGAAAATGAAGAATTGGACCAAGGCCATAGTGGATTGGTTCCAAAGGGTGATCTACAATGGCGACATGGGCATTTTCCACACTACCTGAATTTTCAACAAATTATGGGATTTGCAAAAGTAGTTAGAAGCCACAAAGAAAATGTGCCACCACTAACTCATTTGACTGCAAAATATGATGAAACTGTCTGACGAAAGATGTATAATTAGATGTATCATCGGGTACCTATGTATTTAATGTGAAATTTTCAATTTTTTTAAAAATTTATGCCCGACGTTCGTCAAAATTGTGACACTTCGTGATTTTTGTCACTATTTTGACATACACTTAAAGTCAACCATCCCCTTCCATCAATTTGTGGGCCAACATATGGTTAGCCTCCTTAATTTTTGGGCCGACAAGTATATGGTTAGCATTCGTCAAGGTTTCGATGAATTTTTTTAATAAATAAAAGTGAGTTAGACAATTTATCTATACTTGTGACAGTGTTTTTCTATACTTGCGAATTTTCTATACTTGTGACAGTTTGTGGAGGCTATATTGTTTCTATACTTGTGACATATATGACATAAATAAAAGTGAGTTCACCTATTTATTGCGATAGTGTTTTGCTATACTTGCAAATTTGCTCTACTTGCGATAGTTTGAGGAGAACTAAGGACGATTTTCTTGGGAAAAATCAAAAAAAATTCAAGAAGATATCGCTAGGTTGAGGGTGGTCATTGTCTTTTTCCAGAATTCATTTGTGAAGTCAAATTTGTACTTCCAGGTTTGAAAATCATATTTTAAAGCAACATCTCATCAGATTTCATTTTTAGACTTGTGCATTTTGAGAGTTTCATTTCCAGATTTTGTTGTGCAAGATCAATATTTTTATTTTAGGAGTCGAACGGTTGGAAATCATAGTAAAATCAGCATTTAATAAGTTCTGGAATTACCATTTTAAAGTTTTTTTTTTGGGTCATTAACTTCATGCTATCTTCTCTTTTGCAGGGGTGGTTGCATGCCGAATTTTTTTGGTGTAAAGTATCATAATTATTAGATTTTGTTAACTTCAAAGCATCTTCTTTGCAGGGTGGTTGCTTGCCAATTTTTTTTGGTGTAAAGTATCATAATTATTAGATTTTGTTACCTGTCTATGATTAAAAATTATTGGAGTGTGAGTTTGATATTTTTTGAAGATCTAAATATTCAAGCTTGGTAAAGAAAAATCATGTCAGATAATATTAGTCCAGAACAAAATGAAGAGACAACTGCTAGAATGTGGGCTAGATTGAAAAGAAAGGGTGATGGGAAATGTTATTGTCCTTGCAATAATTGCAAGGGCTTAAAGACGAGACAACTTTTAATCACAACTAAGAAACATTGTAGGAAGCATGGTCACATTGAAGGGGGCATGATTATCGTTCATTGTGTGTTGTTCATTATATGTGTTTATATTGATTGAATTTTGTAAATGTTTATATCAAGCTTTTAACATTTTATATATATAAAAAAATCACTTCTGATCAAGGATCATGGTTTATTTGTGTTGATCATTATTATAAATGTGGGGCACCCTAGGGCACATGATATGGATTATCATGGCCTGAAGAATGTGGTTTTACAAGTGGAGGAACATGGAGCTGTGAATATCGAAGCTAAAGTTAATGATCCTATAGAAGAAGATGATCATGCAACAGAAAACACAGTTGAAGATGATGGTACAAATACATTGATCCATGATTAATATTTAGCGCAATGTATAATCATGATGACCGAGATGTAATTTTGATGATGTTCATGATTTACCCAGATTTCTGAGAAGGCATACAAGCCCTTTATGAAGGCTCTAAAACAACTCTTCTCTCTGTTGTATTGTTGCTATTGATCTTGAAGGTTATGAAAGGTTTATCAAACATAGAAATCTTACGAATGTTAAGGTATGTCATATATGTCATCTTTTCTCATCTATTTTAATTGTTGTTAGTTCATCACTAGTAAATAAAGGATGAAATATGTACCATTAATATTCTTTATATGAACAAATTATTTTTTGTTGTAGATTGATTGGTGATTTTTTGTTACCACCATTAAATATTTTACCTCACTCATACCAAGATTTATCCGCCATTATGAAAGATTTTGGAATGGGAGTATCAAGTAGGATGCATGTCCCAATGATCATATTATATATCATAAACAACATGAATTTGCAACAAAATTCCTAGAATGTCATATCAGTAGATATCAAACATATCAACTAACAAAAAAGGTCCCTCATAAGGTTCTTCGTTATATTCTCATTATTCCATGTATGCAATGATTATTTAGGTGCGAAAGCTTAATGGAATTTATGGATTGCCATGCACAGAATAGAAGTGGAGATGACATTCTTCGAATTCCTTTGGATGGTTCTACATTTAGGGACATGGAGGAAAAATGGACACACTTTAAAGAAGAACCTTGTAATCTCAGGCTTTCATTGGCAACGGATGGTGTCAATCCATTTGGAGAGCTGAGATCTATTTACTCAGTGTGGCCTATTTTTGTTATCAATAATAACATTCCTCCATGGATGTCAATAAAGAGGGAGCACATAATGTTGGAAATGATTGTTCCAGGTATTTGTTTACATCAATTTTTTTTAACGTAGTAGCATCTCATTTGTCTTATTTGTTGCATAATGACTTATAATTTTTTCATATAATAGTCATGTACATTAATTTATATATATTGCAGTAAAATAGTTATAATAATTATGTAATGTTTATGTTCATTCAACTAGGTAAGTACCAAGTTGAAGATATGAATGTATATATCAAGCCTCTTATCGACAAGTTACTAAAGTTATGGAATGGTGTCACTATGTATGACATCTCTAGATCAATAGGACAAAGACAATTTCAATTCCATGTAATGTTTGTATGGACAATTCATGATGCCCCAAAGCTAACACATTTTTGTGGTATGTTATAACGTTCGACTGCACTTTAACGATATTTAATTTTATGAAGTAGATATCATGTATATTTTTTAAATAATCTATTCATTATATATAATTATAAAAATTGACATATTTAATCCAATTATATATGATCTTGCAGGTCTTCAAACAAAGGGAAAATTTGCATGTCCAATTTGTGGTCCAAAGATGAAATCTCGCCGTTCAACAAGTTTAGGAAAGCAGGTGTTTGATGAGTATAGGTACTTACTCCATAGAAATCATAAGTATCAAACTACTGAAAACATCTTTTCAATGGGAAAGAGGAGACTGCATCAAAACCACGAAGAATGACACCTTGCCTATGGAAGTTGGAATATAATAGAATTAATCGTCAAGGTTATATATCGGATCAAATTTTTTATCTATCATATATGATATGTTTGGAATTTATATTTTTATATTGTGTTGTGTTTACTCATGCTGTAATTGACAATAATTTTCGTTGTTAATTTGTTTAGCTTATATGCTTCATGAAGGTCATCAAGGCATTAATGGTTGGCTTCCACAGGGACTGAAAAGTTATCCAAGACAATTTAGTAGGTTGCCTTACTATGAGTAGCTACAAATTATGCATTTGTTTGATACAATGCATATCAGAAAGAATATAATAGAAATGTCATGGAAAATATTGGATGGAAGGCATGACAAAGAAAAATTGTCAAAATTTGTAGTGATATTCAGGAAGCCAATCATGCAATGAAAAATTTCATTCAATTAAATAGCAATGGAGACCAAATTAATATAAGTGCCCTTCCTTGGTTATTAACGAAGCAACAAAGAAATGCTATAAAATAAGTCATATGAAAAAATTTGATTTCCCATAGGATTTGTTGTGAACATAAACAATATCATAACAAAGAAAGGTGAATTTGGGCTAGGGATGAAAACGCATGATTGGCATAGCTTCATTAAGGTAATTATTCTGGTATATTTTATATATATTTGTATATTGCATGTACTTTTCAGTGTATTATGTTTACTAGTTTTGGAAAATAATGAAAAGAGCATTTTATAATTGTTGCAGTACGTTCTACCTCTATCTCTCCCGGACAACTTCGACAACAATGTCAAGCAAGTTATATATGATCTTGGAAAATACATGAGGTAAGTAGCGATATTTGTTCAATTTGTTGTATAGATCTTATATTTGCCATTTTTTTTTACTTGTTATGTAATATATTGTATATTTTTGTTAAATCTCATTAATACATTTGCGCCATGAATCACTTATAGATGGTTTTCATCTAAAGAAATCCATAAATAAGATATCAATTATTGGAGGAGAAAAATTACATATGATCAAATCCTGATTACTCTACAACTATTTATGATTAGATATTATTTGATCATATCTTTGGTTATTTCATTCCCAAAAAAAAGCATTTTCTCATGTTGACCCCGCATAGTGACATGTGAATGGGGCCAACATTGAATTTTTTTCAATTTGTGCTTGTATGGAGTGAAACTTGACATGGTTAGCCTAGACACATGCATTGATGATATGGGAGAGTTTTGAGACTCAAACACAAGATCATGCTATATAAAGGCATCTCGTCCTTTCTAATAATACAAGTTGTCTTATTCTTCATCTCTTGCATATATTGTTCTTAGCATTTCTTTGGTTAATGGTTTCAAAAGACCTGGTTCTCTCAGCCTCACCTTAGATCTATTACACATCATTTTGTGCATTTTCATTAGCAATGAATATTTAGATGATCTTTAAAAAGCTCATTGAATATAAAGATGATAATAGGAAGCTAAAAAAAAGAGTATATTTTGTTTATGGAACCTAAACCACAAGGTTTGTCACTCTAATGCTAAAACCAAGTCAAATTAACCCCTAACACCTATTGGAAAATTCAAAACATGCCTTTCTTTCAAATTCACAAGAATGTATAAACCTTTTGAAACCACACATGCATGTTATGAAAGTGTATGGTAATCCTACTTATAGCGGAAGTTCACATGATAAGCTAACAAATGGCACTATATTGGAGGATAAACCTGCCTATGGAATTAATTTAAGAGGTAAGGGATGCCTCTTAGTGGAATTTTGAGTCTTGGATTAATCCATAGTGCTAAAATTAGTTCTAGTGTTTTTCCCTTGGTGTTATATTCATCTCTACAATTTCCCATACTTAACCATTTCACCATCCCTTTTCCCAAGCTATTTGTATCATACTATAAACTTGGTCCAATCTCACATTAGCCCCTTAGGTAAT